>JAQQZY010000006.1:30354086-30364184 GCA_030068375.1 Ostorhinchus rueppellii | reverse complement strand
AGTACCCGGAGAAAACCCACGCAGACACGGGGAGAACATGCAAACTCCACACAGAAAGGTCCCAAGGATCACCCGGGTCCTTCTTGCTGTGAGGCACGTGTGCTAACCACTGCACCACCGTGTCGCCATGTTTGTTATATATTTGAAAATTTTAAATAAAAAGACCTTGATAAAAAAAAAAAAAAAGTAAAAAAATATGTTCCTATAATTTTATGGCACTAATGTGAAAAAATGGATGTTCTGTTAAAAAAAAAAAAAAAGGAAATCTTTGGTTTGAGAAGCCAAGTCTCATTGGATTGCTAACATTCTCAGTTTGCTACCACCATAAAAAATAAACAATTGCACTTAAAGTCAATTCTCACTTACTTGTTACCTCAGAGTTACTCAGCGCAGCCTAGCTACTGTTGACATGCCCTTTGTTACTTCCAGCTTCCAACTGTAGGGGACCAAGCTTTGAAAAGTTTTTTTTTTTTTTAAACACAGTAAGGTATACCTTCAGAGTTTAGCAAAAGACTAACTTGAGGAACCACTCAAGTGATGGTGGACTATTGAAATTACAGAAAAAATGGATTTGAAACAAAAGGAAGAGAAGTCATTAAATGAGGTGAAAACAGACAAAAAAATAAATGAACAGAAACGAACTTTATGTTGTGAATTTTATATTAATTGGCTTAATCTTCATTTCAGCATCAGTCCACTTTATCTCTTGTCTAAAGAATTTTTGTGATGTTGCTCCAGTAACTGAAAAATAGATTAATTTAACTCGTCACAGGTTGCCTACGATCAAGAGGACTACTACCACTCAGTGCAGTGGCTGGAGGAGTCGGTTCGTCTCTTCAGAGGATCAAGAGGAGAGTGGAGCCCCGAGAATGAGGGGACTTTAGAAGATGCACTGGATCACCTGGCTTTCTCTCATTTTAAAGTGGGTGCCAAAACACTTAGATACTTATAAAACAACTTACGTATAGATCACACTGATTTACATTGCTTTTACTGTTTCAGACAGGGAATGTCTCCTATGCATTAAGTCTGTCTCAAGAGTTACTGCATCATGGTAAGTTCTCCCTCTGATTTAATCATTTCTGTACCATAACAGTCCCTGCAGATGCTTCTTTAAATGTGCTTCTGCATGTGTTTTACTCCTCAGATCCAGTGAATGGAAGAGTTTTGCAGAATGTTGAGAAATATGAGAAACTGCTCACGGAGAGACCACACATATCAAATAGAGGTGGCGGGTTGAGGAGACCCACATCTAAATACTTAAGGACTAGGAACACTTATGAGAGACTGTGTCAGACCCAAGGCTCTCAGGTACTTATCACCCTGAAAACACAGCTGAATGGAATATCTGCGTCTCACTGTTCTTAACTGTATTGCAAACCAGTTGCTTGATAGAATTCTGCCTTTATAACAGTACATCTACACATACATCACATGTTAGTAAGTGATTCTTCTTTCCTGACTATGGATCCATTTGCTGTTTCATCGCTAACTGTATTTTCAAGTTACATTTTCATGTAAAAGCAACAAAATATGATACACCACAAAGTGTCAGTTAACACACCCAAGTATTTTGTCACAGTTTTGAGTCACATTTCATGTTCAATTTTAGGAAATAAGCTCATTATTACCATTTTATGTACCTACTAGGAAGTTGCTTTTATTTTTACTTTATATGGGAGGAGACCAATACCACAGTGACAGATGGTTTGGAATTCAACAAGAAAAGCATTATTTTTTTGTTTTGATCTCTTTAATGGACATCAGTTGCCTGTTTCTCCTAACAGCCAGTACATTTTGAAAACCCCAGACTATTCTGCGACTATTTCACCAGCGGCAGTCCAGGTCTTCTTCTGGGCCCAGTAAAACGAGAAGTGCTGAGCCTGCAGCCATACGTAGTCCTGTACCACGACTTCATCACTGACACAGAAGCTGAAGACATCAAGATGCTCGCCCAGCCAGGAGTAAGTGCCAACAGTGAGCATTTTTTACATCATTTGTGGGGAAAAACACCAAGGTTAGCTCCAAAATTCCTTATTTGTATTTTTCTCTTGCAAGTGACCTCAGAAATACATCACTCTATGTTAAATTGTTTCATTTTATCAGGAAAGGTAACTGATTTTTGTGAATGTACTGTGAGTTTCTGTAGCTGCTGGGGGCAAAGCCAACTCTGTACCTTTTCCTCCTGGAAAGATCCTGGAAAGACCCTATGGAGGGAGAGTTGGTCTGCTTCCAAACATTTAGCAAGGCTTAGAGGAATGAGGGATACATTACTATGAAAACTTGGCTTTGCTCCCCAAACTGTCCAGTTTACTCTAGTGGTACATCATGAGTCCACTTTCATCACACTTCAATATCTATTTGAAAGCAATGTCTTTTTTAGAGTGCATTATCCTTCGCTGATACACTGTGCTGACTCAGTTAATTTGGGAAAATTTGGTGGCCGAATTCAGTTGGTACCCTATAGTTTGTGTCAAGATTTGGCATTGTGGAGCGGGTTTTCCATCCCACGCTCCGATGGAAACCCCTGTACTTATTTAATCATTATGTCAGCTTGCGGGCTGATTGAAAACAGGCCCAGTGAACGGTAATAGTTTGGAGCAGTGAGCAACATTCGAGCATGGTTTACACTTTGTTCTTTCCAGACTATGATATATAAGGATCAAGTAAGAAAAAAGGAAGGTTTATTGTTTTGGTTGCAGTTAACAAATCAGACATTAGGTTTTCTTGAAACTGATATGTTAAAAATATTTCTTAAAGTTTGTAACCCCTTCAAATTGAGTAAAAACACCTTTTAAAGCATATGGGTGCCCCAGGATCACTATGTTGGTCTGCAAAAGTGACAAAAGTGACCTTCGTGAGGCATAGCACCAGCTTATGTATCACTGAAAACTGGAAAACTTGTATGAAATTAGCAGCAGGCTGCATGACTCAGGCCGAATAAATCAGGATTCGGTTGTAAGAACTGATTTAATCCCAAACATCTGGTCTTTTCCAGTCTTTTAGCTGCTTTTTAGCAACTGAGGAGTAACACAAAATGAAATATGAAACTGTTACCTGTGGGTTACAACATTTTTGTTTCATGAGCACATCTACACTTTTTGCAGCCTTTGTCTTGGTTAATTGTTGAGAACTGTCCTTCATCCACACATTACTCCTTCTCCTCATTCACTGGGAGATTAGAAGGATACTCCCATTTTTGATTTCACATTCTTTATTTTGCCTCTTAAATGTAACTTCTGGTATGGCATCAGAACATGTTTTCATGCTGTTTCTCTGTTTCTTTTAGAGAACTGTCAGGGCTGGACATTAAAGCTTGCATGCTGCGATGATCACAAACATAAATACTGTTTTCTGTCTTTGCTGACAAGTTAAGAAGATCTGTGGTTGCAGCTGGGGAAAAACAAGCAACAGCAGATTATCGCATCAGTAAGAGGTACAGTATAGTAGACTGCTTGTTTGTGGCCTGGTGTTCATCAGTAATTGGACTCATTCAACTTGAGTTACGTCCATTTAAGTCACATCATCTGGTTGTATTTTCAGTGCATGGGTGAAGGACTCTGCTCACTCTGTTGTTGGGAAGCTGGACCAGAGGATCTCCATGCTCACAGGTTTGAACGTGACGCATCCATATGGCGAGTACCTTCAGGTGGTGAATTATGGGATTGGTGGCCACTACGAACCTCACTTTGATCATGCTACAGTAAGATTATTAATGTTATTGATGCTGTTTTAGGTTTCAAATTTTGTTCGAATCACTTTTATAAAGTCATTTTTTATTTTTCTTGAATCCAGTCTCCCTCAAGCCCTGTGTTCAAGCTGAAAACTGGGAATCGAGTGGCAACCTTTATGATATATGTGAGTCAGTTTTTACTATTAACATCTTATGACTTTACATGAACCAGGCTCTTATTGGATGTTAAACTTGGCATCAATTCTGCATAATTTTGGAACCTAGTCTAAGAACTCACAGTAATCCTGCCTTACGTCTTAAATTACTCTTTTATAGTGCATCTGTCATGTAATAAAGTTTAGTCAATTGCCTGTGACCTCTGTTTTTTTTAAGTGTTCCTTATTTGATATGTCTTGCCTTCTCATTTGTCCAGGTTTGATGTCTGGTTCATATCCTTTGCTAGTCTCTGAAAAGCAAGAGACTGGATTGTTCACAATGTTAATTAAAAGTAAACACTGAATACAAGTGGGTAGTGAGGCAAGAGGTAATAGCATTTAGTAAGGCTTTGAAAACTGTGAAACAGTGCTGCAGAAGGAATTGCTTTTCATAACTTCAGCATATAAACACAAGACACAACTCTGAAGGAATGTCATTTTCCACAGCTCAGCTCTGTCGAGGCAGGTGGGTCCACAGCCTTCATCTATGCCAACTTCAGTGTTCCTGTAGTGGAGGTAAACACACTGCTACTGTCTGTGATGATACTTCATGTCATTTTCACCTCAAGCTGGAATGTTTTCACTTCATGCTGCTCCTTGCTCACATTTTGGGATGCAGCTGTCAAAATGCTAAATGTCAGATCATAAACTCAACTGTCAGGAGATTTCTCTCCACAATACTGCTATTGTATAGCTGAGCCTCGGTGAACGGTACTTTGGGCTGATAAATGAACTTCTGTGGAGGGTTTGACATACAATCCCTGGAGTTTAACTGTATACCTTTAATAAGATGAACTGAATGTCATGAACCAGCAGGGCCAGCAATTAAAATATGTGAATATGGCATTTGAAAAATAATTGTTTGTTGTGATTTTTATATCACAGAAAGCTGCAATCTTCTGGTGGAACCTGCATAGAAATGGTCAAGGAGATGTGGACACTCTGCATGCTGGGTGCCCAGTGCTTATTGGAGACAAATGGGGTAAGACTATAGATACTATCTTGGCTTGACTAAAACCATACCCCTTTCCTTTTAACCTTTGCCTTTTTTACAATATTTTCATGCTCTGCAGCAGTTATCCACTGCTCAGTGTTATTGTTATACAGGAGGTCATATACAAGTTCATGTTCATGCCACATCTGTGCTGCATTATACTTTTAGGGATGTAACAGAGAGCAGTTCAAACACTGAATGCTCATCTTGGAAGTTAGACATCTGCTGCTGGTTGGCGCAGCCTATCTAACTCCAACACTTCAACGTGTGTCTGGAAACCAAACTCACAGGGACATTAATCTTCACAAGGCAGCTGCAAAAGCATCTGCTGTCTGCCTTATTTCACTCAGCTATATCAGCTGTACTGAAACTTTATTATTGGTCATTTTCACTCATATTTATTTGAATGTTTTAAAGATTGAAAATCATTTAGTTTATACCATTATACTACAATTTGCTATTTTTGTTCCAGTGGCAAACAAATGGATTCATGAATATGGTCAAGAGTTCCATCATCGCTGCAGCCTGAATCCTGAAGAGTAAGAGGGGCGGCGCAATTGCTGGACCCTTTGGAGTACAAGAACCAGCCTTTACAATTGTGAGGCACACTTGCAGGCAAAGAGAAGAGTCAGAGAGTGAGCACACAGGCAGGGGAGAGGGAAAGCTGTTTAAAGGGAAGCCTGCATCTGTGATTGGAGCCTCGGGCCCCAGGGAGCCTGCAGCACGCGGCACAGTGGACACTGCTGCAATGGACATGGATAAAATAAGGCTGGACTGGGCTTTTGGAGGGTGGAGCTGAAGACTAGTGAGGCAGTTGGCAATCAGCCCCCACAGGGCAAGTTCTCTCTAACTGCTACTGGCAGTTCCTACAGATGGAGGAGGCCTCTGCCTTCACACTCTGTGCTGATTTCAGTTCACTATGCAAAGCTGTTTGCCTCTTACCTACAGTTTGCTAAGAAACTCACAGCCCTTTTTTCTGCACTGGGCCCACTCTCAGGCCTGTCATTATAAATGCTCCAGACAGCTGAAGTTTGCACACACTCAGAACTTTATTTTAAAGTCTGTTCCAGGTTTACAAAAATGCATAAAATGTCTCAATAAATCACAGTGTTTTCTACAGAAACAAATGCACAATCCACATTCTTCACTGTATACACATCAATTAGAAAAATATGGGTTTGAATAGTTGATGCAATAAAAATTTTATAATTCCATCTGAAAAAAATCAAACACAGAATGCTGTTAATTGTTGTATTGGTTGATAAAGATTTTTTTTATAACTTAAGGTTTTTAGAAGATTATAATTAAATGTAAAATGTTCTCTGTCTGCGTGGTTTTGCATCTTTCAAAGTTGTTTGTTGAATGCTTTTGTCTAAGACCACAGGACTGCAGATCAGACTGGTGCTGTGACTCAGAGGATTTGCCTGTGGCTTTTTGTTCCCAGCTGACTAAATAATATGGTCATCATTGTCTGTAGGAGACTGTTTCAATTTGGGTCGACTGACTGTCTAATGGAACAAATGAACCATATCTCTTTGTGAGCGTCAGGGACTGGCTGCCATTAATCACTAATAGGGATCCTGTCTGCTCCAGACTTTGTGTCTGAACTAACAGAGCAAGCACTCTCTGCATACCAGTCAGAGATCTCAGATATCTGCGCCTAAATAGGTCATACTCACTCTTCATCATCTGTATGTCAATGCTCTGGGGCATCCAGCAGCTTGAGTGACAGATTTCAATGAGAGGAGAAAGAAACAAGACCCTGCAAATGCACAGTAAGATGTGTTTTCCCTCTCAGCATATTCTATAAACAATATCTTCCACTAATAAAAAAATAATAGGAAGGAGCTATACCAGCTTCCCATTCCAGGGTGTATGGTAAACAGCAGGAAGAGTTGATTAATTGGAGGATCATCTTTTAGAAAGACTCTTTTCAGTTATTCTGCACTTATTGAACCTAAGGTACATGGCCATAAAACAGCTATAGCTAATTTAAGATCAAAACCCACTAGTGATACGAATAGGTCTTAAACATATATATGGTGTGTCATTTCACGTCATTTCCTGACTCTAGATCTAATACTAATGTTTAAACCAATATATTTCCATCATTTTTTTAAACATAACATTTCAGGCAACTAGATAGTCTGAATAATCTTTTCACAAGTCCATCATAAAACCTGAAACCTAACTTTTCCCAGAAGTTAAAAGGCTTCATTCTGTGTTCTTCCTTTGACCCTCATGTTACCATGACAACTACAACAAATATGCTTCTGAGCACGTGTTGCCATACATTTCAGACTTCACCCCTGCCATGTCCAAATAGTCGCCAAAGCATACATGGCAAGGCCAGACATCTGTTCTCAGCACATATTTCTGCACATACTTTTAAAAATTTAAGTTGATAAGAACATATGGCAGTAAGTTAGTAAAACTGACAGACAGACTGACCAGCTAGTACTGTACATGCTGCTGACTGGAACTGCACAGCACACAAATGCAACAAGCTATTATCTTAGGTCAGTGCCTCCCTCTAGTGGTGACAAAAAAATATGTCTGTGTGGAATCAGTGAAATGATGAAATGCTTCAACTCTTCTCAAATACAATTATCTTTAAAACCATATTGTTTTGAAAATGTGCAAAAATAGACCCCCATACAATACTCACAAGACTTTGTCTAATATTCTGTTGGTTTCTTTTTGGGAAGAAAGTAATTTTCCTTCTGTATTGTGGGAACATGATTGTTGAAGCAACTTTTTTTTTTTTTTTTCCAGTTTCAGATTATGATGATATTTTAATGTACACTTCAGCAACAACTGAAAGAAACTGTATGCTGTTTATCACACTGCTTTATGATTATTACTGGTGATAATTGCAGTACCCACTCACCATTGTGAATTATATACTGAAACTGGGTGTCTTTCTCTCTCTGTGTCTCTGAAAGCATGATGAATATTGGATTTTATTTACTTATAAATCACTTACTGGTCTTTCCCTCCATACACCACAGTGTTACTAGCTTTTAAAATGGATAATATAGACTCAAATGATTTTTTTACATCACAAGTGCCACCTGATTTTTTATTTTATTTTATTTTATTTTTTTTTTTACCTTAAAATATAGTTTTAGACATTGTGCACCTTCAAGATGGAGCAGCATACATAGGAAGCATATTGTTGGCCTCATAGCATAATTGCTTAAGTCATATTTTTGGCCTGAATTTGCATAAAACGAATGATTTCACAATTCTGTCAAAAATGTGACTTAGACAATTATCCTATGAGGCTGCATCATTTTAGGTTTTTCTTTAGATTTTTTAATTTAGATTTTTTAAAATTGGTTTTCATTGTTTCGTTGATACTTTTTTACTGTTTGTTTTTATTTGATCACGTTTTGATTGCGGCTTTCCAATTATGATTATTTTGAGTTTGTTTTTTTTAAAATCAACTGTTTTTGTCATAGCTTAACTCTTTTCCTATTTTCTCTGATGTTTTTCCACAATGTTTGAATTTTGACAGACATATTCGTATTAATATCTGTACCTGTTTTGGGGAAAAAGCTGACGTTTGAATGGGAAACTCAATTTCCCATGATGCATCTACAAATTGTAGCGGCAGTGGAGGCGGGACAGAAGTTATCGGTGGGACTTTTGTTGCTCGGTAGCACTTTTGCGCGCTACGTTTGTGTGGGTGTGTGTGCGTGAGTGCGTGTACAACCTAAACAACCCTGTTAAACGGATTACTAGTCTTCTGAGATGTGAAACAGTCATGTCTACAAACGGTTTGGTCACAGCTTTGGCCACTTACCAGTCACCACATTCACTGAGCTGAGAAATGAAGAGCAGAAAGCAGAGGACGGTCAGAGCTGGAAACACCAAAAGGAAAGGTAAACAGTAGTTAGCTTAGCCTGCTAGCATGACAGCTATGTTGTTTAGCTGTTAACGTCAGCGGTCATACGCCTGGTTTATAGGTGAACTATAAGGCTAATGTAGCGAATTCTCAGTTGAGTGAATGTGTGTCACTTTTTATTCGATCATTTTGTTCGATTTTTGGTGGTGTTTCTATGCTAATATAACTAGCTAGCTAGCTATCCTTTAATACCAAACACTAATCTGTCTTTACGTTGATAGTGCTTTAGTTACTTTGCTGCAAACTTGCAGAAACAACACCAAAAATATGTTACAGAATAATACAGAACAATGTTGTTTAAGTAATATGACTGTTAGAGGGCTCCACATGCACTAAACATTCTTATATTTACAAAGTTTAATACTGGCCACTGCAGTAGAAGTCATAATGAATGTAATTATTGCGATGTTTAAACATTTAATCTCTCAGCCCTATCTCAATATTTCCTTTCCTGTGATCAAATAAATCTTTCCAGCAGCCCCCAGTGATGTTTCTCCATCAACCAGCCTCCCTCCTCTAGTAGAGGGCCAACTGAGATGCTTCCTGCGTGTGACAGTAAGCCGGGTGTTATGGACAGTTCACAAACCTCCTTCAGCCACATTTGTCAGACTACGCTGGTGGGGGGAGTCATCCAATGGGACACACTTCTTTCCAAGAGATGGTTCACAGACATCACAGAAAACTATCAAGACCACAGCACGATTCCCTATCCGCTGTGGTCCAAAGCAGTTCACCTCATATCTTACAGGTAACAAAAAAAATCTTTAATGTGGTTTAGTAAACACATTTAAAATTGTTCACTAATGTATTATGTATGAACAGATATGGGGTCTTTGGTGCTGGAAATTCTCACAAAACCGGACCATTTGCCAATTGCCCGGGCTCAGGTTGCTGGCATCTCTCGTCTCTCTCTGTCACACCCAATAAGTGGGTTTTACACCCTTGTATCGCCAACATCTGAGAAACTGGGGGAGTTGCAGGTAAGTGCACACAGGAGTTCACTTTGCCTTGTGAGCTTCATTTGTTGAATGGCACTTCTGCGCTGATGTTTGTTTTTTCTTGGAAGGAGGCCTAGCCTGTCAGATACATTAGGGCTGTAGGAAGACATGTATATAGAGTAGGGCTGCTCGATTATGGAAAAAATCATAATCACGATTATTTTGATCCATATTGAAATCACGGTTATTTCCACGATTATGTCTTGAATTTAAAACTGCATTTATTGAACATTAAAAAAAAAAAAAAAAAAAGATCTCCTGTTAAATAGCTATATAAAAATATCTTGTAATGTTGTTGTTATGCCTTT
>JAQQZY010000006.1:30334451-30354023 GCA_030068375.1 Ostorhinchus rueppellii | reverse complement strand
ATTCTACGTCCAGTTGACCTGATTTCAACACTACGGATGAACAATGACCTGGATGAATGAGAACCTTCACCGACATCAGTTCTTCCATGTGTTTATTGGCTAATGCCAATTTGTGAACCTGTATATGATAAGAAAATTATTAACAGATAGAGATTAGAGACAAATGTTCATGCATTTAGCGCTAAGGAAATCTGAGAATGGTATGCTAATTGCCACCATTTTCTCAGATTGCACTGTATAAGCCAACACTAGCTTTTTCTCTAATCAAACTAATGCAGGTTTCCCTGTATTTGGAGCCTCTGACTGAAGCCTATGACAGCAGCAGTTCAGGTCCCACTACAGACCTCAGGACTGAACGACAACTTGCCACATTAACTGTGCCATCACAGCCCAAATCAGTCTCAGGTGGAAGTGGAAGAGAGTCAGTGGGGAGCAGTGGTGGAAACACGCCAAGGTTTGAAGTTGTTTTTTAATGAGAGTTTTTACTCTGATATCTGTGTGCATATTCAGTATTGAGTTTTTTTAGGGGCTGAATGACTTTACTGTAAATATTTTGCTTCATACATTTCAGAGGGAAAGATCATTTATATTTTCAAAATAAGGATAAAGAAGAGTTTCTGGAGAACCAAATGCCGGATACAAATAGATCTCAGAATGGTCAAACAGCTGTGAATCTTCTAAATGAGGATCCTGGTCATAGACAAGCAACTAATGACCTTATCTCAGGTATAGATGCATTATGACTTAATATAAATACAAAGGCATGGCATTAATACTTAAATATTAAATATAAATACTTTCTAAAATATTTTATAAACATTTTGTTTTCCTCATCTCAGTTATTTTGGAGCGAGGTAACAAACTCAGAAACGCTATGGTAAAATCAGCTGTGAAATGTGACATGAATTGTGGCCCGACTCTGAAAGACACTCCTCTGCCCCTACCAAAGGACAACATCCTACCTCCTACCAAGTTAGTTGTGTGTTTTTTTTTTTTTTGTTTTTTTTTTAAGAAACACATCTCAGACCTGGGTTAAAAAAAAAAAAATCACACATTTACATAACTGTATAGTTCACAGTGTCTTGCATCAATTCTGCATCACTAGGCCCTTATCTTCACACTCTGGTATGTTTCTTGAAAATATCCTGCATGCTGATTCAAGCCTCAAACACTCTGATGATGTGGCTGTAGTCTCGGACTGTGGCTTTGACAACTCAGTGGACATGGACAACAGAGCAGTGGATCTGCTCCTTGGCAGGTATTTATTATTTATTTATTCATTGTTCATTGTTGTTTATTATTTATTTTGTCTTTGTATTTTATACCATACAAGTTTTATCAAGTTGTTTCATCAGTTTCTTTGTTTGAATTTATTTTGGCAGCATAAATTCATCCCCTATACCTGCTTGGGATGGCGAGGTTTTATTTCCTGAACCTCTGTCTGGCCATAGCAGTGTGTGTGGTGATAGTGAGCTCAATGACCCACAATATGATCAGAGCTTGCTGGAGAATTTGTTCTACAAAACTCCCGTAAGTGTATAGTTTATACTATGATTTTCCAAAGCTTCATATTTAATTGCTTTATTGGTGAAATATTGAACTTATTTTCATACAGAAGACATACTGACTATTTTCATCTTTCAGATATCAGATACCAGAACAGATGACACAGACTTGGAGGTACAGGAGACAGGGCCGTCAAGAAAAAGTCGCCCAAAAAAACAAATCTTAGGAGCTGGGAAACCTCTGAAACAGCCTGGATCCAACATCAGTGAAGAGTAAGGACTTCTATTTTAGTAGACAGTAATCAGTAAAAAGCTCCTTGGAAGCTCAGGTAGAAGGTGTGGAGTGTCTAATCCAAAATCTACCCTAAAAGTAGCCATTGTGAAATAAAAAAGAATAAGTAACAGTATATACCACTTCATACAGTATGAGAATTAGTAACCGTATTTGATGTACTATCACTGTGTTCAGTCCAGAATTAGATGGTGTTTTTCCTCCCGGCCTGACTGCAAATCAGCTGAACATGCTGGGTTTGATCCAACTGGCTAGAGTGTCTATCGACTCCCTGACTTTACCGTCAGGAAGCACAAGTACCACTCCCAGAAAGACCTCTGATAAAGGGAAGCCTCCCCGACCGTTAACAAGCAAGAAATGGTAAAGAAATTACTTTACATCATTATATAAGTAAATGTATGCAATTTTCTTCAGAGTTGTAAGTTTTATCTCTCCCCATTTGCCAGCACATATTTTGTTGAGTATGTGTTTCCACAAGCGTCCGTATCCCGTCAGCATCATCGCAGTAAGGCAGCCAGTGAAGAAGTGACCAGGGCTGTTTCCAGTAAAACCACAGTAGACAGTAAGATCTGCTAGAATTTGCTTTAATTGGAGTGACCAGTATAGACACTAAAATAGCAGTGTTTCTTATCGATATTATTAGCTGGTTTTCTTGCTGCTCCTAATACTGTACACACTTCTGTGATCTTAAGGTGTGAAGTTCCAACAGCACTCTGAGTTTCCCGTCCATTTAAGTAAAACAACAGTTAAACAGTGGTGGGAAAGTGACCTCATTTTCAAGATTTATTCACGAAAAAATGACCAGAGGAAGGTAAGTGGATCAAATAAACGCTAGACCTAAGTTATTGTGTGTCAAGGTAAATTGCTATACTACTAAAGTATTGTACAGAAAGCTTTTACTATAGTGTTAACATAATGTTAGTGCCACATGAATAATAAATATTTGTGCTTTAGTTAAAAAGTTGAGATGTTGACATCAAGAGGATGTAAATTAAATGATCTCTTAATGTACCCCTGGTGCAGATGGCTACCTGTGACAATGCCTCCTCTTTCACTTCCTGGTGCCTTCATGCTCAGTCGGTCCTTTTTAACCATGCTTGTGTGTGCGCGTGAGTGTGTTGTGAGAGTGTGTGGGGTGTACAAATTTTTACATTTTTAATTTATATGTAAAGCACTTTGTGGTACGTCTTTATTGTATGAAAAGTGCTATATAAATAAAGATTGATTGGTTGATAATGTATCCAATAATGTGAAATAAACAATGTAGAAATATTACGAAAAGAAACTAAATTGTTTATAAATGTATATTCGAAGTGATGTTTTGGTGATTGTGTGACACTTTCTTCTGTTGCAGGCAGTTTTTATTGGCAAGGCAGTTCACCCACTGCGTTGTCTGCTTCAGAGCAAGCAGCTGACTCAGTCTGTTGTGTTGCCGGTGAGTGTGGACGGTAGCAGTGAAACAAAGGAGATCGGACCTCTGAAGGTAAAATACTGTTTTATACCCATAGATTAATGGTTGAAAGTTTAATAGTTGTTATCAAAAAAGAGTGATACCCTTCTTTTTCAGGTGACGCTGGAACTTATTGCAACAAAAAAACCCTCTGAAAAAAGCAAAAGCAGGTTGTCTTGGGTAGACCCATCCCCTCCACATACACAGAAACAGCCCAGCTCTAGTATTGATGTTACCATGGCAGAGTTACCCATTACGTCTCCTGAGGTTCCTAGGCTAAATGTTTGGAGTCCTCAGAAGGTCTCAGAAGAGCTGTCCTCTCAACCCAGCCTCCACACATTTCCTCATAAATCTTGGCAGCAGGTGGAGGAAGACCCTGAGGTTTTGCTGCATGCATTACTCATGGTGCCAGATGGAAGGAACTTTCAAGGTGGGCATATGCAAGCTCCAAACGTGTACTTGAATTGCAAACTCTTTTGGTGCGATGAGACGGCGAGATCTACCGTCAGTTGGGGTCAGGCAAACCCTTCTTTTAACTTTGTGCAGGTATGCCCAATAGAGTAAGTCTACCAAAATAATTTATTGTGCCTTGTATTAACAGCTAAATACTACTCCGTTGTGTGTCCTTTTTGTCATAGGTGACCCCTGTGGCCCTAACAACAAAACTACTACAGCGGTTGAAGAACAATGTTATGGTGATTGAGGTGTGGCAGAAGATGGGAAGCTCAGGGGAGGATCAGCTCATTGGTCTTGTCAAATTACCTCTACACCAGTTCTACATGTCATTTAGGTAAGTTGTGGCGTACAGGAAGTGATTTCCTGTTTGCTTTCAGAGCAGACCAAATGTTTAGAAAATGTGTCCTGTGAGAGAATTTTTCCTACTTTTAAATGTGGATAAAATATATGTCATAGTAAACTAGGTTAAATACATGTTAACCTTGGCACAGCAAGGCAAATGTATTTGTATAGCACAATTCTTAGACAGGACAATTCACAGTGCTTTACCCAAATGGAAAAGAGACAAGTTAAAAACACAATTACATTTGAAACATACTCAATAAATATAAATAATCATCAATTAAAATAAAGTAAAAGAGCAGAGTGCAGGTAGAGCACTTTCAGTTGTTCTATGCACAGTTGAACAGAACTGTTTTCAGCCTGGACTTAAACATTATCAGAGTAGAGGTCTGTCTCACCTCATCAGGAAGACTGCTCCACAGTTTAGCTCATGGAACTGAAAAGCAGCTTCATCATGTTTAGTCCTGACTCTGGGCACCAGCGGAAGGCCTGTCCATAATGTTCTCAGGGTCCGAGATAGTTCATATAGGACCAACATGTCAGAAATATACTTTAGTGCTAGACCGTGGACAGACTTATACACAAACAGAGCGGTTTTAAAGTCTATTCTCCAAGCAACAGGAAGCCAGTGCAGAGACCTGAGCACAGGACTAATGTGGTTATAACCTTCATGTTGTCTTTTAATACCCTCCAGAGATCAGAAGATTGCCCACCTTCTCCTTCAAGCACAGTACCCTGTATTAGGGGTGGACTGCTACATGCCAGTCATTGATGTGTTCTCGGGCAGCTGTAATGGAAACCTCAGGGTGATTTTGGCTATGGGCCATTCAGAGCAGATAGTTGCCTTGCAACGAGCAAGAGATGAAGAAAGTGACTCCTTGCCTCATCCAGTGAGACCATTTCACCTGCTAGATCACCAGCCGCATTCACAAACAAAGGTAAGTGTTAATACCAGATGTATGAGTAAGGAAATTAATAATTATTTTTCTGTTGTTAAATGAATGTTGATGGAAAAATCTCAACAAATATTGTCTTCATATTCCATTAATAATGTCAGCATCATTTAAACAAAAAAAAACCTATAGAATAACTGAGTACAGACACAGTACCACACCTGTGTATATGTTTGTGTGAAAATTTCTGATCTGTTAATTTGAAATCGAAATACATATGAAATGTAAGATATTCAAATCTAAATTAATACACACTGACAAGGTGACTTTCCTTTTTACCTTCTCTTTTAGGTGAGCACAGCACAACAGGAACCAATGAGAGAGCATCTGTTTGTGATCAGAGTGGAGAAGGTCAGTGGGCTGACACCACTGCAGTCCACAGTGTGGGGTGAGGCTGACTGTTACATCCAGTATAGTTTCCCCTATCAGGAAGGTGACCTCACTGCAAAGATGGAACAAGACCTTATGGAGAGCAGTAAGTCTAGTTCAGTATTGTAAAATGTTCAGTGTAAAAAGAAAAAATGCCTTCATTGTGCATCTGACTTGTATCTCTTCTACAACAGCTGTCAATCTGAAGCCATTTCGTACAACTACCACTCTGTGTGTTCCTGACCCAGTGTTTGGCCACACTGAAACACATGTATTATTGGCCCCTGAAGGACTTCCTGTCCAGAGGCTGCTTCTCAGCGCTTTTTCAAGTCAGCGCCTCAGCGGTGGTGGTAGTGTCCAGTTTGAAGTGTGGTGCAGGTTTGTGGTAACTACAAAATAACAGTGTTAAACTTCTAATGGGCCAAGGCCTATTTGTTATTCTCTGCTGTGTTTGACAGAAATGAGCATTTCAAACAAAAGCGCAATACTTATCTACTTTGCATGTGGTCTGCCAGTGAGCCTGTGAATGGATCATATACACTTCACATTCTCATGTGCACCTCAAAAGAGACACACAGAGCCTCTTAGATTTTTCATGGGAGGCTTGATGGCTCCAGTTCAGGAGTGTCAAAGGAAGGAAAATCTGTTTGGTCAAACAAGATAATTGCAGTGTGATGTAATTGTTTTCATAATGTAAAAATTATTCAAATATTGCGAAATCATGACCCATCCTTAGTGGCTCAAATTTATTGCTTTAATTTCCTGGCACAGAAAGAGTATAAGGGATGGAACACTTTCCTCTAGAATTAGTTGTTTGCTGCAAATTGAAACCGGTCGAAATTTGTAGGGAACAACTACAACCAACTATTAATTTAAAAGATAATAATTGATTATTTACTGGTGGTGCATATATGATTTACATGTCTCCACAGATATTACTATCCAAATGTGCGAGATCAGCTTGTGGCTAAAGGTGTACTTCCATTGTCCAAGTTGTGCGCCATGGTCACCATGCAGAGACAGCATTCAAATGAGGCTCAAATGTTCTCACTGCCACTGTTTCCCAGGGATGACAGTCCCACAGGACATCAGCCTCAGCCCTCAGGTACATACAAGCACAGAGGAGACTCTACTATAATATGTACAAACATATATAGCATATATAATTAAATAGTCTGTGTTGTTTGTTAGGCCTGCTTGATGTAAGCATTCGTTACAAGCACCGGCCTGTGAGATCTGATGGACAGATGGGGAAAGGTGCTGCATCTCGAGTTGTAACCCTTGTGGTTGAAATTCACAGAGCATCTGGTTTGCAGGCTGCTGCAAGGTACACCACTTACACCATCTTAAAGACAACAATAACTAATGTTGAAGTGGAATTCAAAAAGAAATGTGAAGCTTTTTGCAGATCTGCCAACAGGTACTTTGGGATTATTCTTACATGAAAGTTATTGATTTGAATCATATAAAAGTATATGAATATAAAAGTAAAAGTTGAAAGCAATTGAACAGAACTAAGGAGTTATTTTCAGTAGCATAGCAATATTTTTTTCCTATTGTCTTATTTAATCTGATATTGTAACAAAACAATAAAGCTAGATATTATTTAAATACCATTAAACCATTGAACTCTGCCCTAACAAACTGAATTTTCTGTTTTTTTTTTTGCTGCTCTGATGCAGGGTCTTGTCGGAGCAAAATCAAAGGTTTGCCTACTATGCTGAGGTGGGAGTGAACAGCTTTGTCACAATTCAACTACCCTTCTTACCTGAGAATGAGAAGAGATGTACCCGTGTAGCAGCGAGGACCTTCAGTCCAGAGTTTGACCATCACACGGAGTTGTGCTGTGATCTGTTGGTTCAAAGGAGCACTGGGGAGACCTTTAGCCTGGCTGAGCAGCTGGAACAGGCCTCTGCAATCCTCACTGTTTGGAATAAAGACAGTCGGAAAGGTTCAGAAATTTAAAAAAAAAAATTGCAAATCTTGATAACGTTTCAGAGAGGAGCATTGTTTTTACCTCCATCATCAACATTTGTGTTTAAGTTACTTATGTATTTTGTTCTGTTTGTTGCAGCAGTGGATGCTTCCAGACCCAAAGATGTGGTTTTAGGTACAGCGAAAATCCCACTGACTGATCTCATCCATAAAAGAACAGGTATGCTGAACTCTCGGACCAGGTTGTATCAACAATCAATTCTCATCAGACAAAACTGGATTTAAAATGAGTAAATTCAGGTTTAAAATTTAGCAAAACTCTGTAATTATAAACTTATGTCTTTTACATAAATATAAGTTTATTTTTTGAAATATAAACTAAAACGTATTCGATGCAGAGTTGCTTACTCAAACAAAAGTATATTAGGGTAACAATCTCAAAGTTTTTTTTTCATTTAAAAATATGTCTTGCAAGTCACTTTCTATTTTTAATTGTGTTAACACATGTCCCACTGATAATATTTTATGGAAGTCCTTGTATTTACAGTTTCATGGTCTTGATACCTGTGTGAAATTCTTGCAAAAAAGATCATCTCTGATCAGTAGTAACGTGTCAACATCACAACAACTTTAAGGCCTGAACAAGCACAAAGGCAGCTGTCACACAGAGGTGAGGCAGACTGTGTGGTACAGTGTGTCGTACATGGGCCTTACTTGGCCTCACTGATATTAACAGTCGACAAACTCTATGAACATAGAACATCATAGTGAGTGATTATAACATTTTTTTTTTTTTACCTCTACCAATGACAGACAGCACTGTCTGTTTTGTTCAGATACGTAAGATGCACAGTTGGCTGAAAATACACCATTGGGCAGTAACTTGCTCTTAACAGAAACGGCCATATGATTTACATGTCTTTACACGCAACTTTTAGCTACAGGCAAAACATCTCACCTTTCGTGACATAGAGTACAGAAACAGTCCTGCAATTACCACTTATCACCAGTAAGGGGTACTAGAGAGAACAAGCTAAATATAAAACATTAGTTCGAGGTGTCCTGCCAAGACCTTCTAAGTATAAAAGAATAAAACTCAGTTGCACTGTGTTCTGTAACAAATATTACATAGTATTAGTTATTCACAGTTAAATGGTTTATTTAATGATTACGTAATCTTTTTTTCCTCATAAATCAAGGTATTTCTGGCTGGTTTGGCGTGTATTCACCACAACAAGCAAGTTCTTCTCAGGAACACCAGATCTTGGTTGGAGGTCTTGAGATATCGGTCAACTTTGCCCACCACTCAGACAGAGAAAGGGTCATTAAAGCAGCCCAAGGATTGGGATGGGATATGGCCCATAGGCTCTGTGAAAGGCAAGAAGAGGAGGACATCTTGGATGAAGGCGTGAGGGAAATGTCTCTGACTATTTCAATGCCTAGGGTGTGGATACCTTTGCACTGCCTGCTTCTTGCAGGCCAAAGTGAACTTGAGCGCTCAACCTACTGCTACTTCAGGTACAGGTTCTATGACCAGGAGGCTTTCTGCTCTCAGATGAAACACCCTTCTGTTCAGGAAGGAGGAGACACTGGCCCTGCCACAGTGAGTTTTGAAGGAAGTCGAACTGTGGAGCTGATGAGCACCCAGCCCTTACTGTGGTACCTTCGTGAGGAAAGACTTGAGGTCCAGGTGTGGGTTACTTTTAACAAAGACAAAACCCAAAGGCCTTCAGACACAGACCGCCTTGTGGGCTCAGCATTCCTTGATCTGTCCTCTCTTGGAAAGATGTCCAAGAAGAAGCTGACACTGAGTGGTAAATATTATTACCTCAATGTAGACTTCATTTACTGTTTATACAGTATGTGTCAAAGTGATTGTCTGTTTGAATATTTATTTAGTTTGTTCATATGTCAGTTTTAGACTTAAGTGTAGTTTTAATTACATTTTTTTATACTGTATCTTTTTTTTTTTTTTTTTTTTTTTTTTTTTTTTTTTTTTTTTTTTTTTGACATTGGTTGATCCACAGCATAAATCAGTAGTTGGTAGTCAGTGTTAACCCAAACGCAAACTCTAAAAAGTTAAAAATGAAAACTGATCTTATCTGCAGTTTTGCATCATTGCTTTTATTTCATTTTTGTTCATTATAATTTTTTTAGCTCAGTTAAAAAATGTTTATCCACTTCTAGTTTCAGTTTTACTCTTCTTATTAATTACAGCAGCAACAGATGGAGTAACAGATTTGTGGTTTCACAGGGGTGTATCCACTGTTCAGACGCTCAGCTGCAGATCTGCAGGGTGCTGCCCTCAGAGTGCACGTCACCCTCACAGTGGGTTCTGTAGTAAGGGAGGTGTCTGCTGTAGCTGACGTCCAGGTAGACTGTGACAGCCAGGGGGCGCTGTTATCTGAAGAGGTGGAGGCTGATGATCCAGTCTCCTTGCCCACTACACCCAAACAATCTTGGACACAAAGAAAACATCTGAAAAAATCCTCCAGAACCACCACAGACTTTACATCTTCACCTCACACAGACTTCAGTGTGGATGAGTCCTTCCCTGTGACTGTCATAGTGGACAGTGCTATGCACCTAAATCTGAAAGGTGAACATGTTATGTGTTTTACTTTTTTCTGGATTTTTTTTTTTTTTTGTGCAGGGACTCTAAGTCCACCCTAAAATCTAATAATTTACATTTTAGGATTTAAATATTTTGTTAATGATTTTGATTTGTCTGAAAATTATTAGGATTATAAAGTTGCTTTTCTGAAGTTACATCAGCTTAAGTTTCACTACTAAATATGTTTTGGTGGAAGAATTCATATTTATTGATTACAAGAAAAAAAAAACTGCACAGTGAAGTAGGGACTAAGAAATACTGCAGCACAGTTTGTAGTAATAGTTGTGATAAAAGCAGCACTGAGTTTTTATTTCAGCGCTCACAGCTAATGTCAGTGCATTGTTTGGGCTAATGTGGCTTTTTTTTCTCCTGGGGGAAAAACCTCCACAAGTAAAATTGTTTCTGTTAATCTTACTTTCATCTAACATAGGTATTTACAAGGTCAACAAGATGTGTCTCCAAACAGACATGGCAGATTGCATCCACAAAAAGGCGTAACTTTACCTACAGAAATCACGTTAACGTTAACTTACAATTAAAAATGGTTGTCTTTATCCTTATTCTGACAGGATGTCCTATCACAGACCGCAGTGAAGGGGCGCCATGCTGTTGTGTTTCATATGTCACTGTGGACTCTGCTGAGCCGGTGTCTACAGATGTCATCTCTAACTGTGACTGCCCTGTGTGGGACCATCAACATGAGTGCAGGTCGAGTCATATCACAGACCTGAGCTAAAATATCTGTATCACTAAAACAACTTGTGCCTGATAGTTTTTCTTTCAAACTTTTAGGCTCTCAAAGCAACTTCTGACTGATCCACAGCAGTCTCTGGTGTTCAAAGTCTGGCACAAAGGAGGTAAAAGAGGCTTAAAGGTTTCAATGATCTGTATCATGTGAATCTGTGAATTACATTAAGTCATTATTTATGTTATTGTGCCCCCACAGAAATTGAGAGGGTGATTGGATTTGCTGCAGTAGACCTGTCTCCATTGCTCTGTGGGTTTCAGTCAGTATGTGGCTGGTACAACATCACAGATTTTAGTGGACAGTGTCACGGCCAGCTCAAAGTGTCAGTCACACCTTTAAAGGGCATCCATGACCTCCGGGGACAAAGAAAATCTGTGTATGAAGAATCTGCCAAAACCTCATCGGTGAGACCAGAGTATTCATACATAATGGATGAGGAAAAGAAGCGCACACATTCATGTATTTCTTACGTTTATAATTTGTGTTTGTATTTCTTGTGTTGTGTCCTTTACAGACTTCATTCCAGGCCTTTCCTCTCAGCTATCAAACCACAGCCACATACAACAGCTTCCCGTCTCACATCAGCCGTTATCCTGAACAGAAGATCTCATCCCCCAACCACACAGATGAGCTGTTCTCTGAAAGGTTTTTAAAGCGTTAACATGTTCGATGTTATATAAAACAAATCTCCACAGTCTACAGGTGTATTTATTGGTCATTGATGTCTGTCTAGAGCCAATGAAAATGATCGCCATTTCGAGCACATGGACAAAGTTCGTCTTTATCATCAGACTCTGCAGGAGCAAACTGCAGTTGGAGAGATCACCCCATCCAGCTCCATCCTGATGTCAACACTTAGGTACTAGTCCTCAGAAGGACATCTTTAAATTTTACACTACTATTTTGTACTTTGAAAAGAATTACATTAAACCTTTGATGTGGGTGCCATCATTTTTTTTTTTTTTTTTTTTTTTGTTTTAGGAAAAAACTAAGTGAGCTTGACAACATTCAGAGATACTTCAACCGAAAGCTCTCAACTCCCACATTTCCATCTGTGACTGATGAAGACTTTCACACTAAGCAAGAGGAACAGAGGAACTTTGAGACTGACACAAGTCGGCTACTTCTCAAGTCCAAGCAGTTGGTTGGTGAAGTGAACACTATAATTAGCGGTGAGCCTCTCCTCTCCTTCTCTAAAGGAGATTCACTTCATGTTTGATTAGAGTTTGGGTACTGCACATTAATCACTGGATGGTCCTCCAATTAGATGAAACTAATCTTCATAATTTGAGCCACAAAACAGATATAATAAATTCATTTTAAACCTTATTCTGGTCATTTGACCATTTCATTATATTTCAAGCACATAGACTTTCTTCTGGTCTACCCAACCTTGGCAGTTCACCCAGAGTTCATTGGGTTCTGTGTTGAGCCTGCACGCTTCATCCATAAAAGGGCTTCTTTAATCCTCTGAGGATGGAGATGTGATGTTGAAATGTCAACTAATGTCTCTGCTTCAGTGCTGACACTCTTAAAGTACTCTGGCTATTTATATATCATTAATTTTGTTACGTCCATTGCTGGTCAACTTGCAACAGAAAAACTGAACAATTACCTGTCTTTTTGAAACAAACAAAAAAATAGACGAAAGAAAACTCGAGGGGAATGAGGGAGGAAGGAAAGGGTTGAACTGGGGACATTCCAGTTACTGTGAAATGCTTATATGCAAGTCACCTTTACCAGTTGTTCTTAAAGGTACACTAAATAACATTTTGAGCAGCCAAGAGTGTACATGCCTGTTTTTTAGACATGAACTTGTATGTACAGTGTGAAAATCCATACTGTGATTTTTAAAACAGAATGATTAAATTCAGACATCAAAAGCAAGGTTACTACTGTCTTGTTCAGAATAGTACTGCTAAAGTTGTTCATTTTTTTCCCCCCCAACAGGATTACAAGAAAAATGTCCTGACACAATTCCATCCAACCCTCAGAGCATCCTGACTTCTGTTGTAGACGACAGCCCCCACACTGTCCTTGAGAGGACCCCAACTTCACACAGGACTGCAGAGTCTCCTCAGCACGTTCTGTCTCCTCCACTGTCACCACAACCAAACATATTTGAAGACCCTGTGAACTCTGAGGCTGACAAAGAAAAAGATGAGCCAAGCTGTACAAGTGCTCCGTCAGAGGATGAAAACGAAGAAGGAGCAGATGGAGAAGATGGATCAGTTTACAGAAGGAATGAGGAACCTGCTCCTGATGATGAAGAGGAAGAGGAAAATGAAGATTATGAAGAGGTTGTGGTAAAGCCCAGGCATTTAAATGAAGTGACGTCTTTAACAGATAGAACCAGTCCTTGGACCAGCATCTTGTCAGACCCTGATCTGGTTTCTCTGGAAAGTGTGGACGAACCAGAAAAGCCAGACCTGAACCAAGATGAGGAACACAAACAGCAGACCGTAAATCTTGACATTCAAGGGTCCAGTGGAATATGCACATGTAGAGAACACAGTGAAGAGGAAGATGGACGCCATCAAACTGTATCGGCAAGTGACGCCTCAGACACAGAAAGTGATGAAGCAGAGGAAGAAACAGAGCTCAGTAGCACCACCAAGGCGTTAGGTGATACGTGTTTATCACCCACTCAAGATCTTCCCACTGAAATCCATGATGTTTCATCTTCCCTTCACAGTGAAGACTCGCAGCTCCAACCGTATCCTTAAACCTTTGTTACATTGTCTGACCATAAGCTTACTATATTTACCATTAAAGTCCCCTCAAATCTCTCTTGTCCAGTACTGTCTTTAACATTCTACCTTCTAGCTCCGTTCTTGGGGAAGTCCCAAATTTCTTCCTCCCATCTCACCAACTGGAGGCGTCAATGAGAGCGATACGTTTGGCACCTTCTTTCTCTCAGTCGTCTAGTGACCTGGTAAGAATTTGTCACCAACTCCCTCCCACTTTGGCTTTCACACTCCTCACTGTCTCCACAGCCTCACTGCTAAGTCTCAGTGGGCACTTGAATATCTCATTAATAATATCATGTTTGAACTGTCGTGTTACTCTAATAAGAAATTGCATCATTGTTGTACATGGTGAGTCGAGGCCAGTGCATACCTAATTCTATTCAGTGTAAATGAACTCTGATCCATCATTAACAGGTTGAGGTCTGCATATTTACCATTATATAATGTAGTTGTGCAGCTGTTTGAAGCAACACATATTTTTAGTTGCTGAAATGCTGGAGGACTGGTTTAAACAGTTTGAGAGCTAAAAGAATCATATGTCTTCTGTTCCATCTGTCACCTTTAGCACACTCCTCAGGCATACTGCAGTGATGTAACCAAAGGTTTGCCAGGTCTTATTGCAGCAGGAAAACACTCCCCTTTTGCCCTGAACATTAACACTATTCTTAACACAGCGATGTTGGCATTGGCACAGGCCTGCACTGGTTACCCGCTAAAACGAGAATCGATTTCAAAATCCTGCTCCCGGTGTATATAACACTACATGGCCTTGGACCTCAGTACATCACAGATATGCTCAGCACTTACACCCCAGGAAGAACACTTCAGTCAACAGGCAGTGGCAACTTACTCATCCCTCACACCAGATCCAAGCTGGGGGAGGCAGCTTTTAGTGTGTGTGCCCCACAAAAATGGAACACCCTGCCTGATACAGTTAGACATGCCACACCAGTAGCCATTTTTTAAAAACAGGTTAAAAACGTATCTGTTTTTTGACAGCGTTTTGTTGAGTTCTGTGTGTGCGCATGTGCGAGTTTAACATGGTTCATGTGGGTCATTAAATGTCATTGAATAGATTTTGTGAAAATTAAGGCCTCAAATGGTATTAAAAAGCGTTACATTTTGATGTTCAGAAACACTAAAAAATGAAGTACACTTGATGGAAAAACATTATTAACAATTTATGTATTAAAATAAATAAATAAATAACTATATTTATTGATTATATAAACATTTAATTATTTGGATCGGAAGTATAGTGATTGACAGGCAGAAACCTTTAATTAGCTATTGTTTATGGCCAATACACAAAGTCACAACACTGGTTGCTTGGAATGCAACATGCTGTGAACATGCTCATGCCGTGGTGAAAGAGTGGAGGAAATGTTAGCAAATGTCAGAAAAGTGGGAAAATACAAGTTTGCAGCAGTGGTTGGAAGAGGAACTATTGAGAAGCTGGTTAAAGCCTGTCCTGTATATATAAAACTGTGTCTGTAGTTGGACATGGACATAAATTTGTTTGCAGTGGCATTAAAAACATCATTAAAAAGCATTAAATTAGAATTTGTGATACCTGCAGAAACCCTGTTGAAGTGTGTGCACATATGAATGTTTATTTGCACTTGCACTCTTTTAATGATTGTGTTTTTACTGTAGCTATATTATATATGTTATGAAGCACATTGAGTCTTTCTCGCGTATGCAGTGTGCTTTATAAATTAAGTTGAATTGAATTTATAATAAGTAAAAGTTGTTAAAGGGGAAAACAAGACTTTTATGAATGTTTCTGTTTTTGCCAATGGTAACAGGCGATTTGATTTTTAAATGTCACACAATGAATGAAACTTCAGAAGGCAGTTGTAAACAGGTTGATTCTGGTAAGAGATAAAAGGCTTTGAGGTAACAGTGCGTCTCGTTGCTGCTTGTTGCCTCGTGCAGTTTCACACACTGGTGGACTGTACTTGTTGAGTTGGTTGTACTGAATGTATTTCAACAAGCAATACTATATCATCAAAATATGTTATCTGTGAACTATTTGCCAGTATATTCCATACCTGTAGCAATATAGTGGTATATGTCAAAACAAATATCTTTACCACAGTATCCCTTGTTCTTCCGGTCACTGTTTTTGTGGGTAACTGTCAGTCAGATGTCCACATGCCTTGCCTGTGTAACGCCAGTGTTCACGGATCCAGTTTCAGGCAGCGTTTGGAAGCAGCAGTGTTGGAATCAGGAAGTACTTTGTAAAGTGCTCAAATCCAGCCTGTCTGATGTAAAGATTGTACTGTATGCTCTATATACTGACACGTGGCACAGCTGTTGAACAGACTGTATTATTATTATCATTATTCTCATTTATGTCCATTAACCAAATAAAGGCTAAGTGGTGACTCATTTGTTACCACACCTCAAACAGTTCTGTTCTTACTTGACTTGGCTATTTACTTGAATGCTGGTTGTAAACACAGTTGACTTTTTTTTTTTTTTTTTTAAACTAGATATGCAGGTATTGCTTGTATAGTATTCTGAAACTCAGTTACATGTTCAGGCTCTTACACTAGTTGTGTTTTTGTTTTGATCTTTGCAGGGACAGAACCATCCAGGTCAAAGCAGTCTGACAACGAGAGGTCCTCGGCAGCGCCCCAACATGTCACCATCATCCATGAAAAAGGAGACTGAGAGAATAGCAAAAATATTTGCAGCTCATTTTAATGAGGGTCCTTAACAGTGTGGTGTTTTAGTTTTATTTAACTTTTGTGACTTTTTCTTACAGCTTAAAAGTTTAAGGTCAAGAAAAGATCATGTAAATTAAGTGCAGCATTTTGTATTTTTTATGAATAAATATTTACTATGTATTTTCAATGTGAACTGTCATTTGTTATAAGTGATTATAGCTTTTGTTTGTTTGATGGGTTGGACTTATTGAAACACAGTCCGGTGTGTACTGAAATGTATGTCCTGTTTTCACATGGACCTGCTAGGGTGGATCGTTGTGCTTGGAAGGTCAAATAACTAAAAAACAAAATGCATAAAACTGACATCTGAAGGAAAGATATTTGTGGTATAATGCACTTAGGCATGTCAGTATTAATAAAATACAAAGGTATTTACAGAATTCCTCATGTTTTACTGATACTTTTTTTTTTTTTTAAATAAGTAAATGCATACATACAGACAAATAAGAAAGCCAGAACCCTTCAACACTTCAATATGTTTGATCTGGTATTTTATGTTTCAGTAATACTGCTATCAGCCTAGACTGGATAAAGCTCCTGTCCATTCACCATAGACCTAGAACACACAGAAGCACAGTGAAAGGCATTAAATCCACAGGTCTATCCATCAGGTATTCATGGGCCAGTGGTGTAACCTCAGGGTGTTGTGTGAAAGTATTCTGGAGAGGCTCTGACATTCCTCAACGGTGGAACAACGGATTCACGTGTAGTGCGTCTGCTTTTCACGCAGGGCGGTGCAGGTTTTTTTTTTTTTTTTTTAAATAGAAGTCAACAACTGCGCACAGGCTGAACACAGCCTCCAGTCGGTCACACTGCACTTGTGCTCATATCTGGGCAGGTGTTCGCGTCCCTCGGTTATAACCAGACTTTTTTTTTTCCTTTTAATAAGTGTTTCTTCTTGGACTGAGATACAGTGGAATGATAATCTGGAGCTTCTTTGTCAACAATGGCGCAACAAGAGGACTTGATTTTCCAGAGACTAAGTTTTCATTACCTGAAACTTGACGTTGGTTTGTGACAGAGACATGTAGTTTTACGCGGATTCACCACATTTCCAGTTGCTCCTTAAATGCGCACAAGAGAATGGCTGCTTTCTCTGTCGTCTGATAGTTGTTTTTTTTTTTTTTTTTTAATGCTTTGTTGAATCCCTGATCATGGCTGGTGCAAAGACGGTTGATTTTACCCCCTCTATCCCTGTCAAACTCCTCTCTGCTGGAACAGCTGGATGCGTGGCCGACCTGGTGACTTTTCCACTGGACACAGCTAAAGTCAGACTGCAGGTGAGAGGCTTAGATCACCGTGTTTTCTAACAAACTGGATAGTCAGAAGTGTCACATTCATTATAATCCTATATCAGTTTCACTCCTGCTCTGAGTCTCTTAAACTACTAAAATACTTGATGGAAAAGTTTGTCTTCACCTTCTGTTTTTGCTTTCATTCACTTCAGATTCAAGGTGAAGCCAAGTCTGCACTCAAAGGCCAGAAGGCACAATACAGAGGAGTGTTTGGTACCATCTTCACCATGTGGAAGACTGAGGGGCCCAGGAGTCTGTACAGTGGGCTGGTGGCAGGTCTGCACAGACAGATGACCTTCGCCTCAGTCCGCATCGGCCTGTACGACACCATGAAGCAGTTCTACACCAGGGGATCAGATAGTATGTGCCATGAACAAGCCAAGCAGTAGAGAAGACAGCTGGCATCTGCTGCCACACACAAAGATGTGAAATTACTGTTAGAGACTTGTGTCATTTGGAATATTCATCCTTTATTATTGTTTCATTTTACGTCTTCTCCCTGACATTCTATTTCCAGTGTGAGTGCCTGGGACAAACCCCAGAGTGCACTGAATTATATTATATATGTTCTTCTTCTTCTTCGCCATCTTGGCCTTCTTCTTCTTTGTCTTCTTCATCTTTGTCTTCCTCATCTGTCTTCTTTGCCTTCTTGTTTGCCATCTTTATCTTCTTTGTCTTTGTCTTCTTCGTCTTCATCCTCTTCGTTTTCCTCATCTTCGTCTTCTTCCTCGTCTTTGTCTTCTTTGCCTTCTTCTTCTTCGCCATCTTTGCCTTCTTCTTTGTCTTTGTCTCCTTTGTCTTCCTCTTCGTCTTCCTCATCTTTGTCTTTGTCTTCTTCATCTTCTTCATCTTCGTTGTCTTCTTCGTCTTTGTCTCCTTTGTCTTCTTCATCTTCTTCTTTGTCTTTGTTTTCTTCATCTTCGTCTTGTGTCATCTTCTTTGTCGTCTTCTTCTTCTTCTTCTTCTTCTTCTTCTTCTTATTATTATTATTATTATTATTATTATTATTATTATTATTATTATTATTATTATTGTAATATTATCAAGATATGATTAGCTCAATATAACGCAGTAGAAAAATCCTGATTTAAGCTCAAAGCACAAAATGAAAGTTCATTCATCAATGTCCAAACTCATCTTTCAAAAAAAAATAAATAAATCCTCTAAGTTGTAGAGCAGAGGTTAGATTCGTCTTACAGAATTCACGTCACACCAGAGGCATATTTACCTATGCAGCCTGATGAAGGATTGAAAACACAACCTACCAGATAATGTTTACAGATATAATAACAAGTTGAACTGGTTTACAACATTGAAGTCCAGGTTGAGGCTGGATAGTTTAATTAAGAGCTTGTATTCATAGGCAAGCACAGGCTGAGCTGCTTCAGGTTGAAAGAATCAATACATTTATTTCAGCTGCATACATGGACAGAACAAGATTATTTCAACAGATGCTCTTTTTTTTTTCTCACTATGAGGAACTAAAAAGGAATAAACTGAAGCCAAAGGTTTATTTTAACAGATCTTATTTCCTCAAATTACTTAGAACACCAACAATGCAAAGGAAATAATCATTCATTTTAAAGTCCAAATTAGATTATATTAAATATGTTATATTACATTTAATCCTTTTATATTCTTTGACATTTTAATACTTATTGAAAGCTACACAATATGAAACAATCTCTATATTTATGCCACAGTTTGACTACAAAAATAGAAACACGTATGTATATATATTGTTTTTTTTACTTATTTATTTATTTTTACTTTGATTCTGTCTTTACATGTCTCAAAGACAGTCAACCCTCTCTTCATTAAAAAAATTATTGAACACAAATAAGAAGGTTTTTGCTTTTAACTCTAACTAAAAGTATTTCCCCTCTTTTTAATTATACAGTACCGTGAAAAGTCACAGGCCAACATTACACTGTAAAAAGTAAAACACTGAATCAACTTTAAAAAATTTCTTCAACAGGTCACATTAAAAAAAGTAGCTGAGAGAACCAAATTAAATTAAATTACATTTAACATAATTTAATTTGGTTCACTTGAGTGCCCGAATGATCCCAGGAGCTATGTTGCCCGGGGCTTTATGCCCCTGGTAGGGTCTCCCATGGCAAACAGG
>JAQQZY010000006.1:30299277-30318134 GCA_030068375.1 Ostorhinchus rueppellii | reverse complement strand
TAAGCGATTCTAAAGAGGTGAGTTTTGAATCTGGATTTGGATTTGGATTCATATTACCTATAAAAGCCTTTTCTTATGATTGTGTCTTTTTTTTTTTTTTTAGGCCATCGATAAGTAAAGAATTGAAGGACCTCATTGAAAGGATGCTGGATAAAAACCCTGAAACTAGAATCACCATCCCTGCAATTAAGGTGACAGACAAAGACAAGTGACACCATTGTAACTGAAGCGGCAGATTGACACTAATGTTCTCTCAGTATGCGGAAGTATCGCCTTTTCATGGAAAAGATGTTTGGTGGCATTACAGCTCCATCCGTGGGTGACAGAGAATGGGTTGAATCCACTTCCTTTGGAGGAGGAGCACTGCAAGGCATTGGAGGTCACTGAGGAGGAGGTGCAGAATAGCATCAAACTCATCCCCAGCCTTTCCACTGTGGTGAGTCGGACAGCGATGTATGAGAAATTTAAGATTAAGTGTCCAAGTTGATATGCATATATTCTACCTTTTCTCCAGTAAAAGCTCCTCCAGCTTTTCACTCCTTTTTTTCTGTTGTATTACAGACATTATTTCTGCGCTCCCACAATGATTTTACTTCAATATTTCAACATTTTACATCAGTGAAATTGTTTTGGTGGATCAAACTGGAAGTTTACAGGCATGAATGTTATACAGAGGGTTGATACTATTGCCAAAAAAATATAATATATATACTATAACTACAATTCCCTATAATATTATGTACTACTACTACCACAACAACAACAACTAATAATAATAATAGTAAATAGTAATAATAACTACTTCTACTAACAATAATACTGCTATAAAAAGTACCATAAAAGTATATGATATTATGAATTGAATCAGTGAATTGCACACAAAAGATTCATTTAGTTATAACATATGAAGAAACTTCCATGAATTAATTTTGCTGCTTTTCTAATTCTACTGTATTTCAATGTAAAATAGTAGGAAATTCCAAAAAAAGTAGCTCATATTTTGCATTTCTTCTCTCATTTTATTATATCGCTGTCTTATGTCCACTGCAGATTCTGGTAAAGTCCATGCTGAGGAAGCGGTCTTTCAGTAATCCCTTTGAGTGTCAGACCAGACGGGCAGAGAGGTCCATGTCTGCCCCTGGAGGTCTTCTTACGTAAGTAGCCTACTCTGCAAATCCTGCTCCTGCTCTGCCAAACTGCTAGCTCTGCGATTAGGCCTCCAACAAAACAAAGCAGCGAGCAGATGCTGGGATAAAAATAGACTGAGTCAGTCACACATATGTTTTGTCGATGTCTCTCTTCTACTAAATTTGGATATGTAAAAAAAAAAAAAAAAAAGATCTCAAAATAAGCTACAGTATGAGATGATCAGTGAGTCTCTGGATATTGACTGAGGCTCTTGGAGTGTATTTGCTTTGTTTGGGAGGTCAAATTAACCGGCTGTCCAGGCAGATAAAAGCATTTGTCCTCCCCTGATAAGCTAAATGGAAGCCCATACGGTAGCAGTAATGGCTTTGCTGCTTTTGTTTTCCATTAACAAGCCGGTCCTGTCTACGGGAGGCCACTGGCACAGCTAATTACACCTCCATGTGAAGAGATGTGGATGGAGCTGTAGCTACATCCTCCTCCACACTCGCCCAGTCGCCACCAGCACACGGTGCTGCAGACTCCCACACAGGCAAATCTGTGGAGAGAGTACGGATCAAGCTGTCTGTACATATGACTAATGTTATATTCATACAGTAAAATCTTGGACAACAGAAGGTGTGAGTTGGCCCTGAGGGATGCTGTAATCTAGCCTGCAAAAGAAGATCAAAAAGTTTCCATTTGATCTTCTTGGAGGGATGATGTTGTGTGGCTACTGTGTTTCAGTGTGGGAAATTTTAAAATAACCATAGATTTTCTGTTTATATATATTTATCGAATTTCAACACACAGAATGCACACAGGCATTCACATATATATAATTAAAAAAAAAAAAAAAACAAAGAAAAACACTTAGCCCTCCCAGTAATCATAGATTTTCAACCTAAACCCAGAATTAAGAAAAACCCTCAAGTCTCTTTTTAATAGGATAAGAGTTTATCGCAACTTTCTGCATTTTAAGTAGAGCGTTTTGTTTTCTAGAATCCCTTTATTGGATTGGCTGTTTGGTCAAGACAGAGCCATTTATCTTATTGGCTCTGTCCTGTTTAACCTGTCCTGCATCCCATGTTAAAAGGAAGCAGCCATGAAAGAAAAGGTCATTTTTCCAGCAAAATGACCTTTTGCAGTGTAGTCTGTATTACTATAATCCAACATGAAATAGTATTTTAACATCCAATTTTATGAGAATTATTTTGCAAGTGTTTTCATGGATTTTATCTCTTCTTTGTCACATCACTTTACTGTCATATTGGACAAATTTGCACTCTGTTCTCAAGTAAAAACACTTAAATGAATCAGTGTGATAACAAGATGTGACACAGGAGGAAGACGTTAATAAATAAACAAATAAATAAGCTCACATTGATTGTGCTATTATCGCCTCTTACATCACATCTCCTTCTTGCAGAGGTTCTTGGGGCTTATTGGGGTCTTCACCTCTGCTTCATCCTTCCTTGAGGTAAATATTTCAGGAGCCTTTAGGTTTGGCTTGTACGTTGAATAACAACACAGCTCATCAGTTGTTTGTGCAGCCTTAAGAGGATTTAAGACGGTCAAGTCAACGCAAAGTTCCCCACAATGAGCTGTACTTAAAATAAATAGACACACGCTGTTGTTGAGCGCTTTGTGTTGGCTTCCCTGTCTCTTCTGGTCTCTTCTTGAGGTTGACATGTTCAAAACGTGATGAGCCGTGCAGTTGAGGACGTGTACTCAATGACATTTTTAGTCTAGTGTTACCTTCCCTGCAAACCTCCTCCTCTTCCTCCTCCTCTTCCTCATCTGCGGTCTCACTTAGCACCTTCAACCACATGATCGAGCTCTTGTCACCCACAGGAAAATCAGCAACGATGGGAGCAGAGAAGGAGAGTTAGAGGACTTGTATGAAGATGATACATTTACAGAATGAGCAGATTAATCTGTCTAGGAAAATATTTTACAAAGACGAAGGGCAAGCAGCATTTGTTTTCTACTTTTCTTTATACCTCTTTCTGTCATTTTTTTTCTCCAGCTTTTGCTTTTGCTTTTGCTTTTGCTCCCAGCTTGCTTATATGTGCTCTCATGTATTTAATATTGTTGAATAATAGAAATGAATGATTGTATTTTATTAATGAAATGATAACTTGAAATGATTGACTGTTCTGTGCATCTTTAAGTTACAAATGTTTACCGTTGGAATGTTGTGAAAAATGTAAATATGCTTTAAATGAAGATATTTTTACATTTTCCTTTAGATGCTGGGGACAATAAAAGCTCTGATTTTGATCCTTGAGTCTGAGTGATTGTAGAAAAAAATGTGTTTTTGTTTTTTTAAAGGTCATTTTGGTTTTTTTTGTATTTTTTTGTTTGTTAGAGCAGAAACAGTAGAGGGCAGCAGTGTGAAATATGTGAAAAAAATTCCCTCATTCTATCATTTAGCCATGTTTCCTCTCAAACTTACTTTTTTTTTTTTTTAACAAATTATAACCAATAAATAAATTCTTACAATCGATTCCTGCAGCAGTAAATAATCAAACCAAACTACACACTCTGACACACTGGAAATATGTCCTGAATTCAGTTCAACTGGTTTCAAAGTACTGTGTTACCTGGGCCAGCAGAGGACAGCAGTGTCCTGTATTTAATCTGCATTATGGGCTCAGTGCTCCAGTCATTCTTAAAACAACACCGTGTCCTGCTAAAGTGCAATAAAGCTACACCTTTCAGCCAAAGCACAGAGAAAAAGAATCCTCTTTAGAGATCAAATAGTATTGTAAAATAAAACATGCTGTTTCTATTGAGAGATACTTTCAGTCTTCATGGCTGCTGGTGCATATGAACATCAGATTCCATGACATAATGTAGATTTCATCCCCAAAATTAAAGAAGTATTTTATTTTCTACACTATTTTTTTTTACACTTTCTATTGCGAATGAAGAAATCATTCTGTACAAAAGCAACTTACAAACACAGAGACATGAATTCTGATTAGATTGGTATTTTGTGACATAAATCAGTGGGCTCGTGGAAAACTTCAATAAATATTGACGGTGTCAGTAGAGATTCAAGCATTTTCATTACCATCCCTGTTATCTCTGACAGTGGTGTTTTTGAAGTCACTGTTGGATATATTATTCAATGCCTACTGTATCTCAGCGCTGCTTCCTTCTCTCCTTTGATAGTGCTGTAAAAATAGATTGTTATGCACTGACGATAAGGAGGAAGGATGATGCTGCAAAATGTAGCGTGCTGCTGCCAGTCACCATCACACCACTGCCATCCTCATCAGCACAAACTGGAGCTTCATTAGTCTGAGCTTTGAATTATCTATGGAGACATTACTGAGGTAAACCTTCAAAAACAACATAGCATGCTGTGGAGTGGGCCTGATGGTTTCTCTGGAGGTGTAGGTGGAACCATAGATGATGGTCTGAGGTCGAGCAAACGGCGTGATAGCAACACACAAGATGTTCAGTTTATTTCTACCTGAATCTAAATCATCTTTGTTTTTTTTTGTTTTGTTTGGGGTTTTTTTTTTAGCTTTGCTGAGATGAGGAGAATCAGAAATATCTGAAAATAAATGATGCTTGAGCAAAAAAAGGAAAAAAAAAAAAAGTTCCTAAAGTGCAGCTAAAAAAAAACAAAAAAAAAAATCAACATTTTTTTATCATGACAACACTGGATGATGGATGATGTCAAATTAAATCAGTTTTCAAAAGAGTTGTAATAAACTTGGGGGGGGGGGTCCATAAATTTCTTAATATTCTGAACTGAAATGAGAAGAGAATGTGTGGAAATGTTTGCGTATTAACTGAATATTGCAGTTTTCAGGTCCATGATATCCTGATGATTAAAAGCATCAAACAGGACATGGAGGATAAACACTGTCTGCTCTGACGTCAGTATATTGTTATAAAATGTTAGAGATGATATACTTTTTCACTTCTTTAGAGAGAATATTAGAGAATATTGATTCTGCTTTATCTGCTAGGATATTAAATATGACGACTGGAGATCATAGTAGATTTAGCTGCACTGGCATGTGAATTAAAGGAATAAATACTGAAAAATAAATAAAACGTTTTCCTGCAAGTAACTATGCAGTGTTGCATTATGTCAGCTTTCAAAATATTAACACAAACTCATGCTGAGTTCTATAAAAATCCACAGTAACAGCTTGTAGGACAATTAAAATAATAATATACGGTATCTTGTTTTTTTTCTCACTTTCAATCAATGGCATCATAAAGCTTTGGAAATGATTATTAGACCACCTGTGATTTTTGAAATTCAGAAACAGCCCTTCGACATGACCTTGATATCCTATTCTGTGAATGTTAAATGGACTGTTTACGACATCAGATGTTAATTTATGTCACTTGCTACTGAAAAAAAATCTGTGTTCGTTGCCATCAATCACAAAATTGCAAAACAAACATTTCATTTGGCAGATTTTTCTTCACATTTGGGCATTTCAAGTCATGACAAATGTTGATTTGTCACTAGTTTATGTTAGTGGTCTTGATAAATATTTACAAAGCTGTATGTGGTAGCGTTCAACATATCAGACAGAAAGCTCAACTTAATATTCATCAGAGGGGGTAATATTTAACCATTATTGTCTGTTCAGGTGGAGCCTTATGCAAGCTGTGTTTGCCTCTTTTATCACCCTGTATCCTCAAGTAGCCTATAGCCTGTGCAGCCAGACAGAACGTTGTTTAGATAATGAAACCCATAATACATTGGTGTTTTCAAACATACATATGCCAAGATAAGATTTAAGCTACTGGTCTCCGAGATCGTATAAGAGACCATTTGTATTCCTGCACTCAGCCCATTTTTCTGTCGTTGCAGTTATGTGAAGACCAAAGAGGAGTGTTTCTGAGGGAAGATTTCTGTGGAAACTGTTGCCATGCAACAGCACAATACTGCGCTCATACAGAGTAGTAACTTCACTGTATGACTGCTCTTTTTCCTGAGCTTGTTGGCTGAGTAGTAATGCTGCCCTATTCAAATCTGCACCGGTTCATTTTTTGATTATATTTTTCTCTTGGTATTGCATTTCTGAATACAGTGGAAGTATTTTATTTTGGGACTGTAACTGTGGTGTCATTGTTTCATGGATGGGCAGGGGAAAGTTTGCTTCAGCGTCTGGTCCCACATCCAGACTCAGATTCAGTTTCCACATCCAGAGCCAGATGTAGTTCAGCCTCAAACATTTCATCAAACACTGACCCTTGGCTCTTGCTGTTAACTCTCTTCCTCTCTCAACAGTTACCCTTTTCCCCCTTTAACTTTATCCGCCTACACCTCACTAGCCTATGTTATGTATGACAAGTGACCCCAGTGACCTGCTGTCAGCTGACATGTACATACCTCCAGGCATCAAAATGGAGAAAGGTCTTTCTCTTTTTCTCTCCTCTGTACACTGTTGGGAATCCCCTGTGCCCACATACATAATGAGTCACAAGCTCAGGCATCAGGTAGACTCACACTCACTGAAAGATATAATTTGTGAACCCGTGTGGCACCCAAGGAGCACAACCAAACAAAAAATGGCTACACAGACACGTTTCAGATATATAACTGCAAATGCAGCACACAATGCAAAAAAAAAAAAATAGTGTTGGTTGATACGTATCATTACTAATCCATATGAATCTAAATGAATCCAAAAGTTTTCGTGTTTGCCTTTTAATGATTACTAGTTAAGTAACATGGTGAGATCCTCCCTAGTGTGGGAGTCTACAAATAGATAATACATTTGTTGTGCAACTTCACACCATTGCTGCTAGACAAGTGATGTCATTGTGCATCCAGTCTTTCTCCTCTCACATCAAGTTTTGTCCTTATGTGGGAAAGTATGGTGACATTTCTGACAGGCATGACTCTGAACCAACACCAGTGAGACACATGGCAGTTTTTACATACAGATGGTGATAAATATAAGCATTTCACCATGTGTGGCCTCACCCTTCTGTCTAACAGGTGACCTCCTGACTTTTGCATGACTGTGGAGGTTCCTCCAACTGTTCAACTGTCCATGAAGTCCTTCACTCAGCATTAGTGAGTCCAAAGGTTGGAGCAACACTGAGACCCACCCAACAAACCATAACAAGTTAACAAATTCATACTTTCTAATGAATATTCTACTCCAGCACTACTTGAGATTACAAAGACATTTGACTGAAAGGGTAAAAAGAAAGTCCCAAAGCATTTGTAAGACTTAATATATGCATTTTAAAATAAAGGATTAATAAAGGCAATCATCTTCCTGAATCTTTTGGACAGAGATGTTTGCTCGTATTATACTGATGATGTTATTTTGTCACAGACTAAAAAAAAAAAAAAAAAAAAAAAGAACAGAGGAGTGACGTAACTGTGAAACAGGAGGGGGAACTTAATTTTAGACTCACCTTTTAAAAACTTCACAGATCCTCTGCTCTTCTGAAAAGTCACCTCCTGTATCATTTAGAAAAATCAGTTTGATTACCACAAATGGAAAACAGCAAATTTGTTAAGGATTAAAAAAAAAAAAAAAAAAAAAAAGAAAGACAGATGGTGAAAATTTTGGAAATGAAGCTCTCCTAAAAGTCATGTGATGATACTTCCCTGCTGCCTATCAGATTCTGTATATACTGGGACGTTTTGGGACAAGAGCTCCCTAAAATAGTCTCTTAAAACCTTCAGCTGAACGTTGTGGTGCTTTTTGATAAATAATACAAAGTCTAAATGTTATCTTGAATTATTCATCTTGCAGCAGTCATGCATAACAGCTGTCTTTGTGCCCGAAAGAGTGCTCTTTGTCTTATCATAACTTAATTATAAAAGGAAAGACTATAACGTGGCCGAATGAACCGACAGACATCGGACTTGATTATATTCGTCATATGTGGGATTTCTTGCCATGTCCTGTGTTTGCTCAGCTGAAGGTAAAAATGATGAATCAGACTTCCATAACTGAAGACATGAACTCTCACCATCTATACAGAAACACAGTCTCTATAGTGGAGAGCCTGTCACATTGATGTCTTTGGTCTATTCACTGTCTACTCACAGGCTGCAGGGAGGCCTATTTATAGATCTGTCTCTGTTCTCTACTTCTACATCGGTCCCCTCATTCTCTCCATCTCTCTTTCCTCTCTCCTCCTCCCCCCTCTAATGGATTGATATTTCTGGAACTGTGCAACTATTATCTTCTTTGCATCTTTGAGGTGCAGATCACATAGTGTCACATCATAAACTTTTCACAAATCTGACTTCCTGTTTGATAGGTGGCGTGGTGGACAGAAATATAATCCTATCTACAGTAGTGTTAGTGCTGAGGAATAGTGATGAATCAAGTCCTAATCCAACTGTATAGTTCTTAAACCTTACCTGTCACTAGATGTCATGTTTCACCCCCAGACTTCTCAGCTCTCAAACCAATTAATCTCTCTCCATTTTCTTTCGGAACCAGACAAAACACTTTTTTTCTTTTTTCAGGGATTGTCTTAAGTTTTAATTAGTCGTGAGCTGAGGCTAACGCTTGTTCCTCAGAGGATTAACACTATCTATGAAACATGGTGATGGATGATGAATGGCTCAGTGATGACTAAAACTGGCCTGATCCAAACAGGGTTAAACACTTCTTAGTACAGAAATTTGTAGAAACAAAGAAATGCTGCACTCAGTGTGGATTTAACAAAGGAAATCAATATAGGCTCAATAAAGCTCTGAAACTGGAATGACCTTTTGAGAAAAAAAAAAAAAAATCACTAAGCTCAAGTGTCCAGAAAGGAAAGGAGTGAATTATCTTAATAAAATAATTCATGTGATGGTAAGAATTTTGGAGATTACCATAAATAAATGTATAAATGATAAAAGGCTTTGTCTTTTTTCAACAAAATGAAAGGTCATTAAAAAAATAGCATACAGTCCACAAATTATCGCCATCAGTGTACCTCAATTGTCCTTACTCACAGGCTGATAAAGTTACAATCAAAAACAAAAGGAAATAAAATAATACATAAAACATGGTAACCTAAAACCAGGGTGTGGTAAATAACAATATACTTGTTTTCTTCCCCATAAAAAAGACCGTTCTAGATTGTTAACATCGCACATACAAAGATATAGAATTTTAACCATGAACCCATTCTAGAAAATTTCCAATTTCTAGACATAATCTGAAATATATGATCTAATATGCTCTCTCCTTCCAGACCTATTTGAATTTATCTATTTCTAATCTGAATAAGGCAGTTAGCTTTTCCATATTGTAAATACTTAACTTAACATCAAACCACTCTTCCCTTTTACGTATTGGATCACATCTTCTGGTAACTGTTTTTTTTGCAGGACAATAGCATAATTCTCAGAAATGTATAATCTTCCTTTTTATTTGAGAAAAGGCTTTTTAACACCATATATATATATATATATAATATTTTCTGAGTTCAATATCTTCAGGTTCTGAACCAAATAATATATTTAAGGATAACATCTTGGACCTTGGTAAACACTTTTCTGACAATTTTTCAAAACAAAAGCATTAATTGATTAATGGTTAATATTTTAAAATAGGTTAATTGACAAAGGAAATAGTTGTTGTCTGCAGCTCTTATTGAATCTACGAGTATGTTTGCTTCTGTATGTTGTAGTCACTGTCCAGAACACCTAATTACCAATCCATTACTATTGTTATTATCATTGTATAAAACTTTAACATTACAACTGGTGCTATAAAGTTGGGGTTTCATGGGGTTGCATTTTAAAAAGCTTTTACCTGTAACAATTGGTATTTGCTTTTTTCCATGTCTGATTACACTGTTTATATATGTTATTTCTTTTTTCTGTGTGTTTTCTGCTGTTTTATCTTTGCTGTTGTTTAATCTTTTAATCGTCTGTGATTTGCTATTTTGCTATTTTGTGGTATTTTGGTATATTTCTGGTATTTTACTTTATAGAAATATAGTGCTATATATAGTGTTAAAAATATATAGTTTACCATTATTATTGTTGTTGTCAAAGGGGAAAACATGAATTTATCTGTAAAAATATTGTTTATTTAAAAGAATCTGGACCTTTTTAAGGCAAAAATGTGTTGGTAAAAGTGCAGTGCAATGGTAGTGCAAGAATGCTGATGAGTTCAGTCCAGTGGTTTAGAGGGCATTTGCCCATGGGTGACATAATTATAGTTCAATGACCACTTGTATATTGTCAGCCTGGAATACGTGCCTGCCTTCAGGGAAATAATGCCTCATCTGATGAAACTGATCAGACAGACCGGTTACTTTATCCATGGGACATGTATACGTGAGTCTCTATTTCATACGTATCCTATGGATTTGACCTTTAAAACATAATCTCCACAGATGTGAATTAGATCAATCAAATAAATAGATTTGTATAGATGTGTATGTTTTATGCAAACAGCTGCATCCTTTTATGACAAAGATTTATTTAGTTTTAGTTTAATTTAACAAAATTGTGCAATGAGGAGTGTTAAATTCAATTTGTAGCTGCTGTAGATTCAATTACATGACCATCAGCAGGCCCGAAGTGTTTTGGGATGTGTAATAGCACCAACATTTACCAATAAAGATGACACCAGCGTCCCTGAAAAGTATAGCAGTGCATTAAAACACAGGCACTAAGATAGGTTGGTGCTGAATCCTAATGCCTCCTGTGTGCTTTGAGCTTTCATTTTTTACAGGATGCAATAGGTGTCTGAGCAGTGCAGCAAGGAGCTGGGCTAATAGAGGGATACTTATTATAGCCCTAGCAACAGGAATGGGATTGGTGGCTGAGGAGAGTGAGCCTATCAGCTATTGGCTGGTGAGGAGGACCGTTCAAAGCACAGAATTTCATCTCATGAAAGGTTCAGTGCAGCAAGCTGCAGCGAGAGGCTGCAGTCTGAGGGTGGGCGATCCAACAGCTTGCCACTTCAGCTTATCAATCACTGTGGGGGCTCCACTCCTTGTTTGAAATACACAGATTTTCATAATAAGCTGGATATGCTCAATCTTTGAGTGAAAATTACTATATGCATGGTCATCTAAATGCCAAAGGGATGCAGGCTCTCCATCTATGGCACATCACAGGATGCAGGATCGTATTTCTTATTATTGCAGAGCTCCTCTGCTGCGATCATAAAATGTGTTGTCTTTTGAAGCAATATTCTTTGATCTATGCCCTAATTTAGCTAATAATTAGCAAAGTGCCCCTATGAAAAGCCTCATTTAAGACATACACTAGTTGTTGTGTGAGCAGGCAGTGTCTCTGCACTGCAGCTAATACTCCATCTCATACAGTATGTTCACCCACAGACACACACAAACCAACACACGCATGCATCTACAATACACACATATGCTAACTCCTAATTTGGACATACACACAGACCAGTAATGCAACCCACAAAGGGTTACATGAAGTCACACTGACTTCCTCTACCAATGTGTGGGCTGGCATTCTCACTGAAAAACTCAACAGAAGTCTTCAATATTGTTTCAGAAATGAATTTACGGGATGAAAACAAATGGGCTGTGGTGTTTTGAGCATGACTGTAATCAAGAGAAAAGAAAAGAAAGAATAATACTGATAAACAGATAACTTTAATGGGCAACAGATGGCAACAAAAATTTCAGAGCATACAGTTTTTATCTTGGGTTCAGCTAATGTCTCCCTTCTTCTGGACTTCCATTAGGTCAGCTCTTCTTTCACCTAATTAAAATGAATTTTCTTCTTCATCTTCTTCTTCGCCGTCTTCTCTGATCTTATATTTGTATGTTTTCATGTCACAGAAACAAGGATCTGAATCCAAAATAATGAAAACATAAAAATAAAAACACAGATAACAGAGAAAAACACAAATAATTTAAAATCGAAAACAATGCATGTATTCTTGGCAATGAGTGAACGTCTCCTGACATGGTTTCTGAGAGGACTAAAAACAGAAAGTGAGATAAAAAATAAAAAAAATTCCAATTCATTCCACAATTCCACTCATTTTCATACATGTAACAAAAAAAACCCTTAAGTGTGGGATTTAAGTCCATGCTAATATGTATAAGTTGTGTGAGCAGTTGCGCAGAATGGCATTAGGATTTCATGCTATTTGTCTGGCAAGCCTTCAAGACCATCAACTTTATACCCAGTTAAAAATAAATCAAAGCAGCTGTGACATACAGTGTGAGCTCATGGAGGCTGACTCATGATGGTGGCATAATTGGCATACATGAACAAGGTTGTGTGACTGACCTTAAGGCTTTTGGTTTCTCTCTTAAGCCATCACATGTGAAATAAAAAATAACATCCCCAAAACTGCCACCTCATTTGTTTCTTATGAAAATAAAGTCCCAAAAACTGCTATCTGTTTTAATATATTAATGTAATAATCTCTAGATCTAGCAGCAATATGAAGATAAATCCATTCAGCAGTTTTCTGTGCTCTTAAGCAGCTTCCTAGTGTCTAAGGTTTGTTCTGAAGATGTGAATTCTCACATTTGTTAATCAATAATCCAGTCTACTGAATTGCCTAGGCTTTTCCTTGTGAATCTATTTGTGCATTGGTGTTGAATATTCAAATCTATGGGCTGTGCAGAGTGTCGTATACACATAAAATGAGGACCCATTGAAGGGAACATATTACATTTTGCATACATGCTTGCAGGAACGTAAAATACTGGCAGATAAATCCTTTTTCTGTAAAGGTTGACTTGCAAATGAGGCATATTAAATTAAGATACAGGCACAAAAAGAAAGCACATACTGTACTAAGGGCACAAAATAAAGTGTTCAAACATCTTCTATGAAATGGCTTTCCTTAAAAACATTTTATGGGTGACGATACAACAATACACTAGACCACCACAGAAATGGTGCATTTATAATTTAGTCATATTCTTTTTTATTATCATAGCTATTATTTCGGTTCTTGTGCAACTGCTACATAATGACTCACATTCAAGATATTTTGTCACTCAGGAACAGCTAAAAGGTATAAAAACAAAAACAAAAAAAAATGTATACTGTCAGAAATAAAATATGGTCCATGTTGTGAATTAATAACAGAAACATTGAGCCTGAAAACTTCACCATTATTAAAACTGGATAGCATGACAGAAAAAAGTACTTAAATACTGTTCAAAGAACAAAATATATCATAATCATACTTCAATGTGACAAACACCAGCTGATAAGATTAAGTGATCACTGGTGGATTTTTATCTTCCTTTTTTTTTCTTTCATTAACAAATTAAATACACATATTGCATGTCACTATAGCAACGCCCATTACAGGTCAATTTTTACGATCACCATTTTGGTATAGCAAATCAAAACCATAACAAAACGAAATAAATTAGAAAGTAGAAATTAACATCAGACAAAGCCTGTTTTCTCAATCATATGAATACTTAACACCCACAGTATAAGTTAATAAAGTCAAGCTACTGTATATAAATACATCACCAGCATGCACAATATTGAATAATCGATATTATTGTTGTCATCATCTTACACTGAAGAAACAGTATAGTAGGCAAGTGCATTTAATAAAACAAACACAGAAGTAAACCACAAACTCTGAAGCTGCTTTTATTTTTAATTTTTTTTTTTTTTTTTTACTTTTTTTGTGTTATATTGTTAAGTCTCTGCCTTTAGTAATCTTCACCTCCAAAAGAATCTATGGTTCCAGTGACATAGTTGGAGAAGGAAACAGACTATTCTGTGAGATGCCAAATACACTTTAGACAGAACGGGGGGATTATGTTTTTTTTTTTGTTTTTTTTTTTTAATCCTGTAATTATACTCAAACTTATTTATTATTTCCAAAATTTATGGGGCAATAATAATCAGTTGAAAACTTTCTGTTTTCTCATTTTGGTAGTGTGGAATTATCATCAATGGCGTTCAGGGCCCTTTCTCATATACGAACTACTACTGGAACCAATGCAAACTATTTTTGTGAGGCATTCCCATTCAAGCATTTTCTCTCTCAAGTGACTCAAATGCATCTCTATCACGCAAAAACCTAACTAAGCAGCTTATCTTGATAGAACAAGATCAGTTCCTATGCCAGTGTGAGGCTGCCATTTCAATCCAACAACAACCACTTCAGGCTGATTGACTGACGTATCAGTGGTTTTGGCAAATGTCAAAGAGAAAATCAAGAAGACGGAGGCCCTTTCAACTGTATATATATTTCTATATATATTTAAACTAAGATTTAACCTCCACTCTCACCTCTCTTTTGATTCTTTTCTTTTAACACATGGAAAAATAAAGAACTGCTGCTGCGGTAGTATCATCGGCAAAAGCGGCTGCCAAAGTCCACCGGCCCTTCATATTTTTTCGAAGTGTGGTTTCTCTTTAATTGTTGCCCTCCCCTCCCTCGTCATCCTGCTGGTCACTTGTCCACAGTGTCAAGTTGTCTCGGAGCAGCTGCATGATGAGAGTGGAGTCTTTGTAGGAGTCCTCGTTGAGGGTGTCGAGCTCGGCGATGGCGTCATCAAAGGCGGTCTTGGCCAGATGACAGGCCTGCTCTGGGGCGTTCTGGATCTCGTAGTAAAACACAGAGTAGTTGAGAGCTAAGCCCAGGCGGATGGGGTGGGTGGGCTGCATGTGCTCTTTGCTGATCTCATGAGCCTCATTGTAGGCCTTCTCCGATGACTCAACCACTGTGGCCCTCTTCTCTCCCGTGGCCACCTCAGCCAGGTACCGGTAGTAGTCGCCCTTCATCTTCAGGTAGAACACCTTGCTCTCGTGCTGCGTTTCGCTGCAGTTCTTGATCAGGAAGTTGTCCAGAAGATTGAGCACATCCTGGCATACAGCCTCCAGCTCCTTCTCAATCTTCTCCCTGTAGGCCCTCACCATTTCAATCTTCTTCTCGTTGCCGTCGGCAGAGGTTTTCTGCTCAATGCTGGAGATGACCCTCCAGGAGGAGCGACGGGCACCTACCACATTCTTGTAGGCCACAGACAAGAGGTTCCTCTCTTCATTAGACAGGGCCTCATTCAGCTCAGTTACCTGAAAAACACAGAGAAGGGATCATTTAATCACCAACTTATGTGCATAACCCACAAAACAAGAGCAGCAGAATGCATCATTCAAGAAAATCTACAAAACTACTTCTTCAGCCCAGTGATCAGTACAGGAGATGAGCAATACTTCATTTGTCATAAGCAATTCCTAGTTTCCATGGCAATCCATTCATTTAGTGCACCACTAGCTCCAGCTGCCACGTGGACAGCTAATGCTAGTTAGTGAGAAACGATATTCAGGATAGTCGGCAGTGGGGGTTGGCAAGAGGGAAGGCAAAAGGAGGTCTAGAGATGGCTAAAATATTCCCACGAGCACTTGAGGGCAGCTGCACTGTAAGTGAAAACCATCACTGCACAGGACGGTTCACATGTCCCAGTGACCTTCTCTCTGGCTGAAACTGACCTTTTTACCTGTCTAACACACCATGCCTTGACATCATTCCAAGTTGGACTGTTAAATTTAGATTTTGACACATGAAGATGTTGGTTAATACGCTATTAAAACTGCCTTGTTACTATAAGAGGACATGTGACTCAGGATAAAGCTATTTTCAAGCTCAACCCTGTGTTTTAACATGGCTTCTTCCTGATCAATAAGCTGAAATGGATTGGACAATGTGCGGTATAAAAACTAGAAGAATGATAACGTAGGCTCGGTTGTAAAAAAAAATCATTCCGAGAGAAAATGTATGATTGGCTTTAATCTGACATGCCTCTCCTTGATGTTTTGACATTCTCTGCTCAGGCAGACGAGCGCAAACATGGCGCAGGATCGCAGACGTCACACTGAGGTGATGGAGAGGAGGGTACAACCTATAGACATGGGAGGCTGTCATGCTGCCTGTCCAGAATGTGTCTCAATAAAGCTACAAATATGATTTGACTGTAAATTGGAAATGTGTGAAATTTGCAGAAAACGAAATGACTCAGCTGTTGCATTTGTATAAAAAACAAATGGGTCACCACTCTCAATGCAACAAACAGCTGTTTGAGAAGCTGTGCCAGTTATACTGTTATGTGTAAAAATATGCTGAAAATGCACAACAGTGATATGGATATAGTCTTGGGTTCTAGGGATATTCTGAAGCTAAACAGTTCAGTCCAAAAACCTGTGGAAATCCTGGTATGATGAGGGCAATCAAAGTATTATTTCATGTAAAACACAAATGTGGTTGGTTGTCGCTTGTCATTTCTGGCTGCAATGGCAAGGGATTCCCTTTGATTAGAGAGTGAGAGTACACACCCCTGCAAAAGGGCCTAGTTTGGACCGCACTGACATGGCAGATTGTTTAAAGGGAAAGGAATCCCTCCCTGCACACACATCATCCCACCTCCTGCAACCAGAAACCCTCGATGACAAATGATCCACAGGGGCTTACTTCATCGCTTCTAAGGAACATGAGCCAAAATGTTCGTCCTCTGAAGCAAGTATGATGATTTTATTCAGTACGTGAGCTCATACAGGCCCAGGCTAAGACTACCAGGATGCTGTTGGTTCCAGTTTAAGTTGGTGTGACACAGCATTTTTTCCCCCTTGCTCAGATTTGAACTCACTGGTGAATCAAGTTCCCAGAATTTCTTAAGAGGCCAGAAGGGGAGGGAGGAAAAAAAAAAAAGAAAGAAAGAAAAGCAGACAAAGACTCTGTCCTCTACACTGGCCAATAAGAGCGGAGAAAGATCCTGTGAGGCAGGCCACCCATGTCATCCTCTTTCCATCAACGTCAGCAGCAAATATTACTCTACTTCATCAGGGTTATTAACCCAAAATGACATGAAATTGCTGTTGGATATCATGAGGAATCTGCTTTGACACCGAAGCAGCACGTGCAGTGACAAACACAGATAGAGCCATGAGAAATGTAGCAGAAATAAAGTGAACATGAGAGGAGAACACACAGCTCTGTATCAAATCTGATCATATTGACTCACTGCAATATGACAAAGAATATTCTAGAGAGATTCTACTGCCTCCTACGTTTGTTTGGAGTAAAGAGCAGATACTGGGGTCTGGATGAGGCGTTTTATTAACGCTGTCATGCCTTTAAAAAAAAAACGCTCCTCAGCCTCGTTTACGCAGAATGAAAACGAGAAGCTTCTGTTAATTTATATTATTTAAATGAATGTGACAAAGAGAGGAAGAGGAGAAGAAGGAGGAGGAGGAGGAAGAGAAGAAGGAGGAGGAGGAGGAGGAGGAGGGGGCAGCAGCAGTTGATAGGCTTTTTCCGAGCAACCTCACATGGCTCCCAGGAGCAGTGGCTTTTATAAATTCGGCATAATGGAGGAAGGGGAGGTGGGGTGGTAAAAGGAAGGAGGAAAAACAGCAAATGCAACAGACTGTGGCTATTATCTGATTTAGGCTTGTCTTCCAAGGGAGTGATCAAGCTCAGGCCCGTATGCAAGACATTGTAATATCCCCTCATTGAACAGCACGGCCGACAAAAAGGCACCGCCCAAGGAGTAGACGAATTGGAATTGACTCAGAAAAAAAGCCAGGGAGCTGTCAATGAATTAGCCACTGCTTAAAAAATACAACACAATCACATTTTTTTTCTCCATAATCCTTCATTGTGATGTGGCGAAATCATGCCAGCGTAATCCCAGTTTTTCTGTCATCAGTCAATTAGTCGAGATTGCGGGCCGTGCCTTTTACGCACAGTGGTCAGTGATACACCATTACGCATAAACATCCAAAACAGTGTGATCATTTTTGAAATAGACTTACCGATTTCATAGCAGCAGCCATATCATCATATCTCTCAGCCTGTTCAGCCAGCCTGGCTTTCTGCACCAGCTGCTCGCGATCAACCATTTTTCGGGTATTTGGTTGTTTTGTCGAGCCGCTCTACTCGGGTTTTGGGGATGAAATGATTGATATTTTAATCGCAATGCAGTGAAATCCTACGCGAACCTAATGCTGCAGCTGTTCCCTGCTGTCTGTCTGTGCTCCGTGCAGACGGGACACCCTCTCCTCTCTCCCTCCCCCCTCCTCACACACTCTCCCTCGGCTGCGTCATCACTCAGAAAGGTGGGTGTCTGTGCCAATGATGTAACACCCCATACATGGGCACCAGAGGGCCAGGCATGTAGGGAATGGATGGGAGCAGCGCTGGGCTTTGGCCTTCTGGGAAATGGAGTTCTCTGCGGTTGCATGCTTGGGCTAGGGGCGTGTCCAGGCCTATCCCTATGGGGGTACCGGTGTGACACAGCACCTCACTCTGAAGGGTGGATGATGCCAAGAAGGACCTGGGGACTGGGGTAAAACCTGCACTGATGTGGCCTTGGCTGAGGTGGCCTAGTTAGACTGGAAATTACAATTAGATCAGCAGTGATTTTAACGTAGAAATATGACTTTTTTCCAACATCAACTGTTCTTAATTTATGTTACTTGATGAAAACAGGGATTTATTTCTAGCTTATTTATTTATCATACTTATAAGCATATTTTTGCCTCATATTTGCAGAAACAAAACTGCAATATATGAAAATTGTTATTTTTTCATAAATTTTTGACAGTGATCCAATAATTATTTCTCAAACTGAATGATTTAGTTATGCAAGAAATAAAGTAAACCATGTTTTTTATGTTCTGTAGATTTACCCCTGTTTGTTATTTGCTGTGGTTGGAGTTGATAATACTAATATTTGTATTTATAATTCTACTACTACTGTTGTTATTATTATTTTTGATAATAATAATAATAATAATA
>JAQQZY010000006.1:30243604-30259572 GCA_030068375.1 Ostorhinchus rueppellii | reverse complement strand
TATATATATATTATGGAAATAATATACATATATTTATATATTATGGAAATAAACACGGGGTGAAGCGTGATGGGTAATGGTTGGCGGCATGGGAGGACGGTCATGACCAGAGTGCGAGGTCCCGCCCAATGCTGCTTGCAGCTTTAATTATTATTATTATTAGTAGTAGTAGTAGTAGTAGTAGTAGTAGTAGTAGTAGTAGCAGTAGTAGTGAATATGTTGTGAATAGGCCACAATATCTTCTCATAGTTCATTTCAGATCAAATGGAAAATTCCTGCTGCCTTTTTCTCTTTCACTGTGATTTTTTTCACAGCTCCAACTGTGTTACTTGCTCTGCTATTAGAGCTTATGGTTGTGTCCGAATGCCAAGCTCCTTTGAATACTTGGCTGTACTCCAAAAATCTTGAGCTGAACCATGAACGTGTGCATTGTTGCATCGTTCCCACTGTTCTCAGGATTTACAGGATAAGATCTGGTGTCGTACAGTAGATTGGAAAATCTTTTTCCTACATGCCAAGGTGTTATTAATAATTATGTCAGGAGTTATGAGCTTCTCTTTTGGGTGTCTTTCTCTTTCACACTCTTTAGATAAATTCTTCTTATGCAGTCATGTGAGAATCAGCTGACCAGAAGGATTTCAGTGACCTAGTGCATGGTGTTGCAGTGGTTAAGGGTGAAACTAATGTGAAAAGTGAGCACCTAATCTGTGTGCAGAATGTGACCCTGCTTTAAGCCAAGCTGCTGTGTGCATGGTGTGGCCAAAGTCCTCAGTGCACCAGAGCAAAAGAACAAAGTGCATAACCTTAAACTGTGGGAGTCTGTCAGATTAAAATGCAATATGTTTAAAAAATAAGGACAAGAGGCTGAACAGATAATCTTATATACACTGCCAAGCCAAAAACAAGTCACACATGCAATATTTGACTGCACCACCTTTGGTTTTGATTTCAAGAGATGTTCACTATCACATCTTTTTTTGTCTTATAATGCTTATGTAGTGTCACAATAAGGTTCATAGTATTTTTTTCATCCATAGTTGCATTAATTTCTGATTATTGATGATGTAGAAGTAGGCCGGTGCATCAAGTCTTCATCACATCCTGTATTTGAGTCTGGACTTTCTGTTGGCTAATCCATGTGTTGAAATGATGTCTCATTCTCTCTGAACCATCCTGTCACATACCTGATCAGTCCTGGCACTGTCCTTTTTTAAATTTTTTTTTTTTACAGACATGAGAGGACACTCACTGCAGTTAAGAGTTAAATAACCTGTTCCAGCCCAAACATTATTAACCACTGCAGTATTTACCCATGGAAGGATCTGAACTATTTGCTGAGTTAAATCCAGTGAACATCTGTAATCAAAACCAAAGGTGTTGCAGTGAAATATTGCATGTGCAACTTTTATTTTTGGTTGGGCAGTGTATGTGTGCCTTTCTATGTATTTCCTTCATAAGAGTATTCATGCAATGTCAATGTAATGTTTCATGTAAAGGTTGTTTTCCCTTACTACTTTTATTTTGCTGTTTGTAAATATAAAAAAAAAAAAAACAATCGCATACATCCATAATCATTCATAAATTTTATTATAGCCATGCAGAATACAGTTTCGTAAAACATGATTCTTGTTTAGCAGTCAGGCATAATTCCAGTTTATGTCTGATTTAAATGCTGCACCAGAAAGACATTACACTATACATTCTATTGTATTTATATACTCATCAACAAGCCTCTGATTATTAGAAGCTAACCTGCCAGCAAAGTTTTTTGTTGCTTTTTTTGCTTTAAGCATCAGCCTATTGTTGCTCAGCTTGCACCATCTCATTGTTGTCGGGCAGACAGTGCAGCTTTCCTTCTCTTCTTCCTGCTGAATTGTGCCTTTACTCTCTCAATCGATAACTGCATCGGACTCAGGACGGGCGTTGGCGAAGTGGTCAAGCAGAGTGACAGGTTTGACCTTTCCGATCTCTTTAGATGGTGCTCTTCAGTAGCAGTGGCTCTGGAAGGCAGAGGTGTAAATGTTATAGGTTTGTGTTGAGCTTGTTCAAGGACAGAAAGTCTACCACTGATAGCAGCAGACATGGGTTTCTTTCTGTGCTTTCTCTGCTGTCGGATTGTGTCCCTGTGTCTTTTTGTAATAACATAAGGGGTGGTTGTGATAGTCGTGGAAAGCCTCCATTCCCTGTGAGTGGCTACTTCTTCTGTGGACATGCTCACTGCAGCAGGGGTTGCAGGGCTGTTCAGAGGATTACTTCCTTGTGGAATTGGGAGAATTGAGACTGTATTTTCCAGGCTGTTCTCAAAAGGAGGGAGTTCATTTAACAGAGACATGGCTGTTTTCCTCCTTCTGTTTCTCAGTCCTCTCTCCTGTGATCTTTGCCTTTTTGTTTTCAGAACACTGAAGGAACTGTTGGAAGCCGTAACATGAACAGACACCCTTCCTCTATAAACATCTGGCATGTGAGATACTTGTACTTCTGTGTAGGGGACTGATGGTATGGTTGGAGTGCCACCGGGAGGGATCGTTCTCAGATTTTCTGCAGAGGAATTTTTGTGGGCCGGGACCACAATGGGAGGGGTGGAGCTGTCTTTCCTCCTTTTTTTCCTTCCCTCTCTGTCTTTTCTCTCCTTTGACCTGGTCCTTTTGAGTTTGGTGATTACAATGAGGGTACTGGCTGTGGTGACCACCGGTTGCCTTTCAGTGTTGCTCACAAAGCCTTGTTGCTCAGGCTTTGTTGTTGTCATTGTGGTGACGATACTGGGGATAGAAATGGCAGTTGAGAGCTCTGTGGCTTTCATCACAGACTCAGTATTGTCCAATGCAACCGTATCAGAGGATTGAGAGAGAACTATTTTGCTCTTCCTCCACTGCCCCTTTCTCTGCCTCCTTGTTTTTTCCCGAAGTGGAATGATGCTAGTTGTACTTGATACAGAAAGGGAAGCTGTTTCTGTGTTCAGAGACTTTACATCGGTGTCTGACTGTGCTGGCTTCTCCTGAGCTGGAGTTGATGGCGTAATGGAAACGGCTTCCCTATCCACTGCTGGTTCATCTTTCATGACTTCATTAGATGTCTCCTCTTTACCTCCTAGCTCGTATTCACTCTCACTCGCTCTGCTTGAGTTTCTACTCGACTGGATGTGTTTGTGTGACTCACTGATGAAGTTACTTAAGACATTGACTTCTTCTGCTTTGCTCCCAGATGGTGAAACTGTTGCTCCCTCCTCAATTTTAACACCTGTCTCTGCTTTCTGCTTTCTTTTTCTTCCCTTCCCTTTTCCTTTTTGCTTCTTTGAAGTTTTCTTCTTCTTCCCTGAGTTCTTTCTCTTTTTCTTCTCAGAACTTTGAGTGTCGCCTTTCTCTGAGTCAGTGGTGGAGCTTTGAGAGGTGGAGACAGTAGCAAGTACTTTGATGAAGTCTTCTGCAGCAGTGACTACATTTCGAAGTGATGGCTCCTCTGGATTGCTGGTCTGGGAGCCTGACATCGTAGACTGTGTTGTGGTCTCAGATTTCTCCTGCTTGCTGCTTTTGTCAGAATCTTTCTTCTTAGAAGGAGCAATTGTGAGCTCATCAATGACGTCTATACCACCGAAGTCATACGGGACAGCATCTTTCAGCACCGCGATAGGGAACTTCTCGTATCGTTTACACCTATGAGAGAGTAAACCGTGAGGAGGTTGTGGTGATCTCAGAGGGCAATACAGCTCAGTATGCTGAAAAGCCTCTTAACATATAACACCTGATACTTACAGGCCATACCAGTGGCGTTCCGCACACTGCTCTTCATAGGTGAACTCAAAGCAAGGGACTCCAATGACATTGAAGAACGCCTGACCTACAATCCTGGAAGATGTGTCATTAACTTCCCTTAGACAGTCCTTCAGCCTGCAGAGTATGAAAAAAGACAATACATCATAATTTAGAAAAAAAAATTAAATGACATGCTAAAACCAAAGGCAAAATAATTTGACCCCACATTCCTCCTGCAGATAGATTTTATTTTAATGTGACAGCACATCTTAGAGAACACAACTCAAAATGTCAGTGATCCAAAATCAAAATTTTGCACTGATGTAGGACATCAGTTGCAAATTTTTGATCATATAATAATAATAATAATAATAATAATAATAATAATAATAATAATAATAATAATAATAATAATAATAATACATTTATTTGTAAGCACCTTTTAAGACACCCAAGGACACTGTACAGCAGAACATAAAATAGACAATGCATAAAATACAAAGAAGTAAACATATCTGATATATATCCATTTATTAGTGGTGCTTTAAAGCATTAACAGTGTTCACTGGCTTTACTTGGTTTATTAAAATGCATAGGTTATCAGGTTTTTTAATGCAGCCCTGTAGTTTCTGGGTGCATAGGAGCCGAAAATATGTAACATCTGAAGTTATGTTTATTTTAATTCGGTGTTTTCTGAGATTTTAGTGAATGAAAGGTATGTAGGCACAGATGAATGACAGAAGTTTTTACTCACGTATTATCACATTCACAATGACAGATGGAGTGCCACTTAAAATTAGTATAGCCATATTTTGAGGAGAAGGCGTGGATAACATGAGGGCAGTGGTCGTGGGTACGGCAGCAGCTGTCTGTGTCTGCAAAATCTCCTGCAACATAATTGTCAAAATTAGTGGATCTTGTGTTTGCAACGTCCTCTGCTTGGTTTGTAAACACGGTTGTCATATGTGAAACTGGAACTCACCCAACTGGTCATAATGATCTGCCATGTTACCAGCTCCACACCAAAGGGTCCCGGGATAAGTAAAGCCCCTTTTGGATCTTTTTACAACCATGTCCTGTTGCGCAGAGCTTTCGCTGTCATCCCTCAGCCTCTCAGTGCGCACCGACCTCTCCTTAAACTCCCGGCACATCTGCTTGGCTTCATCCATGCGCACAAAACGCGTGTCCAGCTGGCGCCCCGTTTTCAGTTCTTTCAGTCCCAGCCTGCACTCATGCATGAAGGATTTTACTTGCATCTGGTTCACGATTACAGAGCAGTTCACGATCTTCCCCGTGGGGCTGACGACAGAGCGCACGACCTCGGCTCCGTCTGACACCTGGTAGAGGAAATTCTCCCCCACCGTGGACATCTTTGCGCAGAACGTGCCGTTGAGCATGGTGAACATCTCTTTGCTCTGCTTCTCTGCGTCCAGAGCGAGGCTTAAAAAGTCACCTCTCACGAAGTTTCTGTCAAGGTAAGACAGAAAGACAAAAAAGACCGACCACATGATGCGGCGAGTGGCACTTTCAGCACCACGCGTAATGGAGACAGCTCCTCTCGGTATTCCTGCGCACTGGAGCAACCCTCCCACTTTTAAATCGAAGCTCAAGTGGTGCGATTATTAATACGATAATAGCAACACTGGGAGGAGTCAACCGAATTAACCACTAGATTAGGCGAATTCCAGAGTAATGTATCTTTATTACACAGGAACAGACCGCTGATGCGCACTGAAAGTAGATACCCCCTTGTTAGATTACTTCCCTGAATTAAAACCAGCAGGAGGTAAACAGAGGGTTAATACGGGAGTATGTGGAGCATGAACCACCGGCACCTTCCACTGCAGAATGGAATGACCGCAAGTTACCTCCCAACCCCCCAGTTCACCCCCCAGAAAGCGGAGATTTACTTTGGGAACACGCATGGAGGAGGTTCAACTTGCCCCGTTTTCCATGGCAACAGGCATGGGGTGATTGTGCCAACCCTGGAGATTGGACATCTTTCAAGTGCCGCAAAACAGGGACTGAATTGGTGATGACCTAAATCACAATGCAGGCACAAACACTTTCATTGTGGAATGTGGAGAAAGGTTGGCGGTGTCGCACGCAACCAAACTCACCAAAGAGACACAGCGGCCAACTAGGATGACTCCGATTCTGAAGAGGCTGGAATAAGACTAAACTGAATAAAATAACGGACAGGGCATCCTGGCAGCATGTGCACTAAAGTTCCATGTCAAACCAAGCTTCAGGTCTTTAAATTTCATATCTAAGCACTTGTAAAGTTAATAAAATGTGTGCATTGGTTACATTCATTAAATACATGAAACTCTGTCATTCAGTTAACTAAATTAAAATATATATAAATGTTCGGATTTAAAGATAAAATCATGTATATTTGTTCCATTACCTTTTATTCAGATTCTTTTACAGCAGGCTTATAATTGATATTTTATGATGCAGAAATGACGATATAAATATCATTTCTGTAAACGTATACCCAATCTTATTTTGCGGTTTCAGCTACCTGCTCTTCATCACACCATCCTATAGTAGATCAGTCATAATTCATGCATACAAGTATTGTCCAATATTTGCCTGATGAGTTGGGTCACTGTCTATTTGGACTTGACATTGCAGAAGTAAGAATGTTTTAGAAAAGATGCCTTTTTGTCCTGTGCAGCAAAAACGACCGAAGACAGAAAGGCACTTGTCAGGTCTGCTTTCTAATCAGCCCAGTGTTTTGTCACATGGTTGGTCTTACCCAGGGCTCTAGAGGCGGAGATCCAACCTACTCAATGCACTGAAATCCGATTGTGGGAAGGCGGAGAGAAATGATGTAAAATCACCAGAGGCAACATTCGATCAAATCTTGACCAAAAAAAAAAAAGAAGAAGAATAGAGAAAAAGAAAAAAAAAAGTTCTCATGATTTAAAACGGTCACTGCTTGAGGGATTTAGAGGGAAAAAAAAACAAAAAACAAAAACAATCATCTACTTTGTCCTGGCTGTGAAAGGTTTTGAGTCCATATGCAGTAACCTAATACTGAGATCAGACACTTGATAAAAAAAAAAAAAAAAAGTCTTACATTTTTCCTAATTTGTGTCCTCAGATAAGCTGCAGAACAGCGCCCCCAGGGAACCACTGAGGACACAACATCTGGTCTAATGACTGGTATAGCCCTGAGTTCACCACAACATGACATAAAAATGACATATAAGCAAAAAATCTGCAAATATTTATCTCTCCAGGAGTTTCCCCATCTGTGACATACTGATGTGAACAGTTCTGACAAGATGCATTTCACATGGAGCAGATTTACAGACAGATATACTGACTGTAAACATTAAAAATTACATTCCTGCATTACAGACATCTTAAGAAACTAATGAAAATGGGTTTTGATGCCTGGGTGAGTTGACCCCGTAAAATATTTACAATCATTAACCTAATTATTTCCAATATACTAACTTGCAACTCACATAAATGCACAAGAATATAACAATTTTAGTCAAATATATAAGTTCACTGGGTACGGTGCACACTAGACAAAAGTGTGGGAAAGTACAGTTATTACTGGCAGAAAGTAAAGGGTCACTCTTGAACTCAGCTTGAATTTTGTTGCATGAAACTGGGATGAAATTTCATATATTAGTTTAGTTAATAACTGTAAACGGAGTTCCCAGACTGAGAGCTGAGAAACATACTGTGAATACAGTAAATTCCTTCTGAACATGGTGGACATTGTTGGTCCTGCAGTGAACACAATAACAGTACAAGCTTGTTTAGACACTGATCCTGCACTGATTCTAAACACCGGGAGGCAAAAGAATGAAAGTATGAAGATGGATGCTCATTGACAGCCTTGGTCATGCAGAGAGAAGAAATATTATATTTTGTTCAGTCTTTGGTTATAGTTTACTTAGACTATAGGTGACCACTATCAAATGACTGCAGCACACAGTCTCTGGAAAATCAAAGCTGAAGTCAAAGTTTAGTCTACATTTTTCATCATTTGAGAGTGCTGATACTTGTCTTTAATATCATCCAACTCTTTGATATGTTTCTCTGTTGATGCATTACAACTTTACATTTAGTCGACAGTTAGAAGGGTTATGGCCTTTCCCTGTTCTCCTCTCAGCTGTTTTTCTCTCCTGGAGGAGTCAACAGGCACACTGTAAAAAGTGAAACATTGAATCAACTTACATTTTTTCCTTCAATAGGCCACGCATTAAAAAAACCCCGAATTAAATTATATTAAATGTGATTTACTCAACTTTTTTTTTTTTTTTTTTTTTTTTAAAAATGTGAAATTTTTTAAAGTTGATTCAGTGTTTTACTTTTTTACAGTGTAGGGGGTTATTAGGTTGATATGGTCCAGCTCCTATCATTTTGTTTCTCTCTCTTAGGATCCACATTTCCCGATTTTCATCACTTTATGACAATACTAACACATTTCACTTATCAACTCACCACACCAACACTCCTGACCCTTCACACATTTTCACTGTTTGTTATTTTTGCGATTAAACTCACAAACTGTCACTGTGACCTGTATTTTCATCTTGGTTGTGAAAGTAACAAAGTGAGTTATCACAGCAAAGACAGTATAAGAACCATAAATATGTGATATGTCTCCCTGGTGACCTTTATTCCTGACAAAACACAGCCAGGTTTTTGCAAATAATTCTTAAATTAATGGAAATAACTGCTTAACCTTCACCTAATAACCTTGCACACAGGAAAATTATGAATGACAAAAAAAACTGTGGTATCCTGACTCTTTGCAAAAGAATGATTACAGGAAACACTGTAGAAAGGCATGAATACAGATTTATATATTCAAAACATGTACATTTTATGTGTAATCAACCAAAAATGTTTAAAGTATGTGCAATAAAAAGTTCCCTGTCAAGTGTTTTAGTATTAAATATGATCCTTTCAGATACACTTTAGTCCTGCATTAATACAAAAAAAAATTCCATTTAGATGTTTGAGGTGAGCTCATTTGAACTGTACTGTACATACTGTTGTGTAGTTGAATCTACACCAGTGCATCATGTTGTGCTTATTGCATCAACATCCTGTGAAAACCACACAACTCAAAAAATCAACTTCTCATGAACTCATAAAAACAGGCTTGTTTTCAGCTTTGTCACCAAGCATTTCTCAGCTAATCCAAGAGGGCTTAAAGTGTTTATTATCTTTATCTGAAGAACCAGGAGAATTTTCTGAACTCATAAACTATCATTTCAGCAGATTTCCTTCCGAGAAGTATTGGGAGTAGGAGTTTAAAGTTGCAGTCATATCAATGGTACAGGTTCCCTCAAATTTATACTTAAGCAAAATAACTTGCATTAAAGTGGAGTACAGTTCTAAGCTTGGTAAATATTTTTTTTCTTTACAATACTGGCTGTTCAGAACATTTCTAAGATGAATTTCAAACTAAAAGTCCTGAAATGATTTCCAGAGTAGAGAACAAGTAACTTAAAAGGTTGGTGTGTCAGAAGCCCCCCTCCCACTCATGATTCAACCCAACTGGAACCTGATCTTGGCAGTTGGTCATTTGCAGACCAGTTCATTCCCTTCACTTTCCCCCTCTAACGGCGCAGACAAGTGTTTTTCAGATGGACGTGTTGGCTGTTCCTGCAGACAGGCATAAAGGATGGTATCTTTCCCTAATGGCACCCAACACAAAAGGACCAACATTTGCCTGGTTGGACCCGTCCAGACTCTACTGCAACTCCCAGGTATGATGGGAAGAGAACATGACACCAAACAAAGGTGGTAAACTGCTGCTTCTGCTGTCTACTTTTTGACTGAATATAGCCTAATAGTTGTAGCCGCATAAACATGCATGACGTGCATACAGTTCATGTGCACTCTTTTGTCTCTGTCTTTGCACTTAATTCAGGCTCTTGCAGACTGTGTCAAAGACCTTCTCAGCCCATTCCAAAATGACAGCATTGACCTTGTTGCTGGGATTGATGCAATGGGATTCATTCTCGGTAAAACAACTGACATAGAGCAAGAATAAAAACACATTACATGCAGTCACATGCTACTTGTAGTTAAAGAGAGGGTTCCTGTGCTTATTGGTCAGGAAATCTAATCCAGCATACTAAATATAGATATTCCTGCCATGCTGCCATACAACTGCTTTATACACATCACACTCATATACTGAAGGACAACATGTGAAAGCATCAGTCAAATTAGCACTAGACCTCACAAGAAAGGAGTCTTTTCTGACATTAATGCTTGTCTGTTTTTCAGGAGCATCTGTTGCTGCAACTCTTGGAAAAGGTTTTCTGGCCATTCGTAAAGCAGGACACTTGTGTGTAGCAACGCAAAACCAAAACTACACTGACTACACAGGCAAAGAAAAGACTCTGGAAGTACGAGCGGATGTGCTAAAACCAGGTTACTCTTCACTTCTTACCCTTTCATGTGCAATAGGTCACATGTTTCTTGTAAAAGTTGAATGTTTATCCAGCTGGTAATGTTTAGACACTTCAGAGACCACGTGATGGGTTTTTGTGAGCAATCCAGGATTCAGTCATTTTTGAGTGGTGTCCAGTTGTTGTATGTGTCAATGTGCTCTAGTTTGGGACATGTTTATCCTCCTGTTATTTTCTGGGTCTAACTGAACTGTTTTAAAGTTTAAAGATCTAGGGAAAAAGTTTTTTTTTTTTAATTCACAATGAAACTTCTTCTGCTTGGCCTAGTGTAATTAACATATAAAATAAAAAAAAAGGTTCATCTCAAATATTTGCAACCTTGCATGTACATATTATATAGATACTGTTCAGGTCAATTCGACCTAGCAGTTAAAGTCTAGGGTAAAGACAGAAATGTAAATTCTTATGCAACACCCACACACCCTTCATCTCTTTCTCCATGTTCTCTCATCCTGTAAAATGCAATAAGCTCAACTTTTGACACTTATGTTCCTGTAGGATAAACATGCACACTCAGTGGACATTAGGAGAGGGGCAAAGCATATAAATGAGTCTCTGCACAGACAAAACATGGTCCAAGGGGCTTTGAAAGCCATCTTAGATCATAACAGTGAAATAGAGGAGGACGTGTCAGAAGCTGAAGACCATCTTGAGCCAAGTTCTGATTCTGAACCAGATGAGGGAATTGATATTTTTGTTTCTCCAAGAAAGACATTCATGACAAAAAAGGATGAAATGCAGTTATCTACAACCCCAAATATACATTAAGCAAAACTGTCTGCAGAAAATATATTAAAAACAAATTGCATGCCAATCCAAGCCAACTAAATATGGGCTAAAAATCTGAGAAGCATGTGATGCTCACACCAGTCATGCTATGAACATGCAGGTTTAGACTGGAAAGCCCTTCGGAGGAGCCACAGAGAAGAGTCAGGGAACAAGGGTCCTCCTCGAAAATTCATACTGGGGCAAATATTTAGGTGAAATTCCTCAAGTGGAGCCCATGCATAAAGAAAGATGTGGAGGAGCTTAACCAGTGTAGAAGAGACTTATTGAAAGTGTTTTCAGAACCACATAAATCTCTTTAACCAACTTGATTCCTTTAATTTTATCCCATCATTTCCTTTGACACACCACCCCCTAGTGGTGGCTAAAGCAAATTACAGGTGCATGACACAAGGACTCCGAATCTAAAGCCAAGGGGTCATTTAAAATAAAGCTCAGTCAGTAAGATTTCCACTGTCCAGAACACTTCCAAAGGCTGAGCCCAACCTTTAGACACATTTCTGGGGTCACTTGCATACCCACAATCCTCTGCAAGTGAACATTTAATTCATTCATCTTCTATAACCACTTTATCCTCACTAGGGTCACGGGGGTCGCATGGAACCCAACTGCTTAAGGGTGAAGGCGGGGTACCCCCTGGACAAGTCGCCAGACAGGGCTGACATATAGAGACAAACAATCACTCTCACATTCACACCTATGGGCAATTTAGATTAGCTGATTAACCTATCTTTGGATTGTGGGAGGAAGCCCGAGTACCCAGAGAGAACTCGCACAGACACAGGGAGAACAAACTGTGCAAACGAAAGGTCCCACCTGATACCCAACCTGGGACCTTCTTGCTGTAAGGCACGAGTGCTAACCACTGCACCACCATGTCGCCCTGTGTGAATATTTAAGCGAATAATAATCTACAAGTCAATAACAAAGAGCCAGTTGCTTTCCCAGAGTAAAATGCTTTCAGATACAATTATCAGGCAATTTTAGTAGGCAAGATAAGACGTATAGCAACTCGTATACAACGGTAGTTCTACGTATTTATAAATGAATAAATTGAACATCCAGAAGAAAATAAAATCATGAAGAGACAGGTAACAACGCACAGAATTCCTCAAACTCTTACCAGAGTGATATGATTAATGAATGTTTAAAATGATCAAAAAGTACACAAAATAAGTCAAATAAGAATTAATAGAATTATATCACAGTCACATGAGAAGTGACAGGTTTTTCTGTAAATGAAGATTGTTTCATGTTGTAAATGGATTTCTTAATTTTGTTTTAAATTCTCCTGGCATGTTTGTCAATGTCTTACTGATAGTTATTTAAAATTCAGGACATTTTCTGGTCTTGTTAGATTAATCAGAAGAAAGGATTCCAGTCGATGAAGGAAGTGCCGGCCAAGGACGATTCCTTCAGACTGTGAAACGGTTAGAGGTTTAATCTATAAAGTGAAGGTTCAGTTGATAAGTGGGGTATATGCTGTTCCAGGTCTGAAGGTGTTGATAGTGGACCAATGGATAGAGACCGGGGGCACCATGAAGGCTGCTATTCAGCTGGTGGAAAGGCTGGGCGCCACCGTTATAGGTCAGTCTGAATGTTAACATCACATTTTCATTTTTCACAAACCCCTGCATCCTAATTTGATCCACCACCATCTCTTCTGCAGGTGTAGCAACTGTGGCCATTGAAAACACCGAAGGGGGGAAATGGATCAAAGAAAATTACAAGTTCTCTCACTGTGTCCCTGAGGAGCTCCAGAGCCAAATTGATCAGAAGTATCTTGAGTCCTTTAAAAGGTTCAACACCTGAACAAGAAAATTTATTTTCATAAAAGATTGAAGAAAAAGGGCAAACATTTTTGTAAGACCAAGGTGGCCAAATTACTTTTATTTGTATACAAACATATTTTTAAACAGTACAATAAAATCAACGGCATAATTTTAACAGCAAGTGTTTCCTGTGCTCTTTAAATACCTAGGACATATCTGTTCCCTTTTTAACTAAACATTTAACATACCAGCATGATCAAGAAAGTCCATATTAAGTCAGATGTAAAAGTACCTGTGAAATAATAGTACCTATAATGCACATATAGAATGGAACAAGGCCAAAAACAAATTGTATAGCACAGTAATATATACATATATAGCACACACACAGAGACAGAGAGAGAGACAGAGACAGAGACAGAGACAGAGACAGAGACAGAGACAGAGAGAGAGAGAGAGAGAGAGAGAGACACACACACACACACACACACACACAGTTATAGCCACAGCAGCAAAACATATATATATTAAATTTAAGCCCCTAGTAAAGTGGACATTTTCGTACAGCATGTTAAAAAGGAACAAGTTATTCTTTGGCCTCTTGGCAGAATAACTTTTCTGAACAGAGAAAGTCTGTGTAATTGCTGGGTCACTGTAATTTCAGACAAGTTAAACTGAGCAAAACCACAAGAATCTCATGGAAGAAAATTCTATCAAGGCCAGGAAAAACTGAATTCAGTCATGCCAGGAAGTAAAACTCCTGCTTTTACCACACAGTCCCTCCCATGTGTTGAGAGCTGCCAGTCGTTTTCCCAGACAGAAACCCTCATGTTCAGTCCGTACCTTTAAAAATCTTCCATCCATCCTCACTGACAGCAGTTTGGCTGTTTCTTCTTTGAAGTGTTGTACAGACTGCTTGAGTTGCTGTTAATCTCTGTAACAGATTAACAGCTGTGTGTCAAACTCTGTGCCGAGGGGAGCAGATGTCATAATTACAGAGAGGCTGCTTTGGATACTTACTGACAACATCTCCAATTTGCTTTGACCCGCTTTTCTCCAACTCCGCGAGAACATTTATCTCAAATGCCAACGATGCAACTCGGAAGAAAAACTCTCTTACGTTTTCCCCTGTGACAAGGAACAAATACAAACCCCGTCCAAAAGTGGCCATGTTTGAGATGTGCAGATGGTAACAGACATTACAATAACTAGAATATGTTAACATGATTCTCCATAAAACAGAGGAACAATACACAAGATGAAGGAATAGAAGCAGAAAACCACAAAAATACAATGTAAACTTGCCTACATGAATAAATTAGTAATAATATGAATAAGAATAAATCACTGCAGCGACATAAAAACCATTACACCAAGACACATACAGTAACAGCTAAAAATGTTTTGAATTGGAAAGTTGTCACATATGAATGAACAGAAGTTGCTCACCTGTAAGAGATGAAACAGCCCAGTACTCAGCGCTGATCTCCTGAGCTATTTTCAGGGCGTCTTGTTCAATCCGAGCATATTGAGCAGGAGACTATCAAAGCGGACAGACAACAAGTTACAATAAGGAGGTAACCACATTCTGAATCTTGATATAGACAATGAAACTAGTTTTACATGACCAATGTGACAAGTACTTTAAGTCAAAGTACATGAAGAAATACTTTCATGTCTGGTTTAATCAGAAAAACTGTCCAAACTCCCACAGACAGTTTATTATGATTAGAACAGTGATCAATCCTCAACAATAAAAGTGAAAGACGTGTCATAACCAATAAGCTGGTCTACAAACAAAACGTTTCAGAATCAAAGTAGTGAAACTTGAGGCGAATTTGTATGACTAATAGACAAATTATATCAAATGTGATACTTAACTGTACGTTTCAAGATACAAGACTGGTTGAAATGTGAAATTGTATGAATTAATGAGAGCACGGGGCTGTTGTATGCATGTTCTCTCAAAGTATCCCGGTTTCCGCCAATCATCCAGAGATCATAGCACCTGGTCGATCTAAATTGCCCATACACAGTAAAAAAAATCCAGTGTCAATATTTCAGAGTCAAACTATTTTAACCTAGATGGAGTATTTCTAGCTCTATGGAGGGTAAAGCAGCTCTAACAGTAGAGTTAAAAGTCAGTGTAAAGTTCTGCACAGATGCAGTGTCAAATTCAACTCTACAGTGACAATTAATGCCAGTCTGCTGCATTGCATTGTGGGTACTGGACATTTTCCTCATGTGCAGGGGGTTTTGTGTTAATGTTTATTTAGGTTAATTTGTCTGTTTTACAACATTTATTGGCCTTTTTATGTTGTTTTTTTAATTCATGCGACACCATTAGTCAAACCTGTAGCAGAACAAAACCAAACCTGACTGTCACCATGTAGCTTTTATTAGATTACAAGTGGGGAGGACTTTACTCTATCAAAAGAAAAGCAGGGTGATTAGAACCCATAGAGCAAACTTACATCCTTCTAGACCCCCACCTTGGAGACCCCTGCAATTCTACACTGCTTCAATTTTAGCATAGGGTGTAAACTAATGAAGAAACCAACTCTGCAGAGAAATAAATAGTAAAATATTACAGGATCATTTTATAACTAAATCTGGAGTAAAAATAGCTCTATAAAGTGTAATCGTATTACTCTAGCAGTGTGAAAGCACCACAGTGTTAAATATTTTTATACATTTCATTGTTAATTTTGACACTGAATTGAGTAGAATTAACTCGGAAAATTTGACACTGGCCATAGAGTAAATTTTACTCTAATTCTGAGTGGGACCAAATGTTATCTGAAACGGAGTTAAATTCAACTCTCTAAGAGTTAAATTGACACAGTTTTTTACTCTGTAGGCATGAATGTGAGGTTGAATGGTTGTTTATCTGTATGTCAATCCTTCCTGATGCATGCTGGGACAGGCACCTGCCACCATCTGACCCGCAAGAGGATTATGCAGAAAATGAATGATTGAATGAATGTCACTCAAAAGAAATGGTTGACCTACCAGTTCTACTTTAAAACACTGCTCATTAGAATACATTAGTTTTGACTTTTCTTCTTGTGTAATATTTATGCCTCTATTATTAAATTATACACTTCCTTACATGTCTTTGAAACGCCTCCCTGGGGAGGTGTTCAGGGCATGTCCCGTCGGGAGGAGACCTCGAGGAAGACCCAGGACACGCTGGAGAG
>JAQQZY010000006.1:30216047-30233011 GCA_030068375.1 Ostorhinchus rueppellii | reverse complement strand
ATCTATCTATCTATCTATCTATCTATCTATCTATCTATCTATCTATCTATCTATCTATCTATCTATCTATCTCAGTTGACAACATGAATCTGAGAAAATTTCAAAAGTAAAATTTAGCTACCTTGAAAAAATTTAAAATATTGAATGAATTAATTATTTTGGTTTGTACATTAATCATTGCACACAGCACCATAACCACAATAAATATTTAAAAAAAGGAGCTAGAAGCAAAAGCTTATTTTGTGCCTATCATTTTCACCTTATTACCGCTTACATTTAATTAAATGTGTTTGTTTTGTGGTTCAGCACTTGTTTATTTACAACAAAATTCTGTATGTGCTCATTCAAAGATTGAGTTATCATTGAATACTATTACTGTACAATGTAAAAAGTAACAAAAGTAAAGAAAAAAACACAGAAGGTATGTCTAAATTTTTCATTGTATGTCAGTGTCAACAAATAATTGTGTTTTAAAACCTAAATCACAATATTCCAAACTGTGCTATTTGCAGTTAATATTTGTTTTATTTTATCTGACTTATTAACGTAGAACTATGAAGCCACATAATTCTGAATCACCTTAGAGTGAGGTATTTCAATCTCCTCTGAAACTGCTTTTCTTAAAGTAAAATAACATTTAAAGGATACCAAACAGAGAATACATACTTTCACACATTCTTGGCATTTTAAATACTTTTTAATTCACTCGACAATCCAAAATACAGGGGTTCTAAAAAAACTTCACTTTAATAAAAGATACATTGTACATTATTGTGGTCATGGTCAAATGATTTTTATATTAACCGCAAAAAAACTATATGCTTTCTCATTCTAAATTACGTACGTACTCTTATTCATCTGTAAATCTGCTTTGTTGTCGATTCTTTTAAAAAGGCACAGCAGTAAAGGCACTAAAACACACATCGGACACATCTTAACTCTGTCCATGTCAGTTTGGATTCTCTTAACGTTGACTGAAATAGATTACAATTAACATTAAATGTATTGAGCATCTATGATTTATGATTGGTGTTGAAATTCACTGTGGTCAACTTGTATCATTTGAAATGTATCAAAAAGGAATGCACATTTCAGGACGTCACTTACAAAATGGTACATATGCACTTTCCACAAAAAGAGGAAATCTTTATCTCAACTTGTCATTGGATATCTTTAAAAAAAAAATCTATGTTGTGAAAGTACAATTATTTTGCAAACAAGCAAGCATTGAGATATTCTATTACTTAACATCAAGTCTAACTACTGTTGATGCATCATTTGTAATGATTGTGCTGCTGTCCGCTCATTCCTAAAGGTTTCTCTAGGATCCCACTTCCCAATGAGCAAAAACAATCAAACTGTTACATAGCAGGAAGATCCAGCTTCAGCTTTCCATAAAATATCCTCAGATTTCAATGCAAAGTGTAACAAGAGAACCATGAATGTATTATTGTCTTTCACTGTTGTGTGTTTGCATTGAATGCTCCTTGACAGCACTGTTGTTGCTCTTTCAAAACCAATCCAGTCTCTTCAGCCACAGTTGGCGTCATAGAAACAGATGGAGAGGATGTGCTGCATGTTTAATTTATACACAGTACAAGTTGTTCTAGAGTCTGTGAAAATGGCAGGTCATTGAAACATCCAGGCGGAACAAACTGGACAAGGTTTTAAGTTTCTCTACATTAAAAACACTGTTTTCCATGCAAATGTTAAAGATGTATGGCGAGAAACATCTCAGTTGTCAGCAAGGGAATGTTAGCAACTGCTTGAAGCAATTTCACATCTGAAATATTAATCATACCAGTGTTTTGAAAGATTAATATCACTGATTAAATGTTGTTTTTGTTTTTTACCGAACTAGGTACAACTACTTGGACTACTTGAGAAATGTTAATTTAATGCAGAATCTTGGCTTGACTTAAAGTGCCGCTGTGTTTGTACTTGTATGAGCAAACAGATACATTTTGAACTTTCCTACATCATTGGAATGCAGCACGTCAACAAGGCCACCACCAAAAGTCATTTTGGAAGGTCATTCTTTGGCAGTGAGACACAATGCAACAAGGGAACCTATCGACATGAGAAATGGCGCCAGTTACAGTTTAGAAAAGACAAAATGTAAACTCCCACCCTTAATAAAAACAGATATAAGTGTGATACACTTGCAGTCCTATAAACGCTCCCCAGTCAATCACTGAGAAACTTTCTGGTGTTATTATTATGCGTTCCATTTTGTCCCATGTGACTCTTATTCCGAGGAAAGAAGTCAGCACGTAACAGACGGTAGAAATAAATCAAGATCATAATATTCATCACCATCATACTGATAAGAAAGTATCCACCATGGTCCAGATTGGGGTAGTTGTGGATGATGTACCAGGTGAGGTAGAACTGGGTGCTCAGACGGAAGGTGATGTAGGTGAAGAGGTTGGCCACTTTGTTAACGTAGTACATGTAGGAGGACTGAGCACCTGCCAGCTTCAGCATCAGCCTTAGGTGCAGAGTGACACTGTTGACCTCCACAAAGAGGGCAACGACAGCGCCGGCTACGTACAGGTGAGTGTAGAGAGTGTACAGGAAACACCAGATCACCTGAGGACACACAAAGGAGGATGTACTTTATACAACACATGAGGGATGAAGTGTGAAACATGATGTAACCTTACTATTCATATCAAAATCTAAAGCGGTCTGCTCAGAAGACCTTATTTCTTACAGGACTTATCAATATATATTTTATATATGCTTCCACATACTGTATATGCTACTTAGAGGCAGAGATTGTGAAATCAGAAGCAAAACCAGAATATAAAACAGAAATGTGGCTGATTGCAGATGCCATTTCCTGTTTGTGTTGATATTTAATATGTCTTTTGCACCATGGAAGCAAAACAGTTTTCATTTAAACAAACAATGACTGTATTGTAAGTCTTTTAGTCCATCATTATAATGTCTTTGAATCAGCACAAAATGAATCGCTGCAAATTCATGAAATCATACCACATAACAGATTTTTAAAAAAACAGCCTCGGTCATATGACATCTTATCACAGTCAGGCCAGTGTCATTCAGAAAAGTTTATATTGGCCATTAAATGTGACATCCATAATGTAAAAAAGTATCTCTCACATAAGACATCAAATTTTCATATTACATTTGTTTTATTAATTTCAGAATGTAGTACTATGATGATTAAGACTGACAAAATGCTTTGATAGTGGCAATGCAGGTAATTATTCCTTTTTTTATTATTATTATTATTATCATTATTATTATTATTATTATTATTATTATTATTATTATTATTATTATTAATCTCAGGTCAGGTTGACTGTTGTTTTTTCCATTGTGCAGTTTTAGCTGTAACACATTTGGTACCAGTAATATTTATGACAGAGAAACAGCTGATGCCAGACTGACTCAAAGTATACTACACATGGCCACATCAATTACGTGGGTTCAGCAAACTTACAGAGACGAATAAAATATATCAAGCAGTAAAAGGCTGTTTAACTAGAGTGCAACTGAACCGGCTACAGCAGGGGCGTCAAACTCATTTTAGTTCAGGGGCTGCATTCAGCTGAATGTGATCTTAAATGGGCCAGACCAGTAAAATTCATTCATTCATTCATTCATTCATTTTCTGAACCTGTTTTATCCTCACTAGAGTCACAGGGAGACCAGGAAAATACTACACATAATACCTTTTACATAATAATCCAAATGTTTCACTTTGTTTTAATGTGAAAATAGTAGTAACCTAAAGTAAGATGTACAATCTGGCATTTTTTTTAAAAGAAAAATAAGTAAAGTTTCAACAACATTATGTCTCAGCTTATTGTTAACACAATGTACAGATCCACGTGAATCTAGTATTTCATAAAAATTTGACTTTTTTTTCTTAAAAATGTTCAAGTTCTTCATAATTGTTCAGGATATTCACATTTTGACAATGGTTTAGTTTCTAAATGTAAAAATTTTCATAATGCAATTTGACACGACAAATTACAATATCTAAAGTCTTCAGTGCAAGTTTTTTTTATTTTGTAAATTCACCCTGCGGGCCGGGGTGGAACCTTTGGTGGGCTGGTTTTGGCCCCTAGGCCATATATTTGACACCCCTGGGATACAGTATATACTGTACTATACTGTATGGGTGAATATTATTTCATAGTTGGTTTTGGTGTTTGTGTGTCTTGTTCACATTAAGAAAAATACAGCAGAAGGAAATAAAAAAATATTATAAAAATTATTAAGTCTTTTTTCTGACTCTCTGAGTAATACTATAGAGATCCCAGGCTCCTGCCATGTCCATCTAAGTTTTTATGAAGTACTTATTAAGATCAGATCAGTCCAATCTCAAATTGTAAGCTTGGTATTGAAGTTTTAAGCAACTGTTGTCCTGGATTTTGAAGTCCACTTTCACAAAAAAGGACGTTCATCAAATTTGGGAATTCAGAGAAAACAAAAGTACTGTTTTTTTCTATGCAGAAAATCAGGTTTACTTGAAATAACATGCATGCTATGTGAATCAAATTGCCATGTTTTACCTACTTGTCCTTCAAGGAGTAAGTGGAGTATGCTCCTGAATACCAATAGTTCAAATTTGTCCTCTGTGGAGGACATTTGTAAACCCGCCCCCCCCCCCCAGCATACTACTGCATTAACTCCTTTTGCTCTCTGCAGACAAGATCTAGGGATTTTCAATGATAACAAATGTAAAGGGATGGGGCTTTTCCTTACAAAGAGTGGGGATTTTTTTTTTCAAATGTAATGAGACAATTTTTTACCCCTGGTAGTCTGGAGGTTAAAATGTTTGTTCAGTGTCTGCAGGTCGACTTTTTATATAGAGATCAATGAAAGTCATTAGCTGTCCATATAGCTGTTAAATACAGTTAAAGGAGTGATATTTTGCTTTTTTAGATGGAATTGTGCATTTTCAAACATTCCCCTGTGGTCTACATAAACTGTAAATGCTCTGCTTGGGTCTGAATTCTCCATTAATTCAGCTCCACAGGTCCACCCTATTTCTGAGTAATGACACCAGAAAGGTCATTCGGAGCGCTGGGCCTTTAAATACAAATGAGCCACTTCATGCCCCTGGTTGTTGGCTGTGCCGCTCTGTCCCATTCAGCCTCTTGTGTTTGTTAATACAACCAACAACTGAACATTTTTGGTAATTTCCTCAAAGTTTGGACATATTTTCAGTTTTTACTACAACCATTGCAGCTCATAAACAATTACGTCGGACTCTGAGAAATTTTCGTCGGAAGTCTTGACCTTACATGTGCAAATGTCGTGATGTAACTAGTTATAGTTAAGCAGGAAATTAAACAGGAATTAAAACTGGTTGTAGAACTTCACTCAATTTTTGCTAAAATGAATATAAGATACCTTTGCAGCACCTGGAGGGTTCAAATTCAGACTTTTTGAACTATTAGAATCCAAATACACAAACAAATGAACCAAAGACTAATAAAAGTAGGTTTAGCAAAATATGATCCCTTTAAAGACCTTATAATCTAACTGTGTGTAATGATAACTATCAGGAGTAGCACTAAGTACATCTGGTGTAGTATTTCATTGTATATAATCTTTCTTTATCACAGGCAGAAAGGTTCCACATATAAACACTCTGAGGCTCCAAGCACCACCTTCAGCTGAAGTCAGGTTATACAAACATGTCTACATTTCCTCTCACCACTCTGGATTTATTTGTTTAGTGCTTACTTGCCAGATAAATGATTCAACCATATTATACAGTAAAAATATTAAGCAAGATGCAATATGCAACAATTAAATTAGAACTTCATTTAAAAATCAATATTGACATTAATATTCCATCATGAACACTTTACTGCATATACACATGCACAGATATGCATTTTGTACAAGTCACCTTGATGTGAACTACCTCAGCAGGCTTTGTGAAGTTATCTAAACCAGAAATACCACATTGACAGATAAAAATGGTTCACAGACATGCTGTCTTACCAGTGCATGATGTAGTAGGAATTCCCATGATCCCCTTGCATGTCCAGTGAAGATTATGTCACAGGCATCTTGCACAAAGTAACCTAAGATGCGAGAAAGAGTGAAATTAAACAGGTAGCCAGAGGTGAGAAAAGTACACATATTCTTTACTGAAGGACAAAAATGCATAGATTCAACCTTTTTACTTATCTGATCCCCATATCTTATTAATATGTGGAAATTATGAAATTGTTCAAATAAAATAAGAACCGACATACTGAACATAATGAACATGAATGCTTCTCTACTTGTCAGTCTTTCTTAAACACCATGTTAAGTCTTTTATCTTCTAAATACTTTCCATCTTGTTATTTTTCATCTCATTACATTGTTCTTTTCTTTCATTTTCGTTTCCTTATTTCCCCATTCATTGAGGCTGAATCAATCTCGACATTGTAAAGATGCACAATAATAAATAAATAAATCCCTTAAATGCATTTCAATTTCAGTAACAACCGTGAAACTGATCTTAATATACATGACACATATTTGATAAAAATATGCAGGAACAGAAGAAAAAGTTATTGGAAAAATAACCCTTTAAAGCAAAGTACAAATAGTAAAACAGTTAAGAAAGGTAGAAAAGTGCATTGTAGAACTTTTAACACTGTAAACATCAGCTGATCAAAAATTGTACTAAATATGACAATTTGTACATATTAAACAGAGGAAATCAGAAATAAAAGCCTGTCTCTAATACAAGCCTTTTCAAATAAACTTGATACCTTCTACAGATGAAACAAATAAAAGCCCGTAAAATTACAGCTAAATATGTGTCTACAGTTTAACCTTGTTGGAGAAAATGTGGAGATGTCAGTGTAAATCATGCACATGTCTTTTGGTTATGTCCTAAACCTGTATCATTTTGGGATGATATATATTCACTAATTGTTAAGATATTGGGTTATGCAATTTCTAAAACACATTTGGTGATGCATTTCGGACGTATTATTGGTAACTAGAAAAGCACTCAGAGAGCGCAGACCTCCACCAAGGTAGTGTTTGTACTTTTTTTTTTTTTTGAGGAAGCATTTGTACTTTCCTCCACTAGATGGCGCTGAATGATCTCATATGCAACTCTGTGCCACCATGCCCTATCTTGCAATGGTAAAGAGTCCTTTAAAAAAAATTCCTGGATCTAGACTGTGATCTGGATCACCCCCAAAATGTAATCATCTCTTCCTTGACCCAGAGCAGACATATCCTGAAAATTTCATCAAAATCCGTTAATAACTTTTTTGAGTTATGTTGCAAACAAACAAACAAACAAACAAACAAACAAACAAACCCTGGCAAAAACATAACCTCCTTGGTGGAGGTAATAATGTAAGAAAAAAAAGATAGATATTTGTTTAAAATACTATTAGCAGCCTGTAAAAAGGGTATTACCAAAAAATAGTGCAGATTAGAACCACCTACAACTAATGACTGGCCACAAACTGTGATTGGAATATCTTAGGTGGAGATTCTGACACATAGATCAAGGACTCAAAAAGAGCAGTGTCGTAATAAATGGAAAAAATGGACAATTTTCACTTCAGTGTCATATTTCTAAAACCCATTGTTAGTCATAAAGATTTTTTTTTATGGTCAAAGTATCCTAAATGTCCCTCATGTTTGTTGTGTTTTGTATTGTACAGAAATTAAACAATAAAAATAAACCTGTTAAGAAAAAAAAAAAAGGAAATAAAGAAAATTCCCGGTCACTATTTAAGGACGTTAAGACTATTTCCCAGTTATTAAAGTTTAAATGGAAGAGAACCTATATCACATTCACACACTGATATGTATAAAACTACAGAATGAAAATAAAGTAACAATACTAAACCGTCTGACATGCTGTTAAATTGTTTGTCATCCTTGTGATCCAGCATGTAAAGCCAGTGGAAATGTAATAAAGTTCAAGGGAACTGGTAGTGTTACCCAAACAGGTGTGACTCGACAAACCAACAAATCTGAATGTGTTGTTCTAGTCTGTGACCACACACTAGGGTGCTGCTGGATAGTATTAGAATGGTTTCATTCACTAAAACTTGACATTTCAGCTTCAAGTAACAACTCACAAGTAATGTGCACTTTGAAACCTTTCACATACTTAGAATTACAGACAAGTTTTGTTTTTTGTTTTACATGCTTCTGATTTATGCACATTCTTTTTTTTGGTCACGTCATACACGGGTGATAATGTAGCAAGAAATATTCAACAAGATACACTTCACATTACATTATATTACAAGACCACACCGAGTTCGCTATCATGTTGTTAATCAGTCTCATCAAAGGCACTGATAACACTCATTAGAGACAGCGCTAAATCTCTTGAATGAGTGTTTGTGTCTGCTAATCATTTTTAGAAGATGCCAAGTAAACAATTCAAAACATGGCCATGGTTATCAAACTGTGAAAGCCTCGAGGTACTCAAGTGACTAAGAGTCCTTTTAGTGCCAAGGAATGACTGGCACGCTGTGAATATTGAGACACACAACCATTCACTATGTTAAAAAACATGATCTTCAGTATCTAGAGCAGATGGCCTCAGTGGATCTGATAGCTGTTTACGCAGTTGTTAAGGCAGACCTCCTCACAGATTTGAGTCTTCATGGTTACACAAAGATGCACGTAAGACCTGACAACATTCAGCTCAACCAGACCAACGAGTCTTTTGAGGATTATGGTTAGCTTCCATGGTGATGTGGAGGAGCCACCCATTTACCTGCTCTGAGAATCAGATGAACTAGAAGGATTTTTTTGTTCTTTCCCTAAATGGCAGCGGCTGAAAAGGTAGCCCACTGTGCCACAGGAATGAAGAGATTTATTTTATTTTTTATTTCGAACATGTAGACAAAGAAATTAAAACCAAACAAGACCCACTAACCATATATTAATAGTGATACCCAAAAGGGTGATAGGTAAACAATGTAATGTAACAATGTAAGTTGTAATAATACAACTACAATAAATAAAGTGGCACATACTCGAAAAGGAGCAGGAAGAAGTGTACACTTATATAATCCTGCCCCAATCTCTATTACTCATGGTTACTATGTAAAAAATAGTAATAATTGTCTTATAATAATAATAATAATAATAATAATAATAATAATAATAACTAATACCAATAACAACAACACTAACATAACAATTGAACACACATTTTTTGATAATTACACTAACATTAAAATACCATTATAAATGTACAATTTTTATAAGAAAAAAAAAACAAAAACAAAAACAATCAACAAAACTCAATAAAGGAAGTAATATTCTATGTAATATTCTATATAAAGCCCCATCATCAGTAAACCACCATGCCCCGCCCCCTCATGCCCGGTCCTCTCTGCATTTTGTAAAAAAAAAATGACTTGTTTATATTTGTTTTTAAACTGTTTGATGTTTGGACATTGTTTCAGTTCAACATTTGGTCTGTTCCATAGTTTTACACCATTATTTAATAAGCAGAATCCTCAATCTTCGGCGAATTTCAGTTTAAGATGGATAAAATAATGCCACCATCCTATGTTTCTTCTGCATTTCCCTCATGAACAAACACTTCAAAAACTTTAGCTTCATGAAAAAAACTCGTGAGTAAAATTAAATACTTTATTCTAACACACAACTCAGGTATCTGTCTTCTGTAAGACACCAAAAGCCTATTCTTATCTTATATATGTTGTTGTGGGGTTTGTTTTACTGACCTGTTGAGACGCAGATGAGCAGGTAGGACAGAGGCGTGTGGTAAGAGTGGATGTTATTCAGCGTTTCTGGCCAGACCACCACACTGAAGAAAGACACATGTTATGGATAGATGGGTTCGTATAAACCTCACTCAAACATACATGACTCAATCCTGGAGAGAAAAAACATTAACATCAGCTGTGGATTTCCTGGGCCCTGGACTAAGAGACATCTTTGTAGGAGTTATTTCTGTTAAATTTAGGTTTGTTTACATGTTTACATACCTACACTAACAGACTGTATATTCTCTGCAGGCTTATTAGTCTTTGTCACTTGCTTTTTGGCAGAGTGGGCACACCTCAAACAGAAATGTTCCTCTGTGTGTCCCCTCCCTGTATAAATAGACTGCACAGATTTATGGTTAATAAATAACCAAGTCTATATATGTATATATGTGTATATTTGAAACTATTTTAGAGGCAAAAAAAAAAAAAATCACTTTGACATGAACTTGCTTTTGTCATCTACACAAAAACATTTACCTCATGTCCAATTGTCTCCGCCCCCAGAAAATAGTTTCTCAATGTGCTTCCACAAGAACCTTTAGTCAACAGGTTTTTCCAGTTGATAATCTGAACACTCCTGCATGGTTTTCAACTGACTTTTCAATTCACACAAACTTCTGATTCACACTCAGCAGTAAGCACTCACTTGTACGGTTCATACTGTACAGTGGCATTTCACCCCTCCCCACTTAAAATGCCATTGTCTCCCCCGTCCCTCGTCCTGTCTGAACACGTCCTTCTTCCCCTGCTGCCTAGACTGGCTGCCACAGGCTGTCACTAACCCCACGCACAAACACCCTTAACATATAACGCGTCATGTGGACTGTGAATGGACAATGGTGTCCCAGTGTGGATGGATACACAGAGGCTCAGGATGGACAGATGGGGACTTACCAGGTCAGGGCCCATGTCCCGGTCAGCAGGGAATGCACCATGGAGACAGAGAGGTTCCTCCATTTCCACATACGGAACGCATCCTGCTTCACCACCTTGGGCACCGGCAACCTGTGGAGGAACCGGTCTGCCACTCTGAAAAGCAAGGAGAAGAGCAGCACTGAGGGGCCTGGGTGACTCCGCAGCACAGGAAGCAGGGCCTCCATCCTCTCCTCCCCACCCCGCTCTCCCTCTGTCTCTTTGGCGCTTGGTCTTATTTACAACACCTCCTTTCGTCCTTCCTCTCTCTGCGTTTTCCACTCTTCTGTCAACCTCTGCTCTGCGCGTTGACGGACGGATATGCGCGGTATGATGGGAGTGTTCTCCAGTAGAGGGGGAGCTGCAGGAGATGATATTCTGCTATTTCCCCCCTTAAGCCCCTTTCTCCTGTGCTGATCTCCGACTGATGCTGCAGCTTGTTTATCCTTAAGTTTGAAGCGTCCCGAGCCTAAACACCGAGGCTTGGAGGGGATCCCCGTAACAGTTCATTCCCAAGCGAAGGCGCCCGTCTTTACGCAGAGCCTTGGAATGATGTGTACAGCCGCTCTCCGCCCGCCTGTCTGTGCAGAATGAAGGGGGAGTGGTGTGGAGGGAGTGGGGTGGGTGCTGTTGCTCCTGCTGCGCCCTCTAAACACAGAAACAAGGTGGGGCAGAGTCTGCGATCGCGTTACGCAATGACGAAAATACAAGTAAGAGGATGACCGAAGTGAGATTGCGTTCTGATGCTGATGGAAAAGCTGATGTCAACATAGATGTGCAGTGTTTTGGATGGCACGTCCACACCGCCGCCGCCGCGTTACGTGTTGTGCGTAAAAGCCGTCCCTCGGCACCCTGCTGGAGGCTACACCAAACACCAAAAGTCGAGCTGTTTTTGTTTGTTTCTATCCACAGAGCTGACGAATAGCACAGGGAATTCCCCGCTCGTACAAGCAGAAAACTGGAAACAAAGAGATGATGAGTTTTATCAGGTATGACCGCATTTGGCACCCGAAAATATGTGTCCCAAACAAGCACAATTCACAAATATGACCACTGGAGCAAAAACACTGAAGTCGGCTCTGATGAGTGGGCATTGGTACACATATCCATCTCTTTTTAACCCATAAGGACCCACTGTGACCTTTGTGGCAATTCACAAATATATTTTCCTCTCTATTTAACGTTTCCTAAATGATTTATTGGCATTTCTTATATTATTATCTTCTAAATTTTGCATTTTTTCCAATCCAAATCCTGTAGTTTCCTATGTTTAATTAACTGATCATGTAGAAGAGGTCAGAGTAAAGTCAAAAGTCATCATTAACTGAACATAAATCAAGTGTCTCCATCCACTGTCATTGATCCAACTCCATGAGTTTTACTGATGAATCAATGTTACAGAAGTTGACTGTTTCTGTGTTCATTATGAAGCCTTTGAATGACCAAATAGGTCATATCTGATGACCATAAAACGATGACAACTGCATTTTACACCAATTATTTACATGTATTGATAGGATTAATGGTTAACAGTTTCGGTCCTTTTTTTTCCCTCAATGAATCCTAAATGTTAAAGTCTTATTCTTGAGGTAAATGTCTGTTATCCATTATAAAAACAGCTTGCATCTTAGTAATCCAGAGTTCATATCATCTAAAGGAGAAGTTGAAATGTTTTTCTAATTGCAGTCGATTTTTTTAGGTCATGGATAATGTTTTTCTCTTCTGGCAAACAATGACACTGGTCTTAATTCTATTCATAATGTTACTACTGAGCTTTCAAGCAACCATCCTCAGTCATCAGGTTTATAGCTAAAGTGCTAGACACTTATACCAATCAAGTTTAGAAGGACCCCTACATTATTATTTTTATTTTTTATTTTTTTGGAAGCAGCAAGAGTGGCAAATTTTGTTTCTGTAAATATGTAAGTGATTGATAGCATAACCATAGACATCATTGTTTGGGTTGAGCCATAACAATATAAATCTCATATCTTAAACAGGCAGCTTCAGTCCTGACTCCTGCCCCATTATAACTCTTTCCATAAACATGGCCTAGCCCTCGTTCCCAACAGCTGGCCTCTCTACAGCTGGTGGGGAAGGGAAAAAGCAAAGTAAAGTGTATAACAGCTAAGACCCTGCATACATACATTATCATTTGAAGTGTTACTACTGTTCACAGCTATCTTAATGTAAACATAAATAATTAGAGGTAGCTGAATTTTCCTGGTCATTGTTTTCCTGCTCATACACAACTGATAGAGTTATTAATATATATCTTTGTTGTGCAGAGCTGGCACTTAGCCCTAGCTTTATGTTCCTGTTCAGCATCATTAACCCATAAGGACCCAGACATCCACTGGTGACCAATATTATTTATCTATATAACAAGTTAAATACCTGTTGATCCACTAATCCTATCAATCCATGTAAATAACTGGTGTAAAATGCAGTTTATCAGCTTTTCATGGTCATCAAATTTGACATTTAGTTGTCCAGAGGCTGCATTGTAAATGTGGAAACACAGCCATCTTCAACAACATTGATTCCCCAGTAAAACACATGGAGTTGGATCAATGACAGTGGATGGACACACTGGGTTTATGTTCAGTTAATGATAGATTTTACTGAAAAGGTCACTTTTTCTCAGTGTTTTTGATATAACCCTCAACTGTAATATGAGTTTTTATGATTGTCTACATGATCAGTGAATTAAAAACAGGAAAACACCTGATTTTCACTTAAAATGCAAAATACAGAGGGTAATACTAGGAAATAAAATGATGATAAATTACTTAAAGGTTAAAAAATAGAGAAGATTTCCTTGGGGAACTGACACAAAATTAGCTCTGGATCTTTATGGGTTAATAAATCCTGTTCACTTCTCTGCTTTTACAGAAACGGAATACCTCCCTCACATATGTTGTTCTCCCACATCTGCTTTATATTAAATGCAGTGCACTTTGAATATAAACCAAATGTGAGCACTGCCTATAAGGAGTACAAAAATAATACTATTGAAAGATTGCAGATTACAACACTCCCTCCCTTACGGTGGCCGCAACACAAAAGGCTCTGTTTGTTTTGTCCATTTTTGGATAATAACTAGCATATTACATGAAGATGATGTACCTTGACACTAAATACTATCAGTTTTAAAATGGAAAAAAAAAGAACAGGAAGGCCTTTTTAAGTAACTGTAGAAGCCACAGACTGTAGGAAAATAGAGGTGTAACATGTTTTCATAGGAGATCGCGAACAATTTTGAATGTCAAATGTTTAGTAGTGTGGAAAATTATGTAATGTGTACCTTTTTTTAAATAGTTTATGAAAGGAATTGTATGTTTTGGGAAAACAAAGTTTGAGGCACTTGAAAAGTGATCCAGTTTTTTTGTATTTCATTTCTAACTGCCCTGACCTAGATGAACAGTTGATTTTTTAACTTTTTTTGTTTTGTTTTTTTTTTACTATATCACATCATTACTTTCTGCACTTTTTTGTTCCTGTAACCCACTGCAGAATTCACTCTAAACACTTTTCTTCATGATTCAAAAGCTTTCTGTACAATATCAACAAAAACACCAATAACAAAAAGGAACATTGTATAGGGTGCCAATCTACATTATTTAATAAGAAATAATAATGTTAAATACATAATGCCAAACTAGTAGGATGGATGGATGGATGGATAGATGGATGGATGGAACTCTATTAGGTACAGGTGGAAGAAGTATTCTTATCCTTTCCTTCAGTAAACACAGACCTATCCCACTGTAAATTCTCACTTTTAAGTATAAGTCTTGAATTAAACTTTATTCTTAAGTAAAAGTGGACCAGTGTTTTCATCAACATCTTCATGTACTTCAGGGAAGAATAAAGTCATATCAAATTGAAATACTTTGGTAAAATATGCTAATTTTGTACTTACAGTTATACAGTTACATTCCAAAACTGTAAGAAAATGAATCAATGTCATGGTATTTTTATGCCTTTTTAAATGGGTGGCCTATTAAAAATTGTCCTTCAACCTATTTTTAAGTCCTCTAATGTAAAAATCACCACTGGATGGCAGCAGAACCTCATTATAAACATAAACCTCTTGTACAAACAGATGACGTTTTTCATTTCAGTCACCACATTTAGCCAGATGGGGGCTCTGCTCTCCAAAACACCTCAAATGTATAACCTTCTCTTGGATAGGATGGATGTGATGTGATTAAAAATGCTACCAAGCCTTTCATTGAGTGGTAGAGACACAATCCAGTTACACACTTCTCAGTTATTAATATGAACATAATGGAATTACCTGTGCTTCTGTGCATTAGAGAGTGAAACAAAGGGCAAAAGAAGGCCTGAATATTTGCAGAGGCTATAACAATTGATAATGACCCTTTATTTTTTGCTGATGTAGGAAACTTGAGTCATGAAAGATAAACCATATAATTAGTCTAGTTATTCCACTCAGTACAGAGGTCTGTGTAATAAAATACTTCATCGCTTAACAAAAAAATGTAACCTAATAACCTGGTATGTGTTTCCTGGTTTCCTGGGATTATTTTGTAGTGGTATGAGACAATGACAGCCTGGGTATGGCTTTCTTTTATCAACACAATCTGTATATCTAGGTATTTAAAGAAATATCTCAGGCTTTCGGATATAAGATGCAAAACCACCCTTAAATGGTTTAATTTACCTAACAACAAAGATCATCTGTTGCACTACTGAGATGATCCACCAATATCATATGACGTGTTTGACATGGGAATCTGTGCCTTGCTCAGCAGCCCTGTACCATTCTGATCCTAAGGTGATTTTTCTTTCCCTCATGGGCAGTTGAGATATAGAGCTATAGTGAATGTTATGCAAGTAGTTAATGCAGAGAAAATCTTATGGTTAATTGATTTCCAGCTGGTCATTGTAAATTGCAAAACATAAAAAGGTCTGCAGTGGTCTGGAAACGACTCAGTTTCACTGCAGATCTACATGTTGCCTTCCAGACAAATCAATCTGAAAAAGATGACAAAACAAATAGCAAAAGCATCCTGCTCTAAAACAACCACCCACAACTTCCGGCAAAGAAGTTTCTTTCAAAATCTATCAGAGATAATACATGTTAGGAAAGAGTTCATACCTGGGGTTTAGCATCAGTTTCACTATCCTACAGATTGCATTCCTGGACATTGACTCAGGCATCTCAAGACAAATCTATCGCTGAAAGAAGATGACAGCATGAAGCCAAATATGTCACTAAGCTGGTCTAAGGAGGAGTGGCATATATGCTGCAAGGCTCCTTTAGGTCGCCCTATGCTGAGATATTATATCCCTGAGAAACAACACTTCACTCTCACCTCATCTCCATCCACGTATCTTCATGACAGAAGCATTCATTCTATAAAAAACATTTCAAATGTTTTAAAGCTTTAAATCTACTCAGAAATGTTGGATATCACTTTTATTATCACGTTGTTATATCTTGGAGGCAAAAATAGTGCTTTATTTCATTACATTTGTCTCATTTAAGGGTCAAAACACAGTATTTGAAATATCTCTGATAGGACATTTTCGAGACAATTCGACAGATTAATGTTCTAAATGGCCCACATTTTTACTTTCAAATTAATTTTGTTTCAGTTGGACCATATGGGATTATCCAAAACACGAAGTTACTTTATATTTAAATAAATACTGGAACGGCAACCCATTAAATTACACTCTCTGATGGGACATTACTGTGTTTTGACCCTTAACTATTCTTAAAATTCCCTTTCCTGTCCAGAAAAAAATCAAATAACTACAAATCTTTAACTTTGTGTGTAAATGAAGGGATATCTTTATAACTTGAGACTCCTCTCTGAAAATATATACACACTTCTGAGATCAGTGTTTATGCTGATGCATCATTACTTAAGATAAATGATAAGTAGAGGAATTACAGCACAGTTTAGCTTTTGTAGCAGCACAAAGTATTTATTATCTCCATCATGGTTGAGGGGGAAAACAGAGCTCACACAGCCCCATCCCTGCAGTTCTCTGGCACCTTTTAATCATCAGTGTCTGGTTCAAGACTAGAGCACTGCCTCCCTGTGTCTCTCACCTATGCCCTCCTATCTCCATTTCCATTTTCAGTTAGGTAATTTGCTTTTTGGCATGGATTGTAAAGACAACATTATAGCCCAAGGGTTTCCAAAGTTTTTTTTTTGGCTCAGAACCCAAAAGAGAAACATGGTGTCAATCCAGGATCCAAACTTATAAATAACACTAAATATAATGTCCTCCTGCTTT
>JAQQZY010000006.1:30182504-30215947 GCA_030068375.1 Ostorhinchus rueppellii | reverse complement strand
GAACCCAAAAGAGAAACATGGTGTCAATCCAGGATCCAAACTTATAAATAACACTAAATATAATGTCCTCCTGCTTTACTACAAGGAAGAACATCTTTATGTGTTACAAACAAACAAACAAACAAACAAACAAACAAACAAACAAACAAACAAACAAACCTCCCACTAAAGCAGACTTGTATTAAAAAGTTACAGCATTTTTTCAGTTGTAATATAGATCTGTCGGCTTCACTCTACAAAGAGTAGTACAAGAAGAGATTCATTTTCAATTTCCAGTGGCTTCAATGCTTCAAGGAATTGTTTGTGGCCTCTCCTGTTTTTACAGTATAGTTGATAATTTCCACCTTTTTAAGACCTGTTCATTATTTGACCTTAAACTTGAATTTACCAAAAAAAAAAAAAAAAAAAACTGCACTGCTACTATTTATGTCTTTTTGTTTTTCGATATTGTACTCAGACATTTTATTGTAGTTGTACAAATTGCCCTAATATAATATTTACATGTTTCTTGTACAGTCCATTTCAGGGATAAATCCTTTGCGGACAGAATGTACCAGCTAACAATTTAATATCAAGATACTTAAATAAATCCATAAAGAACAGATTGCTTCATGTCTGCCCATGAAAATTCTTTTAACATGTCTAAACATTGACAATATATGCCCATTTCATTGGTTTCCAATAATAGTTTGCTTGTTCATCTAGATTGCTGTTCTTTTATTAAAACATGTTTATTTTAAAGGACTGGTAGTTTGCTTTTTTTTCAAAATGGAATTATGTATTTAAAACATTTCCCTCCATCTGTGGTAACTTTGTATGTTCGGTTTACAATCCTGATTAACATTCAGTTTATTTCAGTTATTTGGGTTATTATTTTGTTTTTCAGACGCTCAATGGCAGGTTGTGTGTCCCATAACAAGGCAAATAAGGGAGGGTGGGTGGGGCAGAGGGGTGTCTTCTGTGTGTGATGAAATTTTGTAATGTTGAATTTGTTTGTTTTTGTGAACTGAAATTCAAAAATCAATAAAAACAATTCATTACAAAAACAAAATGATAATGAAACATTTACCTGTGGTCTACATAAACTGTAAATACTATACTTGGGTCTAAATTCTTCATTAATTCAACTCTATCTTCAACCCTGTTTCTGTGTATTGACACCAGAAAGGTATTTTTGAGTGTTGGCCCTTTAAATGCACATGCACCACTTCAAGCCCCACCCCCTCCAGATTGTAGTAGTTGTGCTGCTCTGCCCGGTTTAACCAACAACTGAACATTTTAGGTAATCGAGTCGAAGTTTGGACATATGTTTAGTTTTTACTACAACCACTGCTGTTGACAAACAATTATGGAGTACTCGGAGAAGTATTTGTCCGACGTTTTGACCTTATATGTGGAAATATCGTGACATAACTAGTTATAGACTTAACAAATTAAGCAGGAATTAAAACGGGTTGAATAAATCTACTCGATTTTTGCCAAAATTTTTATAGATAGCTTTGCAGCCCTTGGAGGGTTGAAATTCAAAGTTTTTGAACCATTAAGGTCCCCAAATACACAAACAAATGTGTAATAGAAGTGTGTTTAGCAAAAATATGACCCTTCTTTGGTGTTTTTCATACTGTTAGAAGAAAGTTGGAAAAGTTGTCGTTTAGTGTTTTGTCCTTCGCTGCTTCCTGTAGTACGGTGGGGAAGGTTGCCTGGAGACGGCGGAAACGTCTTGTTGAAGCAGCAATGGAAAAGTATGAGAAAATCAAAGTAGTTGGAAGGGGAGCATTTGGGTAAAGTTAGAGTTTATTTGTCATTCGTTGGTTTTACGCCACATTTGTATGTAATGTGTATACTTTGTAATACGGGGCTGGCAAACCTGAGTGAAGAAGTTACTTAGAACTCAGCAAGATCTCACTTTTTTTCAATAATTTGTAACGGAATGCGTCGAGGCTTCGGGATATGTTTCGTCTTCAGAAGTTAGACACGTCCAGAACATTCTTGATAAGAAAGCAAACAGTAGGCGTTTTGCCAATGTCTATTTTAGGCTCCACATACATTGGAATTGTATGGCGCAGGGCTTTAGTTTTGGGGATTTTTGCTTGGTTTTATTCATTGTCTAACTAAGTGGATTGTCAAACCGTGAAAACTGTAGTGCTCCTCGGCAATATCAAATAAAGAACAGTGCCGCACCATACTGTGTTTCTCATTGTCAAGACAAAATCCCTTAAACTATGCGCCATATGAAAATGTTAGAGTTTTGTAGTATAATAGAAACAAAACGACATTTCCCATGATGCATGTCGTCATGTGGACTTGAATTATGTGTTCATTCAGCCACTAGATGTTTTGGGGTTAAATAGCATTATCCTCACAGTAGTATTTTTTACATCACCCTGTTCTCTAATAGACTCGATCAGTGGTTTAATCAGTTATGGAGAAAATATGGCATAGGTTTATTCCAGCTTCAATATTTGTAAAATCATCATAAAAAAAAAGATATGTAGGTATAATATGTTATGGATGTAGCAAAAGTTTTAAGCATTATCAGTAACCTTGCTGAACTACATCTGTGCTGTTAAATTCCCAATGGTTAAATGTTAGTAATGTGGGACTGACATGTGCTATGTACAGATTAAGCCCATAAAGACCCTGTGTATATTTAACCTTTATGTGATTTATCACCATTTATTGTAAAATTGTCTTCTTTATTTTGTGTGTGTCCAGTGAAAATCAATTATTTTCCTGTATTTGATTCTCTGATCATGTAGGTGTTTGATGTAACCTCAGATTAAAATGGAAGGTTATTATATTATAAATAGAGAAATCTGAAGAAACAGTAACTTTTTCAGCAAAGATGTAAATAACTGAACATAAACCAACTGTGTCCAGCCACTGTTACTGATCCAACTCCATGGGTTTTACTGGCGAGTCAATATTGTAGAGGATGATTGTGTTTCCACATTCACTACAGAGCCTCTGAACATCCAAATGGGTCATATCTGAAGACCAAGAAAGGATGACAAACTGCACTTTACACCAATTAGTTACATGGGTTGATAGGATTGGTGGATAAACGGTATTAAACCGTTCAGATTAGTAGATGATCAAGGTTGACAGTAGATTTTTGGGTCTTTATGGGTTAAAGAGATTATTTCCTCCAAATAAAATACAGTTTAGGAAATAGGGCTAAATCATGCCAGTGTTTGAACCCTTCCTGCTTTATACTTTGATATATGTTCAGTTATCAGGTTGTTGCCTGAGTCATGTTTTTGGTTACATACTGCAACAACTGTTCTACTGTTCTGCAAAGACAAGACCTTGCTAATTTTCTTTCTCTTTCTTCCCTTCCAGGATTGTTCACCTGTGCCGTAGGCGCAGTGATGGCGCTTTTGTTATCCTAAAGGAGATTCCAGTGGAGCAGATGTCTCGAGACGAACGCCTGGCAGCTCAGAACGAGTGTCAGGTGCTGAAGCTGCTCAACCACCCAAATATCATCGAGTACTATGAGAACTTCCTTGAAGACAAAGCCCTTATGATAGCCATGGAGTATGCACCAGGTAAAATTACTGTAATATCTAATTACATGACCCCTTTTGTTCATTGTCTAACAGTTCATTTTTCCCATGGTTTTGTGCTGTGGGGCTCTATACCTTTTTTATTCCCGTGTCAAGCCTGGGAGGGCCAAATGAAAACCTCTAATATTAATCCCTGTGGTGGGGTTTTGTAAGTAACTTGATTAGGTAACTCTTGTTACATTAGACGTCATAATGTAAAACAGGTTGACATTATTGTGTCCAAAATTATACAGGAATCCCAAGACCCAGTTTGTCTTTACTATTCCTTCTCGTCTTCTACATGCAGGTGGAACATTAGCTGACTACATACAGAAGCGTTGTAACTCCCTGCTCGATGAAGACACCATCCTTCATTTCTTTGTGCAGATCTTGCTTGCCTTGTACCATGTGCACAACAAACTCATCTTGCACAGGGACCTTAAGACGCAGAATATTCTTCTTGACAAGCATCAAATGATTGTCAAAATTGGTGACTTTGGCATCTCCAAAATCCTTGTCAGCAAGAGCAAAGCCTACACTGTGAGCAGACTTCTCTCAAAGTGGAAATTCAGGCCACTGTATTTGTGCATGTCTGGATTCATACAATATTTATTAAACAAGCGCTTGCTCAAATTGTTTTCTTTATACACTACAGGTGGTTGGGACACCATGTTATATCTCTCCAGAGCTGTGTGAAGGAAAGCCTTATAATCAGAAGAGTGATATCTGGGCCCTGGGTTGTGTGCTGTATGAGCTTGCTAGCCTTAAGAGAGCCTTCGAAGCTGCTGTGAGAAAACACTTTTATTCACAGTAATTTCTCCCTTATGTGACGTGATTCTTTCTTGTGTGATAATTATGCCTCCTTTTTTAAGCTTTTACAGTAATGCCACTCTTATTATTAAATAATATATGCATTATTGATGAGTAGTGAGTATGAGTGTACAGAACAGAACAGAATCACCCTAACTATGACCAGTGTTAAATGATACATATGAGAGGTAGATTCATACAGATTCAATGAATAATGAATTTATAGACACTTGGTTTCCCCCACTTTAATCCTAAAGCAAATTTTTCAGAGTTGTACTTTAAAATATATCACAAATGTTTTTCCTTACACCTCACTAAACAGTATAGAAGCAAAAAGGTGAAACTCTGACAGCTGTCAGTACAATATGGCAGTGTTTTCTAACCTTTTTTGAGGGACGGCACATATTGTACATTAGAAAAATCCCAAGGCAGACCACTAAGCAAAAATATCACAAAGTATATTTATTGAAATATAATGCCAATCTGGTTTCACTTTACTTAGTGTGAAACCTGGGCCTGTTTAGTTGAACACAAAGCTAATATTCTTCCTCAATAACTCTGAGTCTTATTTTTACTTTTATTTTGCAAAGGGAAGCAGGAGACTGTTGTTGTAGAGTGGAACATTGATCTGTGCAGTCGTATGGATGTATATCACACTGCTGGCTTTCAATACCCATCAGGGGAAACTGGATAATTTTCCACGGCACACCTAATGACTTCTCACGGCACACTAATGTGCCATAGCACACAGGTTGGGAAACACTGCAATATGGTATAGCTTTGCATCAACATACTAATGTTGCCGCTAAATAAACAACTATATTTCACTTATCAATAAGAAAAAGACAAAACATGATTTTTAAGATCTGTTTTCTATTCAAAATAGCGGCACAGTAGTTTTATTGCTTCATGATTCTGTTGAAGTGGAATGACAATCTAGTTACTTGATTTCACCACTAGAGGGATGTGCCCATGTAAAAATCCACTTCATGTTGTAGAGAAAGGTGGAAGGCGGAGCTTAACTCACATGCTGTCTTCAGTGTGTTGTAGAATGTGACACTATTTAATATTTACATTTTTTTACTTTTATTTTCAGAATCTACCTGCACTCGTTCTGAAGATCATGAGTGGTACCTTTGCTCCAATTTCAGACCGGTACAGCCCAGAACTCCGGCAGCTTATTCTTAACATGTTAAATCTGGATCCATCAAAACGGCCACAGCTCAATGAAATAATGGCTCTTCCCGTATGCATTCGACCACTTCTTAATCTCTACACAGATATAGGCAATGTAAAAATGCGCAGGTAATGCTTTTTGAATATTTTTGTTTTATTGATTTGAAATATACGCATTAAGATGAACTGTTTTCCTGTATTTGGTGCATGCAGTTCACAGTATACACACTAAACCATTTTTTTTTTTTTTACAGGATTGAAAAACCACTGTCCACTGTCCAAACTGGTCCTCAAGGCAGACCAGGAGGGAGAGTAACGACTAGCAGGTCAAGAGGTGAAGCACATATGTCATTTGCAACAGAATGAGCTGTACGAGGTCAAATCCAGTGCTTTGTCAATTTGCTCGTGGTGTTCTTGTGCTGAAACAGATGGAACAGCAGCTTTAGGGACAGGTAAAGTGCATTCCCTCCCACTGTCCTCGGTGTATACTTGGGGTAGTGGCATCTCAATGCCCCTCCGCCTGCCAATGCTCAACACTGAGGTGCTTCAGGTGTCTTTGGGTCGCACTCAGAAGATGGGGGTAACCAAGTCAGGCCGTCTTATTACCTGGGAGGTCAGTGTCTGTAATATTTTTACTTGTCAATGTGACTGCAATTGTAATTTACTCTAGTACTACATCATACAGGAAAATCAGCTCTGAAACATGAAAACAAAACATACACTACACCCCTGCAGGCCAACTCATTACTGATATTTGATGGTGTATTAGCTGTTATTTCAACAGACAGCTGGATAAAAAATAAAAGGTTTTACAACTAGCTCTATACTTTTTTTTAAATTAATAATAATAATAATAATAATAATATCTGGTTCACTGAAAACATCTTTCTACTTGGTTCTTTGGGGTTTAGGAGATTAAAAAAAATTCACAAGTTAGATTTAAGAAATCATTATAGAAAAAATCCTTCAGTAGTGACAGAAAATATGATCTCTCTGTCTAATGATTATTTGTTGCCATAGGCTCCATCAGTTACCTCTGGTGATGCTACTCTACCTGGTGTGGTTGAGCAGATGCAGCCTCAGTTCATTTCACGGTTCCTTGAGGGCCAGTCTGGAGTTACCATCAAGTCTGTGTCCTGTGGCGATCTCTTTACCACCTGCATGACAGGTTTGTAGCCCATCCCTCTCTGGATTGCAATCAGAGAGATCACATCCATGCTCAGTCAGCCAAAGAGCAAAGAGCTGAGCAAAAGAAAATCGATGATGGTGTACTGTTTTCTGCCCTCACACACAGCACAACAGCTCTGTAAAACACTGAGAGCAGCATTTGAACACAAGTGAATGTGTGGATGTTCTCTGGACTTGATCTGATAGTGTGGATCCACTCATAAAAATGGCTTTCCATGCTTATCTAGCATTCTGGAGGTACAGTTTTATGCTCAAACTGTGGTGCTCTGTCAGTTATACTTCAACATTTCAAAGCAAATAATGCAGGATTAAAGACCCTGTCTCTCAGCTCAGTTGCCTTTCCATTACTTTTCCCTGTAGTTACACAGATTAGTGTTTCCTAGGTAGGGATTAAACAAATTCTGTTGGTCAATATACATAAAGATTACATCAAGTAATAATACCTCTAAACCATTTTTATTTTGATATTTGCAGACAGAGGCATTATCATGACTTTTGGAAGTGGAAGCAATGGATGTCTCGGCCATGGGAACTTCAATGATGTAACACAGGTACACTTGTCAAGTGTAATTTCATTCAAATATTTTCATTCACTTAAAGAATAACAGTGGTCATGCCTTCATCTTCAGTAAGATCAAGAGCACATGTACAACTGTTGGCAGTCAATGGAAATTTGAGCATTAGCCAGTTTTGTGAACATACTTAATAGAATTCATGACATGTTACCATTTAAGGCTTTATGAATGAATAGAAAGCAATGCCTGCCACATTTTACTGTTACCTTTGACTCTTATGATCAGATTAAATATTAAGTATTACCAGTTTATTACATATTCTCAGAAAGTAATCCAGACAGCTGTACCTTAAACCTAGCCTCCATTAATGGATCTGTTTAGTTTATTACATGTTCTTTGATGGATTATATGTAGCACTTTTCCTTTATTAACCACAACTACACTGATATGTCTATTGGGTCATTTTTGTTCTCAGCCAAAGATAGTGGAAGCACTTCTTGGCTATGAGCTGATTCAGGTGTCATGCGGAGCCTCCCATGTACTCGCTGTGACCAATGAAAGAGAAGTATTTGCATGGGGAAGAGGAGACAATGGTACAGTCAAAAATAGCTGTTGTTTACTCATTATGCCTAAATTGGTGGATTTTTGTATTTCATTGATTTATGACAGCACCATCTAAGCATATAGCTTAATTGTTAGGTTTCCTCTGTGTTTAAGGTCGCCTTGGGTTGGGCACCCAAGATACCCACAATTCTCCACAGCAGGTGTGTTTACCTGTGGAATTTGAGGCCCAGAGGGTGGTGTGCGGAGTTGACTGCTCCATGATTATCAGCACTCAACACAACATAGTGGCATGTGGAAGCAACAGGTAATTATTCTATTTTCCACCCAAAACTATGCCCATTACTCTTGAAAACTGACATGAGCACTGAAACATGACAGGACACAGCATTGTCTGTTTTCCCCCACAGCTGTAGAATTTCATACCTGCCACAGGGCTCCAGGAAGTTATAAAGATTTCATCTGAATTTGATGGTTGATTAAAGGAGATGTTATGGCACAGAGAGATAGTGTGCACAACCTGCGAAACAGCATTCTCCTGATATGACATACACTTTGTTTTCTCTCATTGTTAATACCTCTCTAAGACAGGTTTTGGACAGGAAATAGAGCTCTGCATGAGTACGAGCCAACCAAAATCAAAACAAAGCACAGACTTCAATTCATGTCTGAGGAGAGCCAGCTTTTTCAGAATACATTTCCACTGCAGCTGTAGTGGCTTACAGGAAATAAAGAAAAATATATTTGAGGACTTTCTGACAAATATTTATACTGCATTATTTAGAGAATCTTTTTTTCTTTTTCTTTTTGTGGTTAGGTCCAACAAACTTGGGCTCGATAAGATAACAGTCGGAGAAGAACCAAATCCATCCAGTCAGGTAGAAGAAGTGCATTCTTACACTCCTGTCCAATCAGCCCCTCTCAACAGTGAGAGGATTGTTTATATTGACATTGGGACGGCTCATTCTGTCGCTGTAACAGGTGAAATATACCACGTACTATTTGCACTAATCATCTTTAAAACTGGCAGTTGATTTCTCATAGATTATTTTGCTGTTGCTTTCACTTGACCTTTTCAGAGAGAGGTCAGTGTTTTACATTTGGCAGTAATCAGCATGGTCAGAAGGGCTGCAGTTCTCGTCGTAGCAGTCGTATGCCCTACCTGGTACCTGGTCTACAAGGTATTGCCATGGCTGCCTGTGGAGATGCTTTTACCTTAGCTATTGGATCTGGTAAGTAGGAGTTCTTAGATGTAAGTTTTGAGTGTTCTTTGCATAGTAGTATAGTATTCCTCAAAAACTGAATTGTGGTGCTTTCATGTAAACTCGCCTTTAACTCACAAGTTTAAGAATCTTTTGTTCAACAGAATTACTTCCAAAAGCCATGTTGTCTTATGAAAAAAGGCATAGATGGCTGTTCTTAGATCAATAATGTGAATTTGGTAGTAATGCATTAAAGCTGTAAGGTCATCATGTACTTTAAAAAATGAGTACTCATAACTTATCTTTCAATACAGAGGACTTGAGTTGAATTTTAAAGGAAAATCCATGAAGTGGTGGCTATGCTTGCTCCTGAGTGCTTCATTGTAACTTCTCAATTCCCCTATAGTGGTAACACTGAGCAACACTAGTGACCCTTAGCTTAGAAATCCAAAGCAATGTCAGCAAACACTGTCTCCCAGTATAACAGTGACTCCAACAACAAACATCATAGATACAAGGGTTCAGTGAGTATTACAAATTGATGCTTTAAAATGGTTGCTATGTCCAGCACACGTGTGTAGTGCACATGTAGGACACATGCACTGGGGCTTTCAAAAAAATTCTTGATTAGATTGTATATGTAAAATGGTATTAAAATCAGACATATGTTTGTGAAAATTAATATTTGATTGTCCAGCAATGTCTATCTCTCAGCATTTCATGTAGATCTACGCTGGTGAGTGCTGCTGTATTGTGTGATTGTTGTTACATATTACGTGGTATGGTTTAAACTGAACTGTAGGGTCAAGACTGGAGTGAGTGAATGATTCAAAAGCAACCCTGTGCTAATGATGGTAAACCATTCATAGCCCCATTCAGCCACAGAGAGAGTGATTTATACTCTGAGCAACATAAAACAGCCCTTTTGGAAATACTTTAGATGTTGGTTAGTAGATGGCGAAACTGGAACTGCAGAACAAAGTTTCATTTCAAGCTGTGTAAGCTAGTTAAGACGTGTCCACGTTAAGGTGAATCGTTCTCCAAAAAATCTGTGCACATGCTTTGTTTTACAAACTTTTACAAACACTCAGACAAGCAGCTGTTTCTGAGTGGACTTTAAACTGTAGACACTACAGATCTACAGGTAATATTGGCACAGAAGTTTTAGTCTGTATTGAAGAAGAGCAGCAACGTAAAGTTAAGTTATGAACTTAAGTGTTGGTTTGGGATTTCAAAGTGTATTCTTCTCTTTATGTGGATTTCATCAAAACACTTGTCCATTTGTCCATCTCCAAAGTGTGTCTGTGCTGAGTGAATTACTGCAGGTAATGCATATATACCTGCATATAGACAAATGGAGGATAATGACAGCAAATCTTGCTAAGAGGGTTCTTTCTATGTTGATTTTGTAATGCGTGTGTATAAGTCTTAAGATGCCTTATGCATATATCAGTATTTATTGGTTTAGTCTATTGAAATAGTTTTTCAAGGAATAATAAAACATTGTATTTAACCAATTTTGAGGGCAATAACACAAACTAAAACAAAAGTAATTTCAGAAGCCACTTTACATCAAATTGTGAAATCCTCACAAGTTTTTCAGTGTGTACATGTATGACTTTTATGAGTAAACACAGTGGGGTTCAGCTAAGCTCTGAACAGAAACAGCATTGCTCAGATATCTGTGGTTTGGTCGATTAAATCATTGCTGTGATGGACTTGGAAATTGAACAAGTTTCAAATTTCTGAAAGTCTACATTCATGCCAAATTTAAATTCTGAACTTGTGGCTTCAATGATGGTTTCAAGTCAATCAGAAACATGGTATGCCTCAAAAAATGGTGAGGGGTAATTTAGATAATGGGCTTAAATATGCAAAGCCTCAGCACTGTCCTCAACATGTGGGTTAACAGATATGTGACAGATGTGTTTCTGTTTGGACTTGCATAAGTCAAAGTGTGCATTTGATTTGTTCTTTTGGCTGTTGGTAAAATGGTAAAATGCCGTAGTGTGCCAGTGATTGGCTCCCCTGGGAATAAAGCCTGCAGTACCAGCCATGCCTGTAGTTTTTTTGTCAAGGAAGGGCTTTGTTCATCTTTGACATCCTACAGATAGAGCCATTATGCTGTCACTGTGGGAGACACTGAGCTGTCACTTAAAGATTTGTGTGGATTAATGCCTCCTGGGGCTGATCTGTGAATTTGGGGAATGATGACCAGCTTCCACCTCTCCGGTTTTCTACAGAAGGGGAGGTGTACACCTGGGGAAAGGGGGCCCGTGGCCGCCTTGGAAGGAAAGAGGAGGATTCTGGGATACCGAAGGCGGTGCAGCTTGATGAGAGTCACCCATTCACAGTGACATCAGTGGCTTGTTGTCATGGCAACACTCTTCTGGCAGTGAAACGTAATATTTTGCTTATTACCCTTTGTTAACCAACACTGAAATTTAAGGATGTGGTAGAAACTAACCCGAGAGAAGCTTTCATTGATAAGGTCTACAAAAATCCATGTTTTATGCAGCTCAAATTACAAAGCTGAAAAGACTCCTATGCATTCCCAAAGCTTGATTATTTCCTCTATCATAGCTATTTTTGTTTTTTATGTCAGGGCAGTCATTTTATCTTAACTTTAACCTTAACTCGGTTTTTGCAGCAGCCTAACATTACATTCAAGTCAGTTTTATAATAACAGGCCTCTTACTGGAAGAGAAAGAAGAAATTTAATTAGCTTTTTGTACCTCCTCCTTCTCCCAATGGTGACAGTGCAAGAGCCACTAAAGGCTGAAGAACAGTGAAGGTGGGATTAAAATTGTGCCTCTTCACTCAAATTTCATATTGACAATAGATGTAGATTTGAACAGATTAAATTGCGTCACAATTTAATAAGTAACGGCGATGTTGGTAATCCTTGCTACAGGCCACAGGGCAGGGATGAAGTGTTTCTTTGATCCATGCCATGTGATGAGAACACTGCATTTGAATGACATGACTTTATTAAAGCCTTAGGATATCTGAGGATTTACATATAATATAAGGTACATTATATACATTTATTCAAAACGATCATAAAACCATGAAGCAGTCTGTATATACTTAACCTTACACCGACAAATGCTATTATGGTATAAAGCCTGTGATTGCTGTGGCAGGTGCAGGAATCAGGTTATTAAAAGTATATAAACTTTGTACCTACTTCGAATCTGTATGATTAGCTTCTGGCTACCTATTTATAAGTCTAAAAATACAAAATGGAAAGATTACGTCTGTAACACATGAATTTTATAGTATTTTATTCATTAAAATATGCATGGAAATTGCAGATATAAGCATACAGCTATTGGGTAAGATTTTCTGTCCTTGTGGTCGAACATGATTGAATTGCATTGATATTTAAACAACCATTCACCATTATTGACGTCATTGCTCCCTTCTTGTCGTTTGCTCCATCTTGTTTTAGCTTTGCTTGAGGAACCTGTCCCAAGATGATTTTGTCCTGGAAAGTAATTTAAACCAACTCAGAGGTGTCATGAAGCCCGGCGGTGGCATGAGGTGAAGGACAGCTTCCTCTGAATAATTCCTTCTGCGCATTCTATTTCATTCTACAGCTGAGACCTCTAAATTTCACCAGCTCTTTTTTTTATATCGTGGAAAGAAAGTATATCTCCATCTTACTAAAGCCTCAAAGGACTGAACCTGTTTGTTAAAACTGTTGTAACTCACGAGCAGGTTGGATGTTGTACATAACACCTTGGGTGAAGCTCGTTGACAGGAAGTCATTAGGCAACTTTCATGTTGTGTGCTATTGTCTTCTTTCATGTGAACTTTGAGCATGTTAAGCCCTGTAAGGCCAGTAAAAGTCAAACTGGTTTGAGCTCTCTTAAGACAGAGGTGAATGAGGTGATACAAAGTTTAGAAATGAAAAGAATGAAAGTCATTTGAGTGGTTTGTTACTCATCAGTTAAATGAACCAAACACCTTAATCTGGATTGCATTGTCAGTGGTCACATTGTAGTTTATTGGATTAGTTCCCCAATAGATTTGTAGCTCATCAGCAGTGTTCAAACCAGATAACGATGAGCTCCTAAGTGTTTTCTTTGTGAGGTGTTATTGTGGTAAACACAATGTTGGTTCAATGTTATAACTCCCTAAAATGTGCAATTTACTTTAAAAGACATATGTAACTATATGCATGATAAATTATGTTAACATATACTGTTGTTTGTTTTTCAACAGTATATGTTGAAAAACAACAACAGAATAGGATTCAATGACGTGTTTTGAAAGTATTTTTTATTTCTCATTCTGACTTATTTCAGCCTCATCAGTCTTACTAATCACTGAACATCTGAAATTAAATGTAAACTCCTTAAAATATAAGACATCAGGAGTCTTGTGGTTAACTATTCTGAGGAACAAACAAAAGATCTGTTAGATCTCAGTAATACTCCAACTGCTGTTAAAAATAATATATGTTAATTTACCAGACAATATAAGGATGTCTCTGATGTCTAATGGATGTCCAAAGGGGAGAAATTAAATGTCACAATGGTTGTATTATGACAGTATTATTATAGTTAAGTGTCACAGAGCCTCATCATAAAATACCCTTCCTTTTAATTTTATTCATGTTTTTTTAATTAAATGAAATTCACTTTTCTTTTTTACATTTCTTTTGATATTAATGATTAAATAAATTGATTATTTTACAAATTGTATACTCTTTACTGTTGGATTTTCAGTGTATACTTGTATATACACATAGATGGGTTTCCATTGTTTTCTTTTACGATGATGTAATGGTGATGTAATCCCATGGCAATACATTACATTAGGTGAAAACTGATCTGAATGTGTGGGATGTGCATGTGGTGTATGCATCTTCTTTAAACTCTCCAATGAAAGTACTCCATTTTTAATTTTTTTTTTTTTTTTAATCACACCAGTGTAATGATTGTCTGCTTTTCCATGCATTTAAACATGGTTGAAAATACTAGACTATTTTATTTATTTATTTATTTTATTTTTAAATGCCTGTTTTACCACCAGAGGGCATCTGTCCCCACTGGCAGCACTGTAGGCTTATTATCACTATTGGACCAGTTAGATATATTACTGAGTTTAACTCTAAATAACAAAAAACCATGTGCATTTTAACGTGAGCAAATAAATGGGAATAAATATAAACAAATAGATGTATAATAATCTTAGGAGTTTAAGAACAACATGGAATGGACTTGTGGATAAAACTGATATTATTGTTAAATATAGATGTGGAAATAAACAACCTATCTCACTGGGTTTGACTGCAGTGAGACATAAGCCCAATTAAAGATCCATAAGGGAGATCAGAGGGATAAAATGGTGTGAACAGAGCGTTTCAGCTTCTTGACTCCTCCTGCGTGGGGAAGGAGGCGGGACTCGGTGCACCTAAACAGACGGAGGGGTTGTGCATTGTGCTCAGTCTGTTAGTACCGCATCCACAGAGGGGAAAGAGGCCACACAGCAGAACACACCGGCAGCACCAAAATAAAACCCCGACCCGCACTGGATTGCCCGCTCCTGCTTGTTTTGGGGAGAAGCCGGGGAGGAACCAGCACCTCCTTTAAGCCCGATCGGTCGGCGGAGGAAGGAGACGTGATATGAACCCCTCATCGGCTTGAACGGCGGTGCAACAGCTCAGCTTAAATAGCCCCGTTTACCGGGGAGGGGGAGAGAGGACAGCGGAGGACCAGAGAGGACGTTTACACCTAGAAAACCTGCAGCCGAGGCCGAAGAGCAGACAAACCTGCAACGATGCCCGGGTTTGATTACAAGTTTCTGGAAAAGCCAAAGAGACGCTTCCAGTGTCCGCTCTGCAGCAAGGCGATGCGGGAGCCGGTCCAAGTGTCTACCTGTGGACACCGCTTCTGTGACACCTGTCTCCAAGAATTCCTAAGGTACAGTGTATGTTCATGCGTGCAGAATAGAGATCCACCTCTGTGCAGGCGATACTTGTCTAGTTTCGGTCGAGCGATAGTAAATAAAGGATGTGTAGGTGTGTCCTCCTCACCTTTCCTCCACAGGGCTTTTACATTAATAGGATTTTAGTCTTTTATGCAACTGCACTGTCACTATCACAGCATATGAGGTATCTAAACTGAGACTGAAGTCCATCATTGTTATTATTATTTTTTTTAGTTTTAGGTATCTCCTGCCATCAGATCCTCCACACGTGAAAGGGTTAAATAGCCTACATTCACGAGCCGCTGTGTCAACATGAAAACATTGGCTTTATTTTTATATGTCATGCAGGTGTTTTTGTCAGACCAGGTAGAAGATTCTATCATTGTCTGAACTGGAACAATAGATACAGCTTTAAGGAAATAGTTGGACTTAAAAGAGGCAAAGAAGCAGTTTGATTGTGTTTTTTGCACCGTCTTACCTCCATATGTAGCTCTGGACTTACAATAATGTGATGTTTGTGTTGACATTTTTGTTCATTTTCTGGTATTAAGAGTGTGTCCTGCAGAGGGCCCATTCTTTCCCATCCTGTCTGTGTTTTTGCCCTGAGGTGGATGAGTCTGCATGGGCTGGCAGTTGGGTTAAAGGGGTGAAAGATGTGTGTGTGTGTTGAGGAGGGGGGGTTCAGACATGGGCAATTCAGTGGAGTCCGCCTGGAGTCCAGGATTAGACAGATCCCTTCATTGGTGTCAGTCAGGGCACCAGGGGCACTGAGGGACCTTTCACTTAGAGGTCAGCGGTCCTACAGACATACCACCTCAAATCCCCCCCACCTCCTAATCTGCTGAACATTCAAGTCTGTGTTAAGATGTGTAGAAAGAAAAGTCTTTTTGTTTTACTATTTGGCTGACTGCACTGTCAAGAAGGTCACCAAGCTGCATTCAGTGACACATGCTCCTCAACAATGAGACAATTAAGGGTCAGAATTTAATACCACGGAATGTATAGCTCCTTCATAAACATCCTGTTGTAATCTGGTGTCACCTTGAAATAAAGGAAACTTCAAGAGACCAAGCAGACAACTCAACTGTAACTACAGTCGAGTCTTTATGCTGTAAATAGAAAATGATCTCATCTTGTCATCTACCAACAATAATGTTTGTAGTGCCATATTTCTAAACGATACTGGCCATATGTAAAGGAAATCTGACACAGTAACAAAACAGCTTGCTAGCTTAATCAGACGCCTTAAAGTCATGAGTGTATTTACATGTGGCATTTTGATGGTAAAATGAAATTTTACAGGCTGTAAAACCTCACTATTTCATGAAAGATGTTGGCCCACTCTAACTATTTGCAGTTCTGGGTTTTATTTCAGTCATGAATCTGATCCTCCATTTCACCAAAACCAGTACTGAAAGAGGTCTTAGAAGTCTTCAGTTTTACTAGATGAAAATTTAAGATGCCCGAAGGAAAAATCTGAAAATATAAGCTCTTTGAAAGGTAGTTTGTCTGTCAGGGCAGAACAATCTATCAACAATCTGTCAGTGATAAGCAGTTTTATGGTAGTAAAGTCATCTACTACTGGACAGGAAATGTGAATTAATGTTGGGAATACACTAAATATTTTGTCATGATTTTACAGTTTGTACTGTGAGTCATCACACAGCCTCCTCTGGCTTTCTAGACACCAGAAAATTGCATTTGGTTGAAAAGCAGAACTTCATATGAACAAAGAGAGCGAGGGAGGAATTGTATTCACTGCTGATCAATGAGTTTGGCCCTCTGCTTTGTCTGCCTCATCCTGCCCGCCTCCGTGTCCGTCCTCAAGTTTACACTGTTTTACTCCCACAGACTTACTGAGTTTAACACATTTCCAAACTCATGAAAGTTCTTCTGTTGAGTAACAGTGTGCTTTGCATTTGGTGGGGTTCTCACTCCAGGTGTGGGGTGATTTGTTTCTCGCCTGTATCTTCTAAAGATGTGCAGTCGATGAAATAATCCTGTGATGAATCATTTGTACACAATTCAACATAAGAAGAAAAAACATAAGAAATGATGAAACCAAGTAAACACAAATTCCTGAGAAAGGATATGCACATGAATAAATGCTTAAGTAGTGTTCATTAATCAGTGATAAACCCAATACCAATACCTTGTGACTTAAGTCAAGAAATGCATTGCTCTTAACTTATTAACACAACCTCTTTATTTCATTCTCATTACACAATAATAACTGATTTATAAATATTTATTAATAAACCATTACTTCTGTTAATTAGAACTTATGTAGAATTGACAAGTCTAATTAAAAGTAATAAATTATGTGATTTGAAATTGCTACAAAAGTATAAAATCTGTCTTTTTCTTATCAGTTGTTTTACATCTAACTTCCTAGTGAACATAATGTAAATGAGGATTATATCAGCTCCTTGGTGCAGAGAAACCAATTGTCATCTGAGGCCGAGGGGTGTATTGTCACCTCTACTGACAGTGTGCCAGTTCAAGGCCACTTCATTGCTCTCGGACAGTGCATGGTCCTTTTGTGTTCACTGAGTTCAAATTTATTGAGGCTGACAGACAGTAGTTAGCTAATGCGTTGCCCATTGTGCAACTCGGTTGATGTTTCCTTGTAATAATTGAAAGCTGACTATCATCCGGTCCAGGCTTGCCAACAGAGTCTGCCCGCTTTTTACACTGACAACTCTGTCACCCCCACCAGAGCCCGCTGCTCTGTTGCAACAAGCCACACAAACTCAAGAATGCTTCTGCATGACATTACTTGAGCACTAATCATTCTTTCCCAAGAAATAGGGGTCACTGGATTAGTGGAGCAAATTTTAAGTTAATCCTACATTTACCTTTTAGTTGAATTTAAAATAAACTGGAGCTTCCTGGATAGGGTTTCAAGTAAAAATGCATACATGAAGTGTTCTTACTTTCCCATGTCCCTGCCAGTGTGTGCTCCTGTGTCCACAGGCACGTTAGCATGTAATGCTAATGGAGTGTGTTTCCGGTCTTGGAGGAATGTGTAAATACTCTACAGTGGCAGTCCTGAAGGCTGCCCCAGCTCTAAGGGAGAGTCATGGGGTTAAAACAGCCCAGCCCTGAGGCTTTAACACTCAAGCAATCAAATATGAGTCACATGCTGCAGCAATTCTGTGCATGCTGACTTGGGCAGGTCTTTGTTTTAGAAACAACAAGAACAGTGCCTCTTTAATAATGGAGAATAAACACTTAATGCCATGTAACACAGTTTTCCTCGCTGTGTGCGGGCTAAGTAGGGCTTACGGCCATGCCACACATGCCAAGGCTCATGGTTCATCAGTTTTGGGTCTACTGAGCATGAGCAATGCCATGCAATGTGACACTGGTGTCTCTGTGGGGATGATGCAGCGCTGTACCACAGCCTTGACAGGGGTATAATTGGTTTGTTCAGCTCTCTAGCTTCTTCCTACAGGCCACACAGCAGCAGTGCAACTGCTGACTTATCCAGAGTCACAAGGAACTCCAAAGTGGGCTAATATGGGGAATTTTCATGGGTCGATTATTCACTGTCCAAAACCAGGGGAGTGTTTTTGGAATGGGCTGTGATTCATTTTACCTATCACACATGCAGTACAATGTTTTGTCTTGTTGATGCACTGTAATGGGATACTTTTGTCTTTTTAGTCTGAAGCGCAGTTGCCAGTTACCTATTGTCTGTCAAGATCCTGTTTCACTTGTGACAATCTGTCTTATTAAATATGCGGGAAAACTTTATTAAATGTAAAATCATTACCATTTTCTAATAAGTCATAGTTATGAAAGAATTTTAAGTTAAAAAGGAAGAAATATTTGTTTCCTTTCTAGTTACTAATATTTTAGACTTTGACACCTGTCAATCTCATGTTTTTCCACTATACTTGATCTATAAGAGTGTTTCACTGAACAATTACAGTCCTATACAGTGTCCTGCTGAAGGATAACCAGTTCTAGAACTTGCTACCCTAAAGCTCTCGATTTTGATGGCTGATAACTAGGAAAACATGAGTAAATGATTAATTAACTATTAATAAAGCCATTGATCACAACAACAAACCCTTTGTGTCTTGTTAGAAAATTAAAAGACATGAGATTTGTTTGTCCCTGAACATGATATGCAAACCTTTTCCCTTTAAATACATGATTAATTCCCTTCAGTCCATTGTGTGTGTGTGTGTGTGTGTGTGTGTGTGTGTGTGTGTGTGTGTGTGTGTGTGTGTGTGACTGTGGAAGGATGTATAGAGGAGCACTGTGGCTGCTGTGACAAGGTGTTTCTTAAAAGCCTAAATGGAGCTCTGTTGCATTGGTGCCCAGTGTTGTGTGTAAGTCTGGCACTTTAGGCAGCTGGGGCTTTGTTTCTCTGTGGGTATCTGTATCTGAATGGGACCAATGCCATGGATGGCTGATGAATGACTGTGTGTTCATTGCCATCCCCGTCCCTCAGTCCCATCACAGAGACATTCACAGTCCCCCGCAGGTGTCCAAAAGCCCGCCCAGGCATCCTGGGTTCAGATCCGGGAGTTCAGGGGGACTCTGCCGTCCATCCTTCCCTGATGACAACGGTGGTCAGTGAGCTGCACAGAGAGATGTTCTGTTTAGCTGAATGAAAGCCCTCAGGCCTCCGCTCTGCACTTTGCCTCTTAGAGCTGTGCACTGAGGCTGCTGTCAGCTGATGGACTAGGGGTGACAGAGCTGGAAACAGGCCAGTAAATCTTAACACATCAATGCATAGAAGGAGCCGCTTACTTAGAGAGAAGTGACCCACGCATAGAAGGAAAAAAAAACACAACAAGGTACACTCTTCAGTTTGTCTAAATAAAGACCAGACAATCCTTTGCTCACTTGACGATACCTTCACTTCCACAATGTCAAGTCGGGAAACAAACACCCGCCCACTCTCCTATTTCAGCAGCAGGGATTAGAAAAGGAGCGGGCTGGTTACTGCCTATTCCTGATCTCTACATGTCATTATGAACTTTGAAACTAATGATTATATGAGAAGCTGCTGATCTTTAAAGTTTAACATGGATCTTCACTTCCTGGTGTTCAAACATTCACAACATAGTACCACACTTTTGCACTGCAGTATGTCAAAAGATGGAGTTAAGTAGTTTGATTACTTTTACCATTAATCTTTGTCTCTAATATGGTAGAAAAAATATTTTTCTCTAGTGTTAGTTTCCCATCTGTTCACAACCTAAAGGCACACACTAATATGCAAAGCCAACAACAGGAAATTGCTCTGCATCACAGTGTTTTATGGGAATAAGGAAATGGATGTTGACATCTGAGAATGAGCAATTATCTGTGTTTAGAAAAGCTGGCATGAAAAATTGAACTCTTGGATGTGCTATGACCCATATGTGAAACTGTGTGACTATTTACAAACAAAAGTGCACTTTCCCACTACAGTTTGGAGCAAAGATGAGGGGGTGATTAAGTGATGCTTTTGGTTTAGGTGACTTGGCTTAGATGGGAAGACATTTGTAGAGAGGTTTGCTTGATTTTCTAGTACTCGCTATGACAATGGGTGGGGAAAAATTAATTTTCTTGGAAGCGTTTGTTCTCTAAATGTCTCCACCACCCCAGAGACGGAGACAGATATTAGCTGGCCTGTTTCTGGATAAGGTAATTGTGGCGAGTCTCATGGGAGGAAGCTGAGAGGCTTTAGAGATGCAGCTGTAATGATGACATCGCTGAGAGAAAGTATTCTGACCATTTCACACAGCTGCACAGGTCCCCCGTCACACTGACAAGAACAGATATTACTGTGACAGCTGTTTGTGCGAATGTAAAGAACGAGAGCAGGCACTTGCATCAGGAAGAAGCTCAAACTCCTCTGAAGATGTAGGAGCACTTAAAATTCTTTGGGTTTTCTCTTTGCAACGCTTAGCCTCTCCAAACCCACTTGGTGATGGGGCAGCTCTCAATGCGTCACTTTTAGGTCGCTTCATCTGTCTGTGAGGAAGTTTATTAGTGACAGCCAGTTCAGGCATAATTTATCCCTTTTGAAAGACGTCTGAAAGTGACTGATTTTATTTGATTCAAAAGCAACATAGTCTCAAAGGCTCAGCCAGCTGCAGCTGTAGACGAGACTCCATCCCCAAGGATCTCGCTGCTTCATATTTGGTATTTAAAAACAACTCCAAGCCTCTAGTTGGCTTCTAAATGAACCATGACTGAAAAAAAATCAGTCAGTGACCACATGTAGTGTCTTCTCACTGCTGACCCTAATTATGTGGTTGACAACAATGTGAAAGTTTAGACAGAGGCAATTTGCGGTTGAGAGAAAGTCCTAAATCGGTGACTCAACTTCCACACACCTGATTCACTTGCAGTGAACAACATCAAATTACAGCAATTTTGGTTGGAATTTATGTTACAAGAGCTGCATCATCATAGTAGGTGGTTTAATTATTGTAGGATCAGTCACTGGCTTTTTACTGTTTTTTTGTCAATATAAAGAATACCATATGCAGAAAAAAGTCTGTATTTTCATTGTAAAACTTGTTTCAACCAGCGTAAAATTTTGCATTGCTACTTAGATCATTAAGTATTTCTCAGATTTCTTAGTCCTGTTTCTGTGTTGAACAGGGTGTGGTGGTGGACTGCTCAGTTTGTAGGAATTACATTTTTATTAGTGTCCCTTTAATTACATATGAGCTCATATGGAGCAGTAGTGTGTTTACAGGCACCTATAAGATCCAGTTATAGACATGCCCCAACTTGCCTGCCTCCATAAGAGGTCCTTTAAAATGAATCTCTCATTCATTTGGTCCAAACAAAGACGGAAAACATTCCAGCTATGCAGCGAAGCACCTTGCCTCTCAAACAGCAAGCGTGCTGGGACCAAGCCACCAAACCCAACCCTGCTGTTGGATCACAGCCAGCTGGCCCAGATCAGAAAAGCATGGCTAGTGCTTACACGTGCCTGGGTATGCTTGCTATGTGAAACAGCCTAAGGTAAAGATATGTTTATTATAACACATACATGCAGAGCTTTGCCGCAGAAAGTGTGAGCCTCGTCAAGAGTGTGTAATGAAGACATGTAGTTGAAGTAAAAACAAGGGAGATGAGTGCTAATCACTATCTTATGTTGCAGATATTATAAGGTGTGAGTTTGCACCTTGTATTCAGCTGTTCAGAACCCTCTCAGGGCTCAGTTAAGCTACATCTGTGCTCTGCTCCCCATTGTACTAATTGACACTCCTCCAATCTGTTTGTCTTGTGCACAGGTCACTGAACCCGTCTAAAAGTCAACAGACCCACTGTGCATATGCATATACAGCAAAATGCACGTGTTCAAATTCCCACAGACATTATTTCCAGCAGGATGCTTTTGTTTTTATCTGATTTGCGTCAAACTCTGCATGACAGGGAGTCAGATGAAATCACACACCATCAAGCACACAGTCACTACCCTCAATGACAATTTCCCAATTAGGAAATGAATATAGGATAAAGCATTCTGTGAAATGAAGAACTGACGGTACTTTAGGTTCACTTGGATTTGAGTCACACTTCTGACTGTAACAGATGGAATATGACTTTATTATTCATACAAGGAAGTGAACTTTATGACCTCTCGCTTACAAAACTCAGACTTCCACCTTTTTGTGTTTTAAGTGCGAACAGTGGAGCGTATACAGTACACGATGCAGCAGGATTTTCACTTTATCACCCATGTCAAGTTAATGTATGATGCTTCTGTGATTGCAGAGGAGTGTTTGTGTTCGGGACTTGTCTTTAGGGACAGGCAGCTGAGTGACCAGTGCTGTGGTTGCTGAGCTGATGGGTAGGCATGTGAGGAATCTGTGTCTGAGGTCTGAAAGGAGAGCAGCTGGGAGAGAGGCAGGGAGCGCGGGGAAGTGTGCAGCTCTATGCACAGGCACCTGTCTTTAGTGAAAGGCCCCTCTGTACACCAGAACAGGTGTCGGCAGAGCACTTAAGCCCCTCACTTGAAGCCTACACAGTGAATTAAAGTCATTTAGCCACAGGGGCCCCCATCAATGTTAAGGTCATTGCCCAGTTGCCCTCTGCCTTTCCGCCCTTTTCTGCAATGAGTCTTCCTTCCTTCCTGCCAAGGCTCCTCCATCTTCCTCTCATCAGCTGGTGTGTTTACTGTGGTGGTCCTTTAACCAAACAGCTCAATGACTCTGTCAAGTACACTGAGTCCCTTGTGTTGTGTCTCGGGACCTTACTCGCAGCTCATTTTAAGATATGTCAACACAGAGTAATGTTCTGATCCCACTTCTTCCTCCCACTCGACAGGCAAACTATTGATCTCATTAAAGGGCCGAGGAAGCAGAGGAAGTGGTGTTGTCAGGTGCATGTCCAGATGAATCCCACAGTAAACTCATTCAGGATGAAGGAGTGTTTTGTTGTGTTGCATTCACAGCTCATTAGTGATGAACAGTGGCTGATCTGTTCAGATTTACTTTTGCATTTACTTAGAACTGCAGCTAATGATTATTTACATCAAGGAATGACTTCATTACCACCTTTTTAATTAATCGTTTTAAGGGTTTGGTCTGGCGTTTCCTCGACTTATTTAATTTTTTTATGTTGAGCAACCAACACAAGATGTTGTTTTTGTGCTTTCATTTAGTAATAATGTCAATGATTCCTGAATTTATCAATTAAACAAGTAAACTTAAAATAATCAGTCTATTCACACCCTTCTGTTTATTCAGTACTATCCCAGAAAGTAACTGTAAAGGCAACATTTATTCAACAGTTCATACCCTGCATAAAAAAAAGTAAATGAACAATGTGTTTCCAAAATTAGTTTCCTCCTTTTCTCCTGATTTTTATTAAGAAGGATAGATGTCAACTCTATATTTTTTGTCTTTTGTGCTCCCCCTGTGTTCTTTTATGTGCTGTATGAAAAATCTTGTCATTTATCTCATTGTTGCTCCCAGCAACAAGGGCAGGTTGAAGAATTCATGCTAGATGAACAATGCAGCTGAGGCGTTTTGAAACAAAGGAAACGATTTGACGTCAGCACCTCGCCTCGCTGAACAAAGAAATTGCATCCACAAAACAGAGAAGTGGACAACCGCAGGAGGCGCAGCCTGGAGCTGGCTCAGAATCAGTCATAGGAGGAGATAGCATGCACAGGCTGGGGGTGCTTTTCCGTATTCTTTTGGACTTTATCTACGTGTACTCTTCAGATTTGGAGCCGATAAGGAAAACAGGAGCCATAGCGAGTCTGAGATGTGATAATAGCCACTGCAAGCAGGGAGAGGAGATTGTTTACTTTTTGTGAATTAGTGCATGTGTCTGTGTGTGCTCACTGTCTGCTGACTGCTCTCTCTCTCTCACACACACAGACACCTAAAAAGCCCTCACCTTCCCTCCCAGTTTCCATGGACACAAAAGCACAGACCTAAAATTGTCACAGTGATGTGCACACCTCACAGACCTGAGGCAGCTTACTGACAAATCAGGAAAAGGAGCTTTTCCGTAAGCAGTTCAATGGAAATGCTAATGAGCCGAAAGCACAAATTCACATTATATAACACTGTTTTGTTTTTGAATATTTCAAAGAAGGGTGACTCATTGATTTGAATAATTTTTGATGGGAATCAGCTTTTAGGAGAGAAGTTTGCAGTGACTTTTGACACGTCCAACTTGTGGCCGTGCTCCTCCTCTGATAATGATGAATCATACAGAAGCAGGACTCACAAATAGAGCAAATAGAGATCTGATTATTCCGTGTTGATTTTGCATGGTCTTCCTCTCACTATTACCCCGTATGCTCTCCAGAACAATCCTAGAGTTTCAAACATGAACACGCTTATCAGTTTCAAAGTGTTTTTAGACAATCAGTCATGAGTGGGACTCGCTGTGCTGACACATTAATAAGTGCATTTTGCTGTTAATGATCCTGTTGGATTGGACTTGCTCTACTCCACCACTTGCTAATTAATGAATGTGTCACACAGGGCATTGCACATTTTTCCAAAGGTGTTCTTGTGGGATTGGACTAAAATAACTCCCTCACACTGCAAAGCTGATAATGGTTTACCCACACCTGCTATCTTGCACACACATAACAGGTCAGCTCAAGAGGAGTGTATATGTGTGTTGAGTGGAGTACTTATCTATGAAGGACAGCAAAAGAAAAGACAGCTGGTAAAAGATGGCAGAGCTGTTAAAAGACTTTTGATGGAGTTCGCATTCAGAGCGGCAAAATTGAGCTTTCGCACCAGCAGTGACCTGCTTTAACAGAACAAAAGCAGATGAATCTTTTCTTTACGGGTAACAGAGCTGACAAATACAGATTATAATGAAAAATTCTATGCTCCATTTAGAAACAAAGGTTAAAACTGTTTACCTGGAATCAGGATACCGATGCTTGAGCTTTTCATGAACGCTGAATAGTTTTTTGTAGATAGTTACATGGACTAAACTGCTTTATTGTAAAACATGACTCTTTTTCTTCTTATTTTTTTCTGTTTCCCGGAGTGCGGGGTGAACAGGTGCAGGTTAATTAAAGGATATGTTGTCAGTAAGATGCTACTGGTTGCAGAGATTATCTGCACCACCCACCTGCTGCTGCTGCTGGTCAGGGAGGAAGAGTGCAATGATGCGGAAATGAAGGAAATAATCTTCACACTGATCAGTCACTTATATGTACATCTGGTTTGTTGCGTGTTAAGGTTGGGTTCTTTACAGCTCTCTTTTGCTTTTCATAAAGACGCGACAGTCAGACTGCAGTAAAAGTTTTAATTGAAGGGTGATGAGAGCTATGTTTCTCTGTGGCTCTATCCCCCAGGGGCTCAGATTTGCGTGCATAAAAACAACAGCCTTTTTTGTATACTGTGGGACTTGGCATCGAGAGTAGATGCTATAAAAAAGCAAAATGAATCACGACTCTTATGTATCGCTATAAAGTATGACTTATGATGGGAGCATGCACAGTAGCAGCTCATCCTCACCTCTCCTGCTGCTGTGAGCTCATGTGGCAATAGGTGCTACTTCGTCAGAGTGACATGGTGAAACTTTACCTCTAACTGGCCTCTGATTGATGTTTTGCCTTCTGGTGGCCAAGTGTCGTTACGTAAATTCTCCTTAAAGAGAGTCTGTCCCTCTGGGTTTCTGGGTGAAACAGATCTTGGCGGTTTTAAAACTCATAAAACGAAAGCCAAGGAGAGTAAAAGGACATCGTTACGCAGGAATAATGTGTCGTTAGAACCGGCTAACAAGCCATGGGCATATTCCTCATTCGTCATTTTTCCACATAGGCTGAGACTGACTTAACAATAAAGGCGCTTACTTGATTTAAGTCAACATTCAATTTCCCTCCTTTGTGATGAACTCATACATGGTGGTTTAATTGGTTGAAACCTCTGGATGTAAAGTTCTTTTTTTTATTATTTTAATGGCTGTTTAACACAAAAGCTTTGTGCGATGTTGTGCCAAGAATGTGTTTTTAATCTTTATTATTGTGAGGGAGGATAGTAGAAGTACTCCATTAAAGCTTGATCCAAAGTTTCATATTTCAAGACTATACCTCTGCTGTGGATGCTTAAACAGAAATTATCCAGACTCACAAATTATAGGGGAAAGAGTATTAAAAGTCAAATGAGTAGTGTAATGATAATACAATGTTAGGATTTTCACGCTAGACAAGACATTTAACCCTTTATCATGATCTGTCAGAAATTATGATAATTTAATATTAGACACAAATTCTTCCTGAAGTTTAAATAAATAGTATTTTCAGACATGTTGTTATGAATATTGCAACAATGACATACTGATCGGAAATGCATGACATTAATTTTCTTTTATTTTGATAGATGGTTTGTACAATAGCCCAAAGCACACTGCTGCTTCCCCATTTAATCTGTGCTAGTGTTGCGATTTCATGCTGTGCTGCTTGATGACTGTGACTCCAATAGCTGATTCATTAATGCCGTTTGAGAGGGGAAATGAAGCAACTGTGTCTATTGCTGCTTTTCTGATGCCATATGCATACAGTTGGCAGACAGCTCTCCTTTTAATAGGCCAGGCAATGTCTTGGCAAACTCTACCCCCTCTGTCCAGTGCAGGCATTCCACAGGATTAGTGTGGCGGCGTGGCAGCTCCTCGAAGCTAGCCATTGCCGCTGCAGATCATGCTTTTGAGCAGAAATCTGCCCTCTGATGCTGAGCTAAAATTAGATCAGCCATCTGTGATTAAAACAAGCTAAAAGTCACATGTGTCTGTGGAAATTTATAGCATGTAACTGCTTCCATTTGGGGTAAATTGCTGAATAACAGCGGCTCGTTCTCTTGTTTTAATGCAGCATTTGAATCTTTGCAAATGTGTGACAGTGGGTAGTAAAAATGGAGAGTGGGGTATTTCACACCTATTGCACCCTTGACAGCAGCTTTTAGCACTTTTTTCACACACCAGCAGGTCCTTCTCACATGCGCGACATGTTAAAGCTCAGGACTTTCATTGATCTCCAGGCACAGTCCTCCACTCTCCCCGCCCTCCCACAAACCGCCCTTCAACCAGATCAAACGTAAAGCCTCTCCTTTCAAGCCTTCCTCTACTTTCATGTACGCAGTGCAAGCTCCTGTGTATGTGTGTGTCCGCCTCTGTTATGGTGGTCTTTTCACTGTGTGTGTAGTTTTCCACAGCAGCGTGGGTGTGGGTGACTGCACTCATGCATGCAAGAGCTCAGCTGCCGGTACAATTGATGGGACAGACCTCTCCTCTCATCCCCCACGCTGTGCCCAGATCAGCAGCAGTTAATGAAAGTGGATTGATTTTCCTGTACCTCATGCATGTGGCGTATAATCTGGGGGATGAAATCGACCAGGAAAACAAAAGATCCTGCAACATTCTATTACATTTACTGTTTTATTTATTTGATTGCCTGCCAAGCCCAGGAAAAATGATCTCTATAGGTATGAAACTACATAACCAGTGCCTGGAATCCATATAATTTTTAGCACTTATTTCTATTGGTTGCATAATATCACCGGGAGTCCTTCAACTTGAGTTTATGACAGCTTTAACACCATAGTACACTCAACAGAAACAAAGATGGATTAGCATTTCATGTTCTAACCCTCCCCTTCCTATAAAGAGTCCATGTCAAGGCCTGACCACACTGATGCAAGAAGACAGTGCAAGGGATTATAAATACTTGTAAGCACCGTCTCCCCTCCTCACACACTTAAGGATAGATTATGGCATCTTGCAGGCTTGCGCTCAGCCTGCAGATGGCTGCTCCTCCTCCCTCTGGCCCTCCCTCTGTCTATTCATCTATCCTTCCTTCCTTCCTCTCATCCTCTCTTGCTCTGTGTTGTTTTGTAGGCAGCTTGTCTTCTGGCAGGTGGCTCCCTCCTTTTACTCTAGTTGCACACAGTTTGCTATCATGGCATTATGTCTAAGCTACACCTCTGGCAATCTGATGAGTCATCGTCTAATTGCTCACAACCGTCTGATTCTGCCACATAAGTTACGATGAGTCAGTTTTAGAAACACGCAAGCAAATATTTCCGTCCAGGAATTTGCTTTCAGGAAGGAGCATATATACATTTGTCTCATTAACCTTATCAATAAAGAGCAGGTAATTCTGTTAACAGCATAACATTAGCTGCACACTGTTTATTTAGTTCAGCATACCTGTTTGTTGGGGCCATGTTCAAGATTGTACTTTGTATTATGGACAAAAATAACAACAAAGAAACCCGCTCAGACTATAGTTCATTTACTAGAACTATAAAGGAGCCCAATCACTGTTAAACAAACCTAATACTACTCTATTATCTGCTCCTAGTGTGGCTGCAAAGCTGACATTTCAAAAAGCAAACTTTGCTAACCTTTGGATGCTTTATAGCTGTGTGAACTAGCTCACAGATGGCCTCTGCTCACAAATGTCAACATGGTGAGGTGCACTGCCAGTAAAAAAAAACAACAAAAAACAGAATATTACATATTACATAAGTGATGACGGCATAAACAAGGCTGGCCCCAGGTGTCCTGACAGTTGGATTTACAATGTGTACGCATATAAAATTATCTCTGCATTGGCACATAACAAAAAAAAAAAGGTGGAAACAGCATCCCAGCAACAAGAAATCCACTTTCTTTTGTTCATGTTTTGTAGGTAGTGCAGTGTAGCTAGTAGTAAAACCTTCTTTTAATGGTTTGACATGTTTTTTGTTTTTTTTTTTAATCTTGGTCCACATTTGGTCCCAGTGAGTGTGTTACATGGGGTGCTAAAGATGAAGCCAGGGAAAGAGGCCAGACATCCACCCACACTCAAAATCATACTCTGGTAGTTGTGTCTTTCTTTCACTTGCATCATTTTTGCCTGCTTTGGCAAAGCAACACAATAAAAACTAGTATATTTCAATGTAACAAAGCACAAAATACAATTGAGATTTTAAACTCTGTGCATGTAAAAAGCTTCACTGAACTTAATATATCAGGGTACATGTAACAATCATTGAAAAGGGTTTAATTTTCCGCCTGTCTTTTTAGACTTGTCTGACAGTGCGTCTGATGTAATTTATTTCTGTCTTGCTGATGACCATGACCTGCAAACTGTCAGCCATTGTTGCTTCATATGAAACAGCTGCCAGTGTCTGTTAGTGACCAGCACAGGAACTCAGATAGGATTTTACAGGTGCCATGCACTTGACAGATATGGACCTCAGGCCTGTTTCTATTGAACTCAACAAACAGGTTCCTGAAAATAATCTAGGGGAATACAATTAACATGTTATATAAGAAAGAATCCCTAGCCCTCCTTTTTTCTGTCTTAATTTCATATAACAATGTGCGTTTCACCCCTAATTCATGTACTTTCTTTGCCAGATTGTGATATAATGTGCGATATTACTCTATTACTGAAATGCTAAATCACAGAGGACTAATACTTGTCAGATAGTCTCTGTGTTTGGTGAAATATAGTCTGCAATTTATGGGAGAATTTGCAGTTCACAAATTAAAGAAGGGCAGACAGGAACATGATCAAGAATACAGAAAACCTCCATAAATTCAAATGGCTTACACAGAGAATTTATTATGTTTTACTCCTTTTCCTGTAGAGACTTTTGTATGTATGGGATCAGTCTGCATTTATTATAGTGTCTGAGAAATAGAAGTTTTGGTGGTTTTATGATTATTCTCCTACCAAAAAAATAGATATTTGATCAGTTTTGTGTCTGATATATTGAGAGGACCACAATAAGAATATTTTCCCAGGCATCCTTTAACCTTATTTAATTCACTGGAGTATTTTATTTGAAAGAGCACAGTGGTCTTTGGTGGTTTTAGAAGTGGCAAAGTAGAACGTCACCACAATTTCCTGAAGGCTTACACAGAATATAATCTCCAACAAGCCACAGGTATGGACAGCTAATCTTGTAGGTATTAAATCCCACACAAGAAGCTGTCACAGCATCATTCTGTGTGGATGTTCCACACAGAAAACCTGTGAAGGAGCAGTCGATCCACCTGTGTGCCAGTGTGTCATCACACGCCGTGAAAGTAGGAGCTGCTCCTCCCTTTTCAGACAAATGAGAGGCCTGCATTGAGCTCAGCTGAAAGCCAACTCTGCCGTGGGCGAAGGGAGATCATCCTCATGGCGTATCGGGTTGCACAGGTGGAAACACCACCCAGCCTCTGCACCGTCACTCGACCTCATTTAAAGGGTGCTTTACTCAGCACAGTGTGTTCACATGTGGGTGGTAATCCAGCTAGTCATGAGGATGAAAAGTACAGTCGATCTTATGCAGGCGTAACATCCTCTGCAGCTTTATGGACACTTTGGTGAAAGTGTTTTGTTTTACACAGTAGGTTGGATTATCGTTTGACTGGTGGGTTCTTCTGCATCATGTATAATAACCTCATAAGAAGCAGAGAAGGTTTTATGCATTTGAGCTGTTGCAGAAAAATACAGGCTAAATCTGTTTGGTTTTTCAGTGCGCTCTTCAAACTGTTTCCCCTACAATGCCACGCACAACAGTGGAGTGTTGCATAGACAGCTTTTTATTTCATTTGGAAGAAATTAAAACAAATTGTGGATTGTGGTGAGACAGCTACAGAGACAGCTTGGAAAACATAAAAATAAGCTATTAAATCTTTGGAAAAACATTTGGTTTTCTTATGGTGACGTTTAAAACTGAAAGTGGCAGCCGTCTTTAAAAGTCATAGTGATTGATGTCCAGCCTGTCAGAACAGTTATAGTTCTATGTGTTTTTACACAGAAGATTGTGATTAAGCCCTTTGTTCTTGAAACATCTGTGTATGAACTAGCAGCTCTGTCCTAGGCAGCTTAATTCAAGAAGGGGACTTTTTTTGTGTCAGCGTTAGGCATAAACTGCACTGTCTTTCTGTCTTTGTTCAGTGTAGGAGGCTTTGAAGAAGGAAGTCATGACTGCACACAGTTTTATATACAGATACTCAAAACCAGATGGATTTTGGGGGATTATAGGAACTCTATCTGAGATAAAACCAAATTCCTGTTTTCTCCTAACTTCCTGAGGAGAACCAGGGAGTTTGGTTTCAGCCCAGGCACCAAAGCCTGTGCAGAGTGCACTGGTGGGATTTTTGTTTGTGTATATAAAAGTTAATCTGGGTTATAAATTAAAAAGACAAAAGACTCTAGCATGTGGATGGACATAAAGGCTTGTAGGGAGCCTCAAGTGGAGATAAGCAAACTGGCCCAGTCAAGGCTCCCGATGCTATCTGAGTCAATGAGGAAAGGCAAAGGGGACAAAGGTCTGTTTAGAGTGTTAATGTGCCACAGGCTTCCACTCTCCAAAGCCCTCATGCTTTTGATTTAGTTTGTTTAGTGTGTCTCGACAGCCTTGCCCGCGACAATCACAAACATAGAGAGCTTTGTTTAGGAGTCTCTGTTACTCAGTAAAGAGCAGGTTTCAAGGTTGCTCAGTGGTCACTGGCTCTTGTTTGTGAGGAGGCGGGCTGTCACCAACATGTCCTCTCTGTGTGGCCTGCAGGCTGGTCGCTGTCTCTTGAAAAACACCCAGCGCTCTGCACCGGTGAGATTAAACCTGAGGGATTTGTACTTCTTACCGTCTGCCTGTCAGGAGCTGTACGCGGAGTGACGAAGCATGTTGTGACGGCTGTCCTCGTGGTATCAACTGGATGAATGGATGGACGTTTAATCTGCGCCTGAAAAGAAGATTTGAGGCCAGGGAAGCGAGAGAGGGCAATTAGAGGGGAGAGGGATTTAAGGTCAAAAGCAATGAAGGGTGTGACTCTTCCATGCATTTCACCTGCAGCATTTATTGCAAGCTGTGTACGCTGTTGTGCGACAGTGAATTTGAGGTGATTTGATCGTTTGTGTAGCAGAACAGCTGTAGAGCCTTCTCTGCTCTCACGGTATGAGCAAACAGAGGGGGGCCATGAAAGTTTAATGAGGTGATTGTATAATACAGTATGCCGTCCAGTGTGGAGCTGTTCCACTGTGACATCCCCACACAGCCCTGTTACATGTGTTTATCAGTCTCACACAATTGATGTGCATGGACTAGGGTGTGACCAGAAAACTGTGGGAGACAAACATTAGTGTGAAACTTTAAAGGCGGTTAAGTGTTTGTGAGGTGCAAGTAGCTGCATGCAAGGGAAACACAAAGAAGATTTCCCTTTGGGGCTTGCGGAACGTGTTTATCCTTTTAATAACTGGATTAAACCAGCAACTGACAACTAATATCACTTTTAATGATTATTTCATCAGTTATTCAGTTCTCCAAGTGATGATCCAACCAAAAGCCAGAGGTGACATCTTTGAATGGTTTAGACTGACCAAACACTCAACAGGACCCAGTTTACAGCAAATTCTCCTATTTATGAAGATAGAATACAGAATTACTGTTCATTTCATTTTATTTGAAAATTTTGGAAAATTATGACATTTTTGCAGTGTTCAACAAGAAATTTATATCACTGTCAAAATATTAAAGCATGCAATGAGCACAAAAGAAAAGACTGGGTGAATCATGATTAATAAGAAAAATCATATTATATGCACCCACACTCACTAGTCACAGGCGTATTGTATTGGTAATTTATTTTATTGTAATCATTAAATAAGCAGTGGACTGCATTAAACCAGTTCCAGAATCAAGTCTGTTCTGAGCTCAACAAATAGTCGGTTGAAATAAATAAATCAACAATCATTTTGATCCAGCCAAAAAAAAGTCAACACCAGTACTTTCTGGAACTTGCCTCCTCTCTTGCAAGTTTTTAACTAATATTTTTTTATATAAACTAGAAAAGCACTCAGAGAGCGCAGACCTCCGCCAAGGTAGTGTTTGATCTTTACCAAAATCTAATCGATTGGTCCTTGCGCTCGAAGTTATTCTCAAAAATCACTTTTTCGGTAATGGCGGATTTCTTCTGTATTGAACTCCATATGTAGCTTTTGACTGAAAATTTCATTTGATTACTACTATTTCCACAGAATCATAGTGATAGATCTGGTATAAGCTCCTTGGTGGACATGATGC
>JAQQZY010000006.1:30170730-30182201 GCA_030068375.1 Ostorhinchus rueppellii | reverse complement strand
AAGTGATCCAGAATCCAGGATTCCTTCTGGATCTTCACCAAAATCTAATCGATTGGTCCTTGTATCATTCCCAAGCTGTCCTGAAAATTTCATCAAAATCCGTCCATAACTCTGTGAGTTATTTTGTACACAGACAGACAGACGCCGGCAAAAACATAACCTCCTCGGCAGAGGTAACCAGTAAAATAGATAACCTATCAAAGGAACTCAATAAAACAAACGCTATTTTTATATTTTCATTAGGCTGGTCCTTTGTCTTTAAAGAAACAAATTATTACTCATTGGAGATAGGTAGAATAGAATTGGAACTGAGTTACACTGTGCTGTCAAAAAGTGGCAGCGGCTTCAACTCCTGCATGAGCAACACTGGCGTTGTTATCAGCAGTGGGCTGAGCACTTGAATGTGTGGCTGCAGGACCCTCTCTTTGACCATGGAACAAATTAGTCTGTGACGGTCTGTGACTAGGCTCTTTTCGCCTGTCTGCCTCTCTGTGCATCAAATCCAGGCCCTGAGCTGGATAGGGCCTCTGGCTGTAGCACGCCTGCACCTACATCACCCTCGTCCAGTGCTGAGAGGCTGTCGCTTCCCATTTCTTCTCTGTGTGTGGTTGGGGGACAAGCAGTGGCCTCTGTACGTACACTGTGAAACCCACTCCACTTTCTCCCTCAATAGCTGAGATGATTCGTCTGTGATGGCGATGAGTACTGTAAATGATTTCACACTGCACACGAGATGCTGACTGGGCTCTCCCTGCCTCTAATCGATTGACCCTCTTTTACAGCCAATGTGGCTTGTTAACTGGTCTCCAGCTCCCTGCTGACACAGTGACCCTAATGGAGGAGAATTACTGCTGTCTCGTCATGCATTAACCTTCCTCCTCCACTCCCCCTTCATCAACCCTCCCTCCTCTTCCATCCCAACCTCTGCTCCCATCCCCCCCTTCAACACACTCCCTGGTTTCACAGCAGCTGGGCAGACGGGGCGAAGTGCACATGCATTCCCGTCCAGTCACATGGCTATGAGCCTCTGGGAGTCTTGGTCAGGTGACACTGCAGCCAACCAAATTAAAACACCAAAACGGTTAGCACACTATAGTCCTTAATTAGTTTAAACATAAATTAGGCCCAGTCTGGGTTATGAGAGGTCAGATGAGCCTCTAGGGCTTTAATAAAACAACGTACATTTCTGTTTGTTTTCTGGATTAGATCTACCAAAGAAATACTTTAAAAATACAGGGAACTGTCACTGTTTTAGTTCTGAGGATGAAGACAGATACTGTATGTGCTTTAGACCCTGTTCACATCTCAAGAGATCTGCCATCAATTGCCTTTTTTGTGTTTTAAGTAACCTTTGAGTGTCTGTATGGATTTGGGAGATTAAATTCTGTGTAGCAGCGCACCGCTAGTGGCTGCTGTCTTCATTATTTACAACTGTGAATATTTCATGATGACATCAGGGTAGGGGTGTGCAGTATTGGGAGAGGGCTGCCCTAATGAGCCATGGCACTCAGCTCATCTAGTCCTAAAACCGGCCCAGGAGGGCTCCGCTGTGGCGCCGCAAAAGCTGCACAAGGGTCTGTAGTAAAACAAGAATTCAGCTTATTTTGATTTGAACTCTAGCAGAAATAAAAATAAAACATCTTACTCTTATACTAGAAAATCCTGAGGCAAAACTCTGAGCATGAAGGCAAGGTGTTAGAGCATTATTCTCAGAAAATAAGGAGCTTGTTAAAACTATGGCAGTATTATCTTGGCAGGAAAACCAGGTCAAAAATTAAACATTGTAAATTGTTAGTAAAACAGTAAAAGATGTAAGTGAAGGCCATAGTCATCTGTATAGACGACAGTAATTTGTCTTGTGTAGCAGTAAAAATGTGTTCAGACGTGTCCTCTGAGGGAGATGGAGATTTTAGAGGCAGGGTCATTAGACCCAGTGACTCTGAGATGTAACTTTTTTGTGTTGTGTGCTTGTACGTCAAAGTGTGATGAGTCAGAGAACATCTAATGCATTCGATGAGACAGAATAAAACTAAAACCAACCCAGTGCTGCTCATCCAGACTGTCAAAGCTTTGCCTTTAAGCCCTAGTTTGTGTAAGTCAGGGTCAGTGTTGGTAATCTTAGTGAATACTGAATGTGATTTCAAAGCAACTCCTTGTCCTTTTTGAGATGCTTGCAGTGTGTTTTTTTTGTGCTTTTATCCTAAGGTATACCAAAAGTAACAACATTTTCTGTTTGTTTTGTTGCAGTGAGGGGGTCTTCAAGTGTCCTGAGGACCAGCTGCCATTGGACTATGCCAAGGTATGACATCGCAGTGCCACTCACTCCTCATGCCAAACTGATGTTGAATTGAACAAAAAATATAAATACTTTTAAAAAAAAATGTCAGTTCTTGATTATCAAGAAGAACAAAAAAGGAGCTCAGGTAGTGATGACCTATAAAAAAACAAACAAACAAAAAAACTTGGTTCATTTTATATATATTTGACATATTTGCAGCACACAATGAAAACAAAATCCATGTGGAAGGGGGTGTCTATATTACTGTTCCTTAAATGCATAGCTCGGACCAGAAGAATCTTAAGGCTGAAATCCACTTCTTGGACATTTGAAGGCAATGTGCTCAAGTGCAAAGTGCTCATTTAATGGGGAGTCAAAAGACATTCATGATCAGCTACGGTATCAGCTCAAACATGACAAAAACACTTTTTTTTGCTCACGTCTTCAGTGAGTCACATCTGAACAGCATCAACAAGACCATGCTCATTGTTCTCATCATGAAAACCCCTACCTACCATTTACATCAGGCCAACTACTTCTGTGAGAAACTGGAGACCTGTGGCTCAAAATTGATGGGAAGCAGAGTTTTTTTTATGTGCAGTAGCAGTTACATTCCCAAACCCTCCCACCCCAATGGTTTTAACAGGTTAAACTTTTTGGAATAATAAACAAATAAATAATAAAACATCTGTCAGTGACTCATTTGATATTGTCAAAGCAATAATCCATGTCTTTCCCCGAAGTCAGAGGTTACGTTTCATTTTAATACATTGGGAAAGCAGATCATTTGACTGATCTGATAGAAATCAAAGGGATAATTATTGAAAGCTCTATGGTTTTTCCTTTAAATCTGCTCCAGTTCACAGAACAAAACTATATCCAAATTTGACTTGGCTTATTTTTCTTTGTTTTATTAAAGGCGCTTAATCAGATTGTGCTCAGGGGAAAAAAGATAATGACTAACTGTAGTTGGAGTCAGAGGATGGCTGTGTCCCTGTTGTGAAGTGAGAGAGTGCAAAACAAGGATAAGAGCTTAATTCTGAGCTATGCATGAGAGACTTTAAAAGCCATTAAAGAACTATGGACAGTAAATGATCATCCCTATTTCTGAGCAGCTTTTGGTATCCACTGATTGCACAAGTATTGGAGAGTCGACCGCTATATGCAATTCTCCCGTGCCATTAGCTTTAGCCTGAATTAGCCATCGAGTCATTAAACCAGGGCTGCAGCAGGATCAGCAGGGCAGCAGTGCTGCTCTGCATGTTGCACTAAGAGCAATGAGGGTGCCTGTAATAGCAGGGACTCCCCACGGGAAGGATGTGCTCATGGCACACCTGTCAGACGTTGTTATTTACCAAGGCCCTCACAAGCTCCGAGTCGCCGGTAAATTACCCTGTGCTGGTGGTCTATTGTCAGTGTTATTGTAATGCTCACTGCACAGTGTCCCTCGCTTACTCTGAAAACATGCATGAACACAACCTTGCTCTGACAGAACCACAGTAAGAGTGCTGCAGTCCTTATTAAAGGATTTTACTGCTGCTACTGCTGCTGCTGCTGCTGCTGTAGTAGTAGTGTGGGACTTCAACCAACAATGGCAGAAGCAGACAGAATAAACCCCCAAGTTTGAGCTCCAAAGAGCTTAACCCCCCTGATCTGCCTGGGACTAAGTTATTAAAAGGTCATTATTGCTGTCCCCCTGCAGATTCCAAGAGTGGAACAATGAAAGAGTGTTTCAGTTTGCTTTAAAGGATTTTTCCTTCTTTGCCTGCCCTCAAAGAATGTGACTATGGCAGCAAAATAGCATGTGCCTTTACTGCAACTGTTTCAGTAAGTCAAAGTTTGGTTTCAATTTTAGATGTAAATGTACTTTATTTACAAGCATTACTGTAACTATTAATTAATCTGAACACCACACATTAAAAAGCAGTACTTAATCAGAAAACAGCAGGGTAAAACAAGAGGTGATAAGTTGTAACTATTTTTTTAAATCTTTTTTGCATATTCCAGTGCAGAGACACACACGTGCAGTCAGACTGTTACTGAGCTGTTTGTTTGGAGGGCTGTTGTGACATTTTGAGGAAGTGGCTTTTCTTGTTTGACCAGTGCTCTGCTGCTGTGACAGCATGGGGGGATGGAGATGCATACTGAGCTGTAAATCCTCAGGACAGCATACTGTAGGGGAGGATTTGGGGTGTTTGGGCAAAAAACTGACTCATCCCCATCGCTCAGTGACCGGAGAAAAAAAATAAATCATTGCATTCTCTGCTCTCTCTCAAAGGTCCCATAAACCAACAACCCAACTCATTATCACTGCAGCAGTTGGCTTAAGACTTACTGCTGCTTTAGCACACAGTCTCAACAGTTTGATTTTACACTTTAACAGATCAGGGATTCGACTTGTAAATACAGATTTATTCTTGTATGAACTCACATAGATGTTATCACATTGTTGTCCTTCTAAAAACAATTATTACATATTTCAATAACCTTTAAGGAAATCATGTTAACTATTTAATGAATTTTAGTCCAGTATCATATGAGGAATATTATGGGTCACAGCAGGCGACAATCCCACAGCTTATCCCTTCCTAAAATGGACCTCTAGAACTGTAGTTTTCAGAAATTTTTGCTCAGACAGAAATAAATATTGTATTTATTGGGAACTATTGAAAAATGTTAATACATATGTGGTGCTTAGGTGTGTGAGGAAAAAAGGAGTATGACAAATATAATATTCTATGTGATTTTGACAGTTTGGACAAGTTTTTTTCATTTCAAAGTTGTAATGTATGATTCTATCACCACATGGCCATAATTTTCTTCTATGAATCGTTTTTGTCATAGGACAGGCAGAATGATAATAGTTTGTAGTGCAAGTCTTTAATTCTTCACAAGAGGCTGTAAGGTTGAAATGTTTACAATTGTACATATGCTGTATAACCGTCTGAGACCCATCAATGTATTTTTGTCCTTTTGTAGGGGACTAGAGCTTCACAGCTTGACTTTAAAAAAAAAAAATCACTGCAAAAGATATTCCATACTTTTTTTTTTTTTTAAATGTAGCGGAAAAAAAAAAAATAAAAACTTGTATCGTGTTATTTCCAATCAAGGTAATTATTTAATATTAAACCCTAAAACCTTTACTTCCCAAGGTCTCAGGACGATAAATAGGGTTTAACCTTGTCAACCAACTTGACCTGGTCAGATCCTCTAATCTGACCTCCTGACCTACTTTTGTTCTTCAGATCTATCCAGATCCAGAGCTGGAGCAGCAGATCTTAGCCCTGCCCATCCGCTGCATCCACAGTGAGGAAGGCTGCCGTTGGACCGGCCAGATGAAGCAGCTGCAGGTGAGAGGCCGTACCCACTTTCCAGTTCCGTGTTATCTGTCTTGCCGTACACAGTTCAACTTGTGTGTACCTGCTGCCTGCTCTCCTCGCCTCTTCTTGTTTTGTGGCTGGATCCTGGCAGAATGCCGACGTGTGGGTGTGTGCAATGAGTATGACATGTTCCCTCTCTGCCTCCCTCAGGGCCACTTCTCCACCTGCGCCTTCAATGTGATACCCTGCCCCAATCGTTGCTCTGTCAAGCTGACGCGTCGCGACTTGCCTGACCACCTGCAGCACGACTGCCCCAAGCGCAAAGTCAAGTGCGAGTTTTGTGGCAGTGAGTTTACTGGAGAAGCATATGAGGTAAACACGGAGACCAAACCTATTTTTCTGTCTTTTCTCTCTGGAACAGCTTTGCAGGAGCTTGACGTAAACACACTGAGTGACGCTACATAATTTCCATGTCCATATAAAAAGCTTCTTTGAGAGACGCACTAGAACATGTGTCACAGCCTTCACAGTCTATTTTGAAATAACACGTGTGTTGGCAGAGGGGAAGAAGGTTTGACTGAGTCTTTTATACCAAATGTGTTTTCCACGGTGAGAGGGCTGAAGTACCTCAGAGGTCTCCTCACTAACACCTCTGTCATTTTTACCAAGCTGCCCCTCTTCTGTTTACTCTGGTCCACATGTGTACACAGCTACCAGGCATTAATCCAACTTTTGCCTTTCTCTTTAGAATTACACAGTAATGTTTAGGATTGGCTGCCGTTCAGAGTTTTCAGCAACCTAACCAAAGTTATAAATCTATTTAATTGAACAAAACAAAAGTCATTTAAATGTCATTCTTACAATAGCAGACACAGTTTAACCTATCCATTTATACCATGGAGTAACTTCTAATTATATCTTTCTGTTTTGTCCCAGAACCACCAGGGAGTGTGTCCCCAGGAGAGCGTTTACTGTGAGAATAAGTGTGGAGCAAGGATGATGCGTCGTCTGTTGTCCCAACACAGCATGGCAGAGTGTCCAAAACGCACACAACCATGCAAATACTGCGGCAAAGAGTTTGTCTATGACACAATCCAGGTCAGTTTACTATCTTAATGTATACTTTTTTGCTCATATTTTCATATTACCAGAGTGTTTGAGCACCTGCTTCTCCTTGTGGCTCCACATGATGGTATATGTTGATGGAATTGTATAATGTCCTCATATAACGGCCACAGTTTAGTCATGTTTGAACATTTCTTTGCAGAGGTACTGTAAACGTTATACGTTCTGTTCAACTTTTAATGGATTTGGAGGGTTTTGTATGTTTCTTGGCAGCATGGTCCCAATTTTTAAAATGGCCTCATGTTGCAGGATTGACCACTTTTTATTATTTTTTTCTAATATTTTAGGTTTTTATTTTGAAGTATCATTTTAAGGGCATATTTCTCTGATCATATGACTCTGTGTCAAGCCTTCAGTGATATTAACATTGTCCTTTATGGCTCAACAGAACCATCAGTACCACTGCCCTCGTTTTCCTGTCCAGTGCCCAAACCAGTGCGGTACACCCAACATTGCCCGGGAGGATCTGGCTAACCATGTGAAGGACAACTGTGGCAGCGCACTCGTCCTCTGTCCCTTTAAAGACGCCGGCTGCAAACACAGAGTAAGCCTCACCCACACAATCAAACCTTAAAATATACTTTAATACTGTTAATACCGCTATTGAAATGCTAATGATGTGCTACGTTTGTTTGTTTGTGTTGTTTACATGCTTTTGCTTGATATATTTCTTCCATATCCGCGCTCATCAGGTCCTTGTGATGATTTGTTTCTTTTCGAACATGCATTGCTCTGTCTGTAGGGTCTGTTTTAATGAGACCAACACGTCTATTTTCTGACAACACATTTCTTTCTATTTCTGAAACTGACGTCAATTTGTGAAAATGTGGACATGCTCGAGGAAAAGCAGCAGATGAGCCTCTTACTCCGTGTTTTCGGCTCTGGGCGCTGTTGAGAATTACAAGGCATCTGGAAAGCTTGATGTATAATATTTACAGATGGTCTGGCAGGAAACAGAAAGCGTCTCTCAAACCAAATACTGAATATTAAATCTAATAATCCAAGTGCTGTCATCATGCTTGGTATGGAAGACATGGATACAGTATGTGTAGCTGTGCATGTGTTACATTTTTATGAATAACAAATAATCACGCTAACACTGGCACACAGCAGCTTCTGCATTTTTAACCTCTCTTCTGTTTCTGCAGTGCCCCAAATTGGCTATTGGTCGTCACCTGGAGGACACCACTAAATCTCACCTCACTATGATGTGTAACCTGGTGGGGCGCCAGCGGCAGGAGATCCTGGAGCTTCGGAGGGAGATGGAGGAGCTGTCAGTCAGTCATGATGGCGTTCTCATCTGGAAACTCAACGACTATTCCCGTAAACTCCAGGAGGCCAAACTCCGAAGTAACCACGAGTTCTTCAGCCCGCCCTTCTACACTCATCGCTACGGCTACAAGCTGCAGGTGTCGGCCTTTCTAAACGGTAACGGCAGCGGCGAGGGCTCCCACCTGTCCGTCTACATCCGTGTGTTGCCAGGAGAGTACGACAATCTGCTGGAATGGCCGTTCTCCTACAAGGTGACTTTCTCCATCTTGGACCAGAGCGACCCATCGCTCTCCAAACCACAGCATATCACCGAGACCTTCAACCCCGACCCTAACTGGAAAAACTTCCAGAAGCCCTGCAGCAGCCGCAACTCGCTGGACGAGAGCACCCTGGGCTTTGGCTACCCCAAATTCATCTCTCACGAGGAGATCAAGAAGAGGAACTACATTCGAGACAACTGCATCTTCATCAAGGCTTCTATAGAGATTCCCCAGAAGATAATGGGTTAAGATCTGATCCTTGTTTTGTTTTTATGAGAGAAAGATGGGTTAAAGACTGGAGAAGATGCATAACCTTGAAAACTTCTACACACTTACCCTTTAGATACTCTCTGCCCCTACAGCCTCTCCACCACAGAGCTTGAAGCAAGTCTGTTTGGCTGTGTTAGCTGACTGGAAGGACCTGATATATCGCAGAGGAGAAAGTGTTTGGTCTGCAGAACCATCACTCTCTGGTGTTTTCTTTTGAAATTTGTTTAAAATCTATTTGTTGACCTTTTATTACAGTCTACAACAAAAACGCCTTGGATATCAAACAGTGCCTAGAGAGTTTATCTTAAGTTATATTTTTGTTGTTATTTCTGCAGTACAAATGATAAAGATTATGGAAAAGGTATAAAGAGGAGAGATGAAGGGCTTCACTAAGCCTCCGCACTTAGCAGAAAGAAAGTTTAAGGTGGTTGGTTAGTGATGTCCCGCTTTATCTGGGGGGATCTGATGAAGAGGGAGCTCAGCAGACTCAAGCTCAAGCCCAGCTGCCTTTTGTTTACATGTTCGTACAGTATACTCCCAGTAATCCTTTAACAAACACAGAGCCCTTGGTGTGAAACCATTTGTGATGTTTGTGCACACAACCTGACAAATCAACATTTTCAGGTGAGAAACTTGCAGCATCCACCCTGGTGATTCACATTTCACTCCCAAATTACAGACATTTCTTTGGGCCTCCATTAAATAAATAAATAAATAAATAACATTAGAAAAACAAGAAATATAACTAAATCAATGCTGTTTTTTTTACTAAAAAACTGGAAGAACAAGATCTTCACCTGACAGGAGATCCATTCATTGCAGACAACTTTGCAGACATACCAAACAGACACTTCATAGAATCTCTATGGAGCTTCATATCTATTGTGGAGTCCACCAATAGACAAAAAGCACCTTTTGTTGGTCTTCAGATGAGCAGAGCAGACAAAGAGGCCAGCCACACTTGTCAGAGAACATGTGCATTTAAATAGTGAAGGAAAAGCCATGTGGCCTTTTTATACAGTATGTCTTCGCATGAGGGTGGGGGGTGAGCAGGGCGACATAAACACCTGCATGCTTCATGTGCTACCACCTGGACCACATTTTTGTACTGTAACCTGTATTCTTGAAATCCTCTCCCATTGATGGCTATTTTTTTTCTGACCACAACAGTTTGAAAGTTGTCCTTAAGAAAAAGTTTTTATCTTAATTTTCTGTTTTATATAAAGAAAATGTGAACAGCATTGGTTTATTACGTAGAGAGACGATGTTTTGACTCATCCCAACACTTGGCTGTGAAGTGTAGTGTTTTACATGGCCTGACGGTGGATGGTGTGCACAGGCTGTTTGAAAAGATGGTTAATGACACGGTCTCTGCAAATACGTGGGTGTCTCTGGACTGACTACACCTTTGTTGTTACCATGGTCACCGGTGTCTATCTTCAGCTCGGCACACAATGTGACGATGAGGAGCAGCTAAAGATAAACAGCCCAGTGGAAAACACCTGTATCAGACTTTATCACAGCACCATCAGAGGGGTGGAGGACTTTGACTATACAGTCCATTCATGATGTTTGTGAATACTAATGTAAAAATGCAGAAGCACATTCTGTCTTTTATTATACATGGGATTTCCTGATTTCTTGTCATAATACCAGCTGATATTTTACAGTGATTTAAAGAAGTGAGAAGATTAAAAAAAAAAAGGAAAACAAACAAAAAAAAAAAAACTTTTTTGTAAGATTCTGTATTTTTAAAGATGCTTAGCTGTTTTATACAAACACTTTTTGTTGGAGAGTCGGGGTTGACTTTGGGAATTTTCAGACCCTTTCGTCTCTTGGACATTTGGATAATTTGTTTGTCTGTGTGGTTTGAGCCTCACATTCTGTCTGTATTATTTCCTCTTAAAAGTATTTATTTTAAGGAGCCATTATGTGAGTTTGAACAAGTGGCACTAATGTTTTAATATGTTGATTGAGGAGTGCTTGTCAATTTCTTAATTGAAATAAAATACCATATATTATAATTTGTTGACATGTCTTTATAAATATCACTGTACATTTATTACAACATTTTAAAGTCCTTCAGTGAATGGAGTCTCAGACAGTTGTCTATATGAACACTGTTGTGGACATAATGACTTCGGAATTGTATGTAACAGAAACTTACCCCCACAGGCTTTCTTTGGATTAGATTACACCTCACTACTGAAATATATATGAAGGGCGTTTTTCTATGATACTTCATCATTATTGGAGGACTTGCAAGAAATGTTCAGAAAAAATGGTCCGAAGCCAAGCAGTAAAGGCCAACATACCTTGGCTTTTAGTCCTACAAGTCTCAGAATGCAACATGATACTGTTTCTTTAGAACTTCCCAACCAAAACCGCCCACATTTTCCATACCTCCTTATTATGTGAGTGCAGGTTAGTTCTCCTACTCCACCGTTTAGTTCTCCATCATTGTTATGCTCAGATTTATCTCCATAAGCATTGAAAGTAAAGGATAACTGAGACAAAACTTGAGTAGTGACTGTGGAAAATCTAGTTAAATCTGCAAATCATCATATGAAAGGTCTGATTTGATGGCACTGTAATCAGATTTAAGGACGCTTGAGGTTGAATAGACACAATACTTTAGCAAAAAAAAAAAGAAAAGAAAGCGGAAACCAAGACCAGCAACAGTGTCAATAACAGAAATTTCTGCAGGTTCTCTGTTGAAGGTATTTAATCCTTTGACGCATGAATTACAAAAATCTTAAAGTTATTTGTCCTCAGTGTTTTTATTTAGGCATGAAAAAAATAATGTGATTGACATTTTTTGAATGAAACTATTTTTTATGGAGTTACAAAAATGTCCACTTGTGCACTTTTACAGTCTAAAAACAACTAGCACTTGATTTACACTCAAACATGTTACTGTAGATCAGGTTAATCTAGAACAGCAAA
>JAQQZY010000006.1:30064757-30089166 GCA_030068375.1 Ostorhinchus rueppellii | reverse complement strand
ACTTTATACCAATTTTGATGTCTTTATTGTTTAATTTATCAAAATATGTCAAAAGTCGAGCAAGGAATTAATGGACACTTAATGTACCCTTAAAGCACATGGGTGTTCCAAATAAGCCCACTTCATGATTGGTTGACAAATAAATTAGATATTTTAAAATCCTAACACTCAGCTCTCAACAGATATTTTCCTTTTCTTACAGTAAAAAGTAGGATTTATGTAACACGCAGCTTCCTTAGAAGAAATATGGCAAACCAGAAATGGTGAAGTCATTTTTTTTGTTTTGCTTTATGACTCAGAAGTCACAAGTGGGCTCATATGATACATGGGCTTAATTGGGACAGGTACCCTGTATTACTACAAGTGTCATGTAGCGTTACCATGGCAACACAGATGACTGATTGACCGTCAAGCTTAACAGGCTAAAAACATCAATTATTTGTGTTATTACTTGTAATGTTTTAGACATTGTTGTCATGATTTTAACACTGGTCCTTGTGTTTCTAACAGTCGATGTTCAACTGGTTTGAGTTGAATTATCAGATCAGTGTGTGGTTGTGATCATGTGCATAGTTTGGGTCCACACTGTGCTTCAGCCTCCCACTGCCTCCTCTTTTTGGACTAATGGGCCATTTTATTATACTCATTTACAAGCATACTGTCTTTACAATAGATAAAAGTGGTAGTAACTGAATATCACCATTAGTGTTCCTGGGTACAAATCCATTAGGTGCATTAACAAAGCATGACATAAAGTAATGGAACGCTGCAAATGTAATATAGAGTAACAAACAAATATGGAATAAACACGCAAGACTTTCTGTAAAACTGGACCGCAGGTGTCCACTCTTTTTTTTTTTTTTTTAAGCATTTTTATTTTCATTAAAGCTTTAGAAGTGGTTTTATCTGCCTGAGTTATTACTATTTTAATGTTTTAAATGCTTTTATATCCCTTGTACTGATTTTGCTGCAGTGCATGTTTCATTAGGTTTTAAGATCCACTACATGAGTATAAACAAACTGAATATGTTTTATCTCTCAATAAAAACTTGGACGGTATAAAACTGTTCTTCACATCGTGACTCAGGCCTCAGTTCCATCTAGGTTTTAAGTTACAACGTGCATCAAAATATCCTGCATGAGTAAAGAATGTGCATGTTTAACCCATAAAGACTCAGTGCTACCTTTGTGGCAGTGCCCAAATTAATTTTTCTCTTGATTTAACCTTTCTTAAGCAATCTATCACTATTTATTACAATATTGTCCTCAATATTTTGCATTTTTCAATGTGAATTCTCTATTTTTCTAACATTTTCTACATTCAATTTAGAAGTTGATGAAAACTCAAAGGTTATTATATTAAAACAGAGAAAAATTAAGGAAAAGGGACTTTTTCAGTAAAATATATCATGAACTGACTATAAAACAAGTGTGTCTCTCCACTGTCATTGATCCAGTTCCATTGGTTTTACTGGTGAATCAATGTTGTAGAAGATGACAATGTTTCCATGGTAACTATAGAGCCTCTGAACCACAGATAACCACAGTATCCTACTGCACAGACTAGAACAGGACATAGGTATTAGAGGAGCAGCCCTCTGCTGGTTTAAATCTTATTTATCTAATAGGTACTAGTTTGTGAATGTAAACCAACAATCATCACCACACTCCAGAGTCATTTATGGTGTGCCGCAAGGGTCAGTCCTTGGGGCCTTTTTATTTACACTGCATATACTAACTTTAGGTAACATCATTAGAAAACATGGCATTAATTTTCACTGTTATGCAGATGACACACAACTATATTTACTGTTTAAATTTGATCAAACTGGATAGAGATCAGCTGTTTGTTTAATTTTGTAAAGCCATGTGAGCAGAGGTGGACAATCCCAGCTCCTTAGAGTAAAAGTCCTACCATGTATTGGTTCTACCTGTTCACTGAACACAGATGATTCCTCTAATGATCCCTTCATCTACCTGGATGAGGAGTTGTGTTCATCCAAATGGGCTGGTTCACCGAATGGTTAGAACAAATACATGGCAGGACTTTTACTCTAGGGAGCTGGACATACCACCTCTAGGGAGGTGGACATACCTCTGCATGTGAGGCAACCATATTGTGATATAGGACTGTACAAATAAAATTGAATTGAACTGGGTCATATCTGATGGACATGAAATGATGAATAACTGTATTTTACACCAATTATTTACATTGATTGATGGGATTAGTGAATCAACAGGCATTAAATATTTAAAACAGTAGATGCTTTTGGTTTTGGTTTGGTTTGGTTTTCAGATGTTTGGGTCTTTATGGGTTAATGTAGCTGGAAAGTAAAAGGACAAGTTTATCATTTTAAAAATCTGCAGAGATGAGCTTCCAACAGGTTAGGTTCTACAGTACATGTCTACAGTCTCTAGGTTTAACAAAACAAACAGAATAGATGGAGTCGGAGCATTGTTTATTATTGTGTACCTTCAGTTCAGGCATGGTGATGATCAGAGTCAGTGGAACTCTAATGTCTGGGTTGTTGGTGTAGTCCAGTGGCACTAAATGTGGAGCCAGTTCACGGTATCGACCATGTAACCTGGAACAGCAGAGGACACAGGACATGTTAAAACACATGCACTAAACGTGTTTTCATCCTTTTCTCCTGCAAAATGCAATTTGTTAGGGTTATTTTTCAGCAACAATATTCAAAGAGCTGAAATGCTGCTGCAAAATGGATAGCCTATCCTTGATATGTACAGCAATTTGTGTTTTGTGTTTAGGCCTAAAAAAAAAAAAAAAAAAGGTAGTTTCCGGTTACCCGACCTACCCTAGAAAAAACAGCCGACCCTAATTTTTTTTTTTTTTTACATTTATCTCCATTCCACGTTTTTTCAAAATACCTCAAATCTGCAGAACTTACTCAGCTTTAGCCAAAAAAATCACCTCGTTTGAATTGCTAGTAGAAATTGGCGAGTTAAAATAGCTACGAATTGGCCGCCATCTTGAGTCTTGCGTTACATGGCCAAGGCATGGCCGTTGGCAATGGCAGTCCTTCTACGAGGTCCACGGTGTGCAGAACTAGCTTAAATCGGCCTAAAACACTCGGAACAAGATAGTACCATAGCTTAGTAAGCCTTAGCCTTAGTCTGTATTATCAAATATATCACTGGGCAGCGTGAGGCTTACTTCTTTGTATTTTTTTGTCATTTAAAAATACATCTCTGTTTTTGTCCCTGACTTGTGACAAGCCACTACATGTTCAGTTTTCAAAGACAAATATTAAAGTTTTGAAATAGAAATTTAATAGCATGTTTAGAGTGTGAACAGCCACAACCAGCACAAAGAGTGCACTACAACTACTACAAAGCAGTGAATATACATGCAGTGGGGGGGTTAAGCCAGGATTTCTACATGGCAGGATTCGTGCTGGAAAAAAGAGAAAAGATGTGCAGATTACAGAGGAAAACAGTAGTTTGACATTTGCAAAAATGGTAAAATACATGCAACCTTCAGTACCTACAAGTAAAACACTGATGTTAAATCAAGATGTTGATAAATTTGGATATATGTCAAGGATTTTCACAGTGCATTTCATAAGATTTGACAATAAAATTATTTTACAAAAATTTTTTTTAACCTACCTACTCTATTTTTTTTCAGAGCGTAATAGAAAACCTAAATAGCAGACATCCATCATTGACTAAATATGTAAAAGCTTCTATCTGTGAGCTCCACTCTTAATACATTTTGCTCTGATGTGGCTATATTTAAATGAAACGTAATTGATTCACCTCCAGTTCAGCCTTCACTTGTTCTGAAAGCTTGATGGGCTTTATGTGCCTAGTTACGGTTGCTAACATAGGATTGGACAGTAGCCATTTCTGGGCGGGGCTTACCAAAGGGTATTTTTGTTGTTTTTCAGTCAATAAATCCACGTCACATTCTACTCAATTGTCAATCAGTATAAGGGTTTTTTAAATGCTGCTTTTTTGACTGAATAAATATTGTCACAATTAAGTAACAGCTATTCACATAAAAATACAAGCAATCACTTGATGTCAGTGTGAAGTGGCGGCTGTTTCCAGTCAATAATCTGATTGACTATGGCCATAAAATATGAGAGAGTATCAGTCAATACAGCGCAGTATCGCCTGGATCTCGCTTCACTCCCAGTGTGATCATTTCAGTGCGGCATCACAGACAATAGGCGTGAAGATGACAGGCAGCAGCAGAGGGACAGAAGGAGAGATGGGGTCTGCTTTCCGAATTACACAGCCTTATTCAGTAATTGATTTCAGCGTTTGTAATTTTCCGTAATCCCGGTGTTCACCGTGAGAGGAGAGGAATTCATTTTCTGCAGGAAATGAATTAGAGAACGGCGAGAGATAAAATGGATGTTGGAGAACACACCTGAACACAAGTGTAGGTACGATAATGAGACTGGTTTCATGGAGCCTCTAGACATCTTATTTGATTGGCTGAACTCAACTGCCAGCGATGGCCTGGCAGGCTTGTCGAAGGAGAATTTATTCCATTTTGCTGCAAAATGATGGAGATGAGGCCTTTCTGGCCCGAGAGAAAGTACATTGAGTAAAATGACAGTGGGGAAAATGTGCTGCTATGTTCATGCATTCGGAAATGAAGCTTTACAGGAAAGCTGGCACAGTGAGAGCAAAGGCCAGAGGAATTACATGACTGCCTGGTTTAATTCAGAAGTACTTACACAGAAAATTAGAAAAATGTCTTTAAAATTACTATAATACTGTGTCTTACACCAAAACACACTGATGATTTAAAGTCTCAATGATGTAATAATCTCTGACACTTCAAATAAACCACATACTCATTTATTCAGTCACATTACATTTAGTTATAATTACAATCCTACAGCATGACACAATAATATACAAAAAGTGCTGCTGCAGTTTTAGTTCAGAATCAAAGTCGACAAGACAGAAAGAAAACAAACCTTTACACAGTTCCCTTCAAGTCCCAAAATCACTTTTTAGACCCAAATATCTATAAAATACACAATTTAAATATTGTAAGAGATGATAAAATCTCCAGTGCAAAAAACATTCGGCGCTGTTAATTCAACACAATTCATAAAAAGAGTCATCTGTCTTCCTGCCCAACAGTAGTGAGGATTTGAATATTTAAGTTTGCAAAAAGATATTAAAACCACAACAGCCAGTTTTTTTTTTTTTCAAGCAGACCTGACAAATAAATGCTATTCAAGTACAGTAATAGGCTTAGGATTCAACAGCTCTGTTTCAGCAGAAGGGAAAGGAGTCACAGAGAAGTCATCGCAAAGAGAAGCAAAGCAACAAGTGACATTCGATCTCAAGGATGTTGACAGACTTCCCGCTGTTTTTAATGAAACTTCACACCTGATAATTTCAGTATGTAAATGACTAGAGGTGATTAACGCAACTGAGGAGGTTTTGTTTTCATTCGCATCTGTTTGTTTATTGTCAGTAGTAGTATCACCAAATTCTACTGCACAGCTTTTCATGAAACTCACAGAAAGGGCATGGGTTGAGAACAATGCTGTAAAATTTTTAAGCAAATTAGCAAAAAAAGGTCAGATCCTGGAATTTTTTATTGCTATTGCTCACATAGCAAGATGGGGCGTTTGAGTGAATTACAGGCCTGTGGGACCGTGGCAGAGGTAAGCGCTCTTGAAATGCCCCTCTTGTTAAATCTTGAATTTCCATGCAGTAGAAATGAATGGGAATCATTTCTTAAAAACATTACGAGTAGTTATGAATAGAGCCGGTGCAGTTCGAAGCGCCTCGCCACTCCACCTATCTGATGTTGATTAGCCTGTGCCCCGTTGCCATGGCAGCTGCAGGCAAAGCTCAGAGCAGGTCAGGCAGTATGAGGCCCGGGGGTTTGGGCTCCACACAGTTAATCCAGAAATTGGCACAGCTGGCGTGGTACTGGTGGCCTCCATACAACAGCTTGAAGTTGTCTGTCTCTGAGTTGAATGCCTGTTGAAGGAAAAAAAACAAAACAAAACCGTGACCTGAATGACAGACAAAAACTCCCCCTAGAGTATAGACAATATTTCATGCATTTTTCCTGATATGTAAGAACAGCTAATAACACACAACTACAACTGATGACTTTTCAATTACTTTATTTCCAATAATAGTTCAGGGTTTCTACAGTTTTCATTCTAAAACATATAAAACTGGCCCGCTAAAGGGTGCAGTCCTGTACACGGAAAGAATTTGTGTAATGTAAAAATTACATTGAGACATTAACAGTCAAGGGTGTCAAAATCATTTTAGTTCAAGAGTCACATACAGCCCATTTCAATCTCAAGTGGGTCAGACCAGTAAAATACTACTTGAAAGCAGCGTATGACTTTCATCGCTAAGTTTTCTTCAAATTTGTAAAACCCAAGTAATAACCCAATTATCACAAATCCGTTAGTCTTTCCATACTTGTACACTTGAATCACTTCCCTCACAGTGAACAACTTCACAGATGATCCCATCACAGGCAGTCCGTTTGTTTACATACCAAACCGATACGTTACTCCAGCCTTTTTGGAAATTTTGTCAAAAAATGCAAAGTGCATTGTGGGAATGGGAGTACTATGCAGCTGCAGCAGTAACGAACATGGACACAACAAACGATGAAACCGTGTCTGCCACAGGGTTAGAAGAAATGGAAGGAATCATTTTAAGTCAACTGTCATCTTATAATACGAGGTGTGTGAGTGTGAAAAATAATACTTGCAATGCTTTAATAATGTACAAATAATGACAACTATTTTCCCCTGTTTTAGTGCAAAAAGGAAAATTAAATTTAAAAAAAAATTAAAAACTATCCTTTCACAAATGTGAACACCCTGAACTATGAACATGAAATGTCTAAAGAAAAGTGTAATTTTACCAATATAATACATGTTAATAAATGTTTTGTGGATTTGTAGCTCCACTGTGATCTGTAACTTGTAATGTACATGTGTAAATAATAAGCTGAAGCATAATATTTTGCAATTCACTTGCAAAACTTCTTAAGAAAGTACATGCTGCTCATTCCCTTTTTTTTTTTTTTAAGGACAGTTAGTAAATATAAAAATTTTCATTATGTAATTTTACTCTTTTTTTTTTTCCACTAAGACATGGAGAGGAGTTTAGACTCGACATTATTTAGACATTTTTTTTAACTGATCTGGTCCCCTTGAGATTAAAATGGGCTCTATGCGGCCCCTGAACTAAAATGCGTTCGACTTCCCTGTTCTAAAACCTTTTCAAGAGTCTAATTTCCAAGCATCTGGGATCAAACAGCTATGTTTGCTATTCATTTGGTGCACTGGCATTCATTCATGTTGCATCGGGCTGAAAACAGTGCAATTGCCAACCCAGCCTTCACAAAATAAAAACTGGGTGATGTTCCAGGTGTAGAGGTACTTCTGCATGGATGTGAAAGTGCACGCCATATGTTTTGGTAACACTGGCTGATCGGTTCCATACGCCAATGAAAACACACCACTTGTATTATCAACTTTATCCATTTTCAGTATTATTTTCCATTTTAAAAACAGAAACTACAACAACTTCTATAGATGTCAAAAGCACTATAATCAGATTCCTGAGTAGGACTGAATCTTCAGCCTTTTTACAATCCTCAGTACTGTTGTTGTTTTAAGTCTGATATAATAAATGCTTTAAAACTGGCTGTGATGCGGTGTGACCGTCTGTAGTCACCACTCCATGTTCTGCTGAGCTGTTCTGTTTTGGGTTTTTTTTTTTTAGGTTTTTGTTTTTTTACACCACAATCTGGTGCTGCAGAACTGTAACTGAGACTCAAATTTCAATACAAATTTAGGCTTCACTATTTTATTTATTTATTTATTCTTACTTAATAAAACTTTGGGGTGTACTGCCGCTTGGAGGTCCTTATTTGTTTTAAGGAAATGTTGAAAAGTTTTCTTGATTAAACATATGCTTCAAGGCTTTTCAACAAAGTTTTGTGTTGGAATTGGTTTTATTCTAAGGTTTGGCACCAAAATAGCAAATGCAAACCACTTTCAGCCTCTTTGATTACTAAAAATCGTTATCAGCCCTGAATAAACCCCTACTTGCAAATATCAACTAAGCAATTGATTTGAATGCATACATTTCAAAAAGGCAAAAATATGCCCAGTCAAACCTGTTGCTGCAAAAAGTCTTTCATTTCATTTTGCTGCCAGAGATTTAACGGCTCTCCCACATACATTATCTGAACTGAGGCTGTTCAGAAAATAAATGTGAGTATACAACCCCCAGAAGAGATGCACTGTTCACATTTCCACTGGGCCCAGCTGTAGCACTGTATGTGCAATCAGGAGATGCTAATGTGTGTGATGTGCAGTTTAAGAGTTTGTATCCCTGGTGAAATACTGGAGCTGAAGCCGGAGAGAGGAATGACTCATGTGCAGTGAATCATAGCCTCCCACACAGGAGAAGAGGGGAGACGCATGCAGAAAAGCAACAACTGCATACAAAAAACCCCACCACACAGCATTAAGTCAAACACATCTCCACCTGCCAGACTGCAGTCTGCAGCACAGATGCTCTGCTCGATGAAGAGCTTTCTCATGCAAGCTGAATGACACATTTCTACTCTCAAACGTTTCACAGGCAGAGTGATTTCAGTCGGAGCTCTTTTGTGCCCTGGCCTACTTGTTTCCAGAAACCTGCACTTACGGCTGCCAAAGCTGGCTCTATCGGAGGAAGTAGATGCAAAAAGGTGGTGACACAAAGACATACTGTAATGCCTCCTCTTTTCACTACAGAGCCTTTCTTCCTCAAACCTCCGCTTTTCTTTTCTCTTTTTAAGTCCTCCCTGGTACTTTACCTGTATGGCAATGAAAGTGGGATAATTCAATCCATTCTAAAAGCTCCAGTACAAACAGATGATGTGTATTATTAAACTTATCTGAGTCAAGAAGTTCGAAAGCACAGTATTCAGACTGTTTGGACTTAGGTAGAAGGTAAACTCTGATAATTCATCTAGGCTTACAGGATAAGGATAAAGACACAGAGGCTCTGCATAATTAGATGTAAAGATTTTTAGGCTTCTGTGACATGTGTAACCTTATAAGAATAACATAGAATTAGAATAATTACCCATAACCTCTTGTCATTGTCTTTAGTCACTGCCTGTAAGCAGAAGAGGAGTCAGCATGTTGCTACTGATTCATGCAAGGAAAACAAGCAGCAATCCAACATTCATGTCATATTTCACCAGGACAGAACTCCTTTTATCCCCCAAAGTGTTCATGGCTACAAACATGAAAGAATCCACGTTACAACCCTCAGGGCTCCTACACATTGATAACACTTTTCATCTTAAATTGATCTAAATTTGTGAACTGAAGACTTCAGTCAGTGTAGAATTCATGCACAAAATTTAGCTATCCATAACCCATACAGACCCAGTGCTACTTTTGTGGCAGTCACCAAAAATTTTTTTCGCTGTATTTTCTTGAGCGATTTACGACCAGTTATTATATTATCCTCTGTATTTTGTGTTTTTTGATGTTTCATTTACTGACCATGTAGATGTTCAAAAAGCTCAGATTAAAGATGATTGTAATTATATCAAAAACAGAGAAAACAGAGAAAAAGTAACTTTCTCATTAAAATACATCATTAAGTGAACATAAACCCAGTGTGTCCATCCACTCTCATTGATCCAACTCCATGGGTTTTACTGGTGAATCAATGTCGTAGAAGATGACAGTGTTTCCATGGTAACTATTGAGCCTCTGAACATCGAAATGAGTCATATCTGATGACCATGAAAAGATGAAAAACTGCATTTTACACCAATTATTTACATGTATTGACAAGATTAGTGGCTCAACAGGTATTAAACAATTTAGATCACTGGATGGTTTTGGTCACCAGTACCTGTTTGGGTCTTTATGGGTTAAATTCTAAAAAATATTGGAAACAACACAATTTAGACCTGGCATATTATATTCAATAAAAAGGAAATGAATCATCAAATATTCTTATGTTTGATGAATTCTTTTATCCATTAATAAGTGTTTGGTTGCAGTTTTGCAAACTTTTGGATTTGATACTCTTTGTCACTGAATACATTTTTGACATTTAAAAAAATAAAATGAATTGTCAGATAATTAAAAGAAAGTCTTTTCTCCTTTAGTTTGGACTGTGTAGGAACCCTGCTAACCCAGGTCATAATGAAGGATGTCAAAGCAGAGATGGGCAACAACAGATTTATAAACCACCAAATTAACAAACATTTGACAAAAAGCTAAAAACTTATGTTAGCACTTCTTATACAACCACAAATAAAAATCACAAAGTCTTAATGACAAATCCAAATCCTTCAGGCATCCTAGAAATCTGCATTAATATAAATAGCCAGAAATGCTAAATTATTCAACTTAAAATCTTTCCAGTGCTTCTCCCTGTAATTGCCCAAATTAGCATTTATCACTGAGCAAAAGAACTGGAGCATCATTAGCTGTAAAGTATCACTTTAAGTGACTTATGATAAAAAACTTATAAGTGCTGCCTTTGAGACACGGTGAGATGAGATAAATCTGCTGCCGGTTGCCCATCTCTGCCTCCTGACCCGAGGAAGGGAGGGGGAAAAAAAACATGGTCACTCAGAATTACTGCTCAAGCAGGTACAAGGTCAGATTCTGTTTCTGGACAATTTGAGCTCTGACAGGCAGCTCCAGTGTGTGTCAAAAATGGTGTAAACACTTAAAAGAATCATTTGAAAGATTAAAATTCATGGCATGAATTAAACAGGAGCCATTAAGCTTGATTTCTTCGAAGCTACTGGATGGAACATCAACATCTCCTCCCTCCCGTACCTTTGGTTGAAAAACAAATCAGCACCTCTTCACCGTACGACAATACAACAATCAGTGCTGCCTGCTGTAGCCACAGGCTCTTTTTTCACTTCATAATACTCTGAGGGGATGCTATTCTCCACTTGGCTTTTATGCATTCTTGCCAGTGTGGCTGTGCCAAAAATGTAATTAAAAGATGGGTTATTAATCTCTAGCTAGTGGCACAGAGACAAAATAAAACTGCATTAATTTCAGCCTGCCTCTATAAACACAGAATAAGAGGTGAGTGAGAGAGCGAGTGCAGGTCTATTATCAGCTGTACTCCCTGCTTATGACTAATGTGTAAGCCACATCTGCTCGCAGTCTAGATGCCTCTCGGTCGGCCGTATCTCGCCCCGACCATCCATCTGGCTCTGGCTGAGCAACAGAGGGGACGCGACCGACTCTCAACGTCGCAATGCTGCCCTTTACACCGCAAGGTCTGAAAATACTAAATACCAACCAGCAACGCCACTGATCACAATCTCCATCACCTAGGAGGTAGACATGCAGCGACTCTGCAGATGGAGCCAAAGCTAATAACTGACCAGTCACAAACACAGATGGGCACTTTCAATACTTCTATTTAATCTACATTATAGTTTTACAACATATCAGGGGCAAAAATAATGGCCTATCCCGCAACACATTAGTGTGACAAGTTCAGAATAAAACATCACATTCTGAGGTACTACTTCAGGACTGCTTTTATAGGTTGACACAAGTCTCCCTCTTGTTTAATGTCTGTCATTTTCTGTGGCATCTATTGGTGAAATCCGAGATTATAACATCATTGAATACTCCTCATGTCACCCTCTACAGTGGCTATTTAAGATATGAAAATGATCCTCGCTAGACTCAAGTTTGAGTTTGTCTGTTTGGTTAAAGGCATAATAAATCTGATCCATACTCAGACTGGTGACGGTAATGCATCTTAACAATAGATGCCACACCTATAAACAGAAGCAAGAGCTGTCAGATAATAATATGCCTGCCCCAGCCCCATAAATGTGAAAAGTGGTTTTATAAATACACACACACACACACAAATACATCTGTCATATAAGATATATATATCTTATATGACAGATGGATAGCAGACAGAACAGGAAACAAAACTACTCCAATCCAGAACTAAATTGTAGGAGGTCTGGTGGAAAAACGGACAGACACACACACACACACACACACTGTATCGTTCCACATAATATACCAAAAGGGGTAAAAAAAAAAAGAAAAAAAAAAAAGAAAACAAGGGGAGAGTAGATGTTGATTCTTGCAAACTATTGCAGAAACACAAGGAAAAAAAATTCTTATTTTCATGTGATTATATTCTGAAAAAACATAACTGAATACTGTATTCCATTGCTACACTTAAATGCCACTATATCTACTCAAATATAGACTGAACATGTAAGCTAAATAAACATTTTATAAATCCTCTTGGAATCATTGGAAAATACATCATCACAAAGCTGCAAACAAGCCTGATTTTCTAAGCTTTTAGAGATGTGTGGTCCTCACAGGACAGCGATGCCACAGATAGGATGATCTGAGAATATGATGCATTACTGTAGATTAAATTGCACAGCTATATAAAGTACTTTAAAGGCTCAAGGTTTACATGACGTATAGTATTTTCACAGTGAGGTGTTAGAGGTAAATCTGAATAATACACCAAACAGTCACAGCCACCATAAGCAAGGAGGCAGACATCGACAGCAATTCTACACATAGAGCCCCAGTCAGAGTTAATAACCAGCCAGTTATCAGACACACAGATGGTTGTTAGCTGAAAGTGGAACAGCTACTTCGAGATGGAGGTGACAGAAAAGAAAATGAAACCCTTCCAAGACAAAGCAATGGTTGCTTTGACCATGAAGAACCAATCCCAGAGTGCTAAACCCACCCAGAGGTGCCAAAGTGACTTTTCACTCTGTATAATTTATTTTAGGAATGTGCTTTATTATTCTTGGACACTTTCTTAGTCATCCATCTGCATAAAAGCTTGAAAAAAACAAGACCTAAATCAATTTTGCTTCAAGTGTGACATTGGCTCATTTTGTCTGTTACAGTATGTGTCCAGGCAAACAACACTTGTTCACCACTGAAAGAGGAGCAGTGGAGAGAAGTGAATCTTGTCACTTTGGCCCCCTGATGGGCTTGTCGTAAGAGGAGAATAGGCCCCCTGAGGCCCCCAGTGGGAATGAGTGAAATAAGATTTGGTTGACAGTTTGCTGTCTCATACTCGTTTAAACAGACGTCCAATAGTGCTTTCCTCTTTGTTCTGCAAAAATGTTTCAAAGTCAAAGAAATGTCAATTGTTATCCACTGTGGATGAACACAACAATTATATAAACATGCATCAACTCAGTTTTTCTCTATGTTTGTGTGTGCATGTGCACAAACCTTGCTGCGAGCGTCGACGTTGAGGAGACACACCCCACAAGCCAACTCCTTAGCATTTTTTATGCCGTGCCGCAGAATACAGGAGGAGAAATCTAGGGAGCTTTCATCAGGCTTCACAAGCAGATTCGTACACACCAAAGACAAAAACACACACAAAAACACAAACAAATTTACCATCTTCATGCCTCTGGGCAAAATGTAGTCATTTCTATTCTTATTATAACCAGCACTGAGAACAACTCAGCTTACAGTAAACATCTCCAAGCATCATCAACATTTCATAAAGACTTTACTTAACTTCAAATGTGTGGCATAAAAAACAAACAACAGCCGCATTTTCATATTTTTTTCTTCTAGAAAACAAGTTCAACCTGCAACACTTCAATTAAACATGAGCTCAGTTTTTTCCTCGCTCCCTCCTCGAGATAAAGTGTCATTATTATCTTCTTTAGTCTGAAAAACAATATTCTTCCAGGGCTGGCTATGTGGAGGAGAACAGACCACTCCATCTGTTTGCTTGAGAGACACAGTAGACAGCTGGATAAATAAATCTATACTGTCCTTGTCATTCCTGTTGAGCCCAACACCAGCCTACCAACAGGATACAGCTACATTGCAACTGGATCAATGGATGATTGATTTTAACCTAATGGAGCGACAAAAGTGAACTCACTAACATTTCATTATGTTATTGGCAGCCTTTTTTTGTTGTAACTTCAGCAACAATGCCCTGTTTTTTGTGCATTTACGTACCTGAGCTTTAATAATAAAAAGAGGATGAAAGCACCTGCATACAGAAAACTGTGTGTTTTTGTGTTAATACGTCTATTTATTCCTGTGTTACATCTGTCCTGTTTATTTGTGCATCTCACCGCGAGCTTGGCCAATGACATGAAGCCCATGAGGTTGTTCCACACACGGCTGATGTCCTTCAGCAGCTGTTGCAGCTTTTCAGAGCACACGGCTGTTGCCTTGATGCCCAGCTCCACACGTCTAGTGACGCGATACACTTCCACCACACCTGACAGGAAAATACACAAATCACAGCGACATATTTTGTTGCTCTTTTTGTCTCTGCTTCCAAAAAGGCACAGTGCTTTCAGTGCCTCACTCTGACATGTTTGCCACTCACAGCTCATTAAAAGCAGAAAAACCCAATAAGGGAGCAGGACCTTGTCAGCCCAGGCACAGATAAGCCATCAACATGTGAGCTCAGTTCCAGTGCCAACACCAGAGCTCTTTTAATCTTGTACTCTCAGTCCCTGTGTCCTTCAGAGGGTGGAGGCCACACACTGAGCTTTATAGCAGGCTCTTGTCGCCGCCATACAAGTCCTGGCTTGTTTCTAGTGTCTCAGTCTTGATATACATTCGCAGGGAGTGTGAATACATGTGTGGGTTTTGTGAATCCTCACCCAGCAAGTACTCCATGCCTTGAGCAGATTGGATGACCTCAGTGCAGACAGACGAGCTGCTGATGCTGTTCAGGGTGTTGTTAGCTTTGGTGATGACCTTAATTTAGGGAGACACAAGGCAGAATTATAGCATATGCACTGTTACTGGTGATTATGAAAAACCAATACTTGGAAAAGACTTAATCAAATTTCTACCCAAGGTGTTCATTTATCCATTGTATCACCTGACACATAGGCATTTACAGCAGTGTATGATTAGAGACATTAGAGTTTGGTAAGATTTTACATTAAATCATTGATTACTGGGTATCAAACTACTAATGAATTTGTTACCTCTCAAAAAAGGGGGTGAATTCAAGTAACAAACCCTTCATTTAGAGTTATTTGGACACGATTAACTTGTAGTTGTGTCATGCAAAAACAGGTTTTATTAACGGAGAGTAATTATTATTGTGATGCTACTCCATTATAAGGCGTTTAGTGATAACAACATTAATACAGATACAACAACTGCAAAACTGGCCGTCAACCCACTGATATACATTCTATCATTTGTTACCTGGACATGATTCCACAGCTTGACATGGAAGATTGGGAAAGTATATTTACTTTTTAATAATTGGAGGTAAAAAATGTCAGCTCATCTGTATTTAAATTTAGCCTTTTGATTTGGACCAAGAGGAAAGAGCTGTAGAAGGAAGGTGGGTATTTTCTAATTCTGGTGTTTTTACCACATGATTTTGGATCCTGTAGATTTAATGGTAAGTATAAATATAATACTGTGCAAAAGTCTTTGGCCAACATTAGGTTTATTAGTTTAGTAAAGTTCTAATGTCCACATATATGCATTTTACAGTCTCTGTATCAAGACACGATCGGGATACATTTGAAGTCTGCACAGCATTAAAAAACTAAATTTTCAGGAAAAAAACAGCTTATATAAACCAAAGCGCTAGTATTTAGTGTGACCTCCCTTTGCACTTAACATATCTTTGATTCTCTTGTTCAGACAATATGAGGTTTATTGCAATAATTTTCTGATGTTTATAATCCAAGGTTTCATTCAGCACAGTATGATGTTTCAAAATGTTTGTGCTGCTTCATGTCATGGGGTCAGGAATCACAATAAATAATAACTTTAATCCATTTAGTTCAGTTTTTTTTGTCTTTTAAGTCTGTGCACATATTTTCTTGTATGTGGAAAGAAGGGATAGTTCTGTGCATATGAACTTCTACCCTGTTTTGTACTGATGGTGATAAATAACATAATTTTTTAGTTATGTATACATATAATTTATCCTCAAATGTGTGTGATAATAGAAAGGCTGTTGTTGTTGTTGGTATAAGGGTAACTGGAAATGAAAATATGCTTATTTCTTTCTGACTACCTGAAATAATTCTTTTATACAAGTAATTTCACATAAGGTCAAGGCTCATGAGACCAGGTCACAAACAAATACAAACCTCCAGAGCACTTTCCAGACATCTCTGCCACTCGTATGCGTAGCGTTCACTTTCCTGCAGCAACAACACAACACTTTATAATTACAACAACTACAAAAAATACACAGGGAGAACAGAAGAGAAGGAGTAGCTCTGTGCGGCAGCCTGTAACAGTCCTGAGTGTAGTCCTGAAATCTCATGCTACATGACAGTGCTAACACGTGGTGCGGTTAATAAGCGGCCTTCCTCACCTCCACCTCCCCAGTCAGGTCCTTGTACTTGTCCCTGATGACAGGCAGGGCAGGTTTTTCACTCAGGGTGTTGGATCGATCCCTGAAGGGCTGCTCTGGAGCTGGAGACGGAGGTGAACGCCCAATCTCCTTCTCACCCAAACTGTGACTGCGTTTGTGTGAGCCTAAGACAGGCGAGAGCAGGAAAAAGAATAATATTGGAGAGAGCCACATACTCATAAACCTGTTATTTTTTGTTTGTTTTATATCAGTTCAGCAACCCATGACGATGACTCATTTTGAGCCATGCACCTGTTTGTTTGCAATCATTATACTTCCACTCTGTTGCTTCTAATTCCTCACAGACAAGGATAGCATGAGCAAATACTTAATTGGTGACAAACTATAATTACATACAAAACAGAAGCACCAAAATCCAGGTATGAATTATTCATAGGGGCTCACAGACGGACAAATTCTGGCAGGGTACCACAACAAACACAGGCACAAATTCATGCTAAGCCCTGGCTATTCCTGTGGGGCTGCCAGTTAGTGAATGTGTATGTGAAGGTACCTAGGCTCAGGTAATTCACCGCCCAGCCTGCACACAAACTCCACCACCTCCCTCGGAGACATGCGTCACCCCCCCACACACACACCACGATAGCTCCTCACACCACCCCCAGACATTACCCCAATGCCTCACAGTGATCATATTACTGCTCCACTGGGCAAAGAGGAGTAAGTAAAGCCCTCTTCTTCACACAAATTAAATCCAGCACAGGGAGATAAATCTATGAGGCAAATGGGCTTTTATCACGGTGGAGGAAACGCTAATAAATTATTTGTGGAACACAACACCGGCAAACAGCAGTTAAAAAATGAACGGCCTTTAAGTGGATACGGTTAATTTCTGCTCATGGATTTGTTGGCCTCTGCTAATCCATCTCACTAGTCACTGCCACTGGAGCAGAGCTGTAATCTCAACACTGCCATCTAATGTTTGGCAGCTTTAATACAGAGCTGCCAACCCCCAGAATATGTGCAGTGGGTGGGCTCCAAGGCTCCACAGTCTGAGGTAGGGCTGGGTGCTAAACTTCATGCTTTTATGGCATTAAACAAATTTATCTGATACTATAGAATATTAAAAAGCCCTAATGTGACCTGGACTGAGATCATTTGTTAGATAATTTCAGCACTAAAGGGATAAATCTTATTAGTGTCATGAAGTGCAACTTTAACCCTGTTCTGACTCAACATATAATTCTGAAAATTAGAGCATAAGTTGGGAATTGGCTGGTAGTGGTGGTGATCAGTGTCTGAAAGTCCAGGTGTGGATGTGAGACAGGAGTAGTTCAAGGACATCTGTATTACAGAGAACCATACAACACTATTGCAGAACCACATGAGGCTCTGAAAGGGTCACTTTGAGTTTTTGTACTACTTTTACCACCTGACAAAGACCCATCTAAAACTTCTACATCCATTTTAGTACACACTATATTTAGAATGTTTTTGCTGCTTTTTCTTTCTGTCATACAGTCTTTTCTCATGGAGTACTGAAACCTTGAAGCACTCTGAAATCCACTAGAGTTTCCTGACAAATACACCGACTCTACAGCCTGTGTTGTGTCACCGTGATGTTTTAATGTTATTTTTGATTCAAACAAACTAAATGATTTGGGCAGTAGTTTTATGAGGAAAAATCGCACCGCCTGTGTTAGAAAATGAATGAGGTTGGAATTGGACTGAGGGATGGGTGGACAACATCTCATTCATATTATGGTTGGTCAATATAATTAATTAATCAAGGTTTTGGTTTTTAAGTGACAACATTGAGATTATATATCTGGAAACATGTCTGCCTAAAAAAACAAAAAAAAACAACAACTTAATTGCAACCTGTTTGTGCTTTGTAAAATAATTATTATATATGGCATATATCTCTAGTGAAGAAAGAGTATTTTTGAATGAGGTTTCATTTTCATGTCATGTTGCCACAAAACAATAAACTTTAATAGTGATTTCGTTTTTCTTTCAGCCACATCGCCCAGCTTTAGTTGACATCGATTTATTTTTTTTTAATGCAAGTTTCATTGTCAGCGGTGCAAAATGTTCAGCTCTGCTCCAATATGGGAAGGCTCACAAAAATATCACCTACAAAATGCAAATTGTCACTTCATCATTTGTTTGTGGATTATCACCATCATTGATGTGTTTCATCATAACTGAGTCACATGATTTTGTTTACAGGTTAAAAACCATATTTTAGTGTGGTATTTAGGTGGGTAATGCAATTACACTTTTGATAAACTTGGAAATTGCTTTAGAAAACAGAATCATTCAAAAAATACATACATTTTAAAAGTGGCACTTATGCAAGGAAGTTTTTATAACAATGCCCCCATCATATGTAGTAAAGCACCATTTTACTGCACAAAGACTACTGTTCATTTTTATATTTATAGTGTATTTTGCTAATAGTACTTGTTTAGCAATAATTAAAACCATTTTTAAAAATCTGGTGATCAATGACCTTGCCCCTCAGATGTGAAGGTTTAGGATTGTTATTGCTGTTAGAAATGAATGTTCAAAGTCTTCATCATAACCCCCCCCCCAAAAAAAAAACATACACTTAGGGAATTTGTGAGATAAATAAATGATGAAAGTAACCATCAGCTCCATCCTGTTCACATATTTATAGGATTGAAATGGGAGCAGTGACTTACCTTGAACAGACAAGTCAAAAGTTGCTAGTTCGTTCTTGATCATCTCCTCGCTGGACTTCACTTTGGCCTGAGTGCTTGCCTTGAGGAAGTCAGACTTTCCAAACTTGGGCTTGTCTCCTTGAAAAGCACCAAACTCATCAAGAGATTCACTTTGGGTTCCTTCTGAGCCTATCTCTGTCGCAGCAGCTGGCGAGTCAGACTTTTCAGACACAGTACTGGCAAAGTCCCCAAAGTCGTCCTCATCATCTACACCTCCATGCTCACCGGAGCCAAAATCAGCAAAGGCTTCAAACTTGTCATCTGCGGAGGAGCTGTCCTCAGCAGGAAGGGAGGTGGTAATCTTTCCTGTTGAAGTTCCGGTGATGTTTTCGGTGCTACCAAAGGTCAGCTCCTTTCTGTGAGTTGGACCTGAAGATGGAAGAACAGCTCCTTCCAGGCCTTGTGGCTTTCTCACATCACCAGGAAGACATTCCTCCCGGTCTGACCAATCATAGTTGGCCAGGCTGCTGAGCGCCGCTGTCCCAAAGGGGTCAAATTTCATGTCGTCTCCTTCTGTAATGACAACACAGACATACGAGTGGTTCCTGGGAATAGCACAGATGCTTTCATGATACGTGTAGATTAATGAGCCTGGATGAGAGAGGGAGAAGTCTGTCAAATTATCTCTATGTGACTTGCACAATTCTAGTGGTATCTGTGGTAGTTATACCCAAAAAATCCTTCTCCATTATTTCTAGTGTTAATTACACATATGGATGACTCTGATTTTTGAATTTCTGAATGCATCAGAATTTTCTCTTTGCTCAAGTGCAAGGGGGAGAAGGAAATGGAATTTGTCCTGCACAGAATTAAAATATTCAAAGTAAAAATAAGAAGAAAATCTGACCTAAAACAATTGCTCTGGATGGTTCACATCAACAGAGAGTGGAACTACTCTCTAAAGAGTAAAGAGTGTGACAATCAAATGCAAAGTCATGTCTCAATCCTGTGAGCACCACAAATTACATTTATTTCCATCTCTATTATACTGGAGTGGAGGTAAAAATATGACATGTAAATTTTCTTTTAACAACCTGGGCAAATAATCCATAAATTGTCTGTGGCTATATTCTACAAGAGGTTAGTGAGAATTTATGTCTCTAAAGAATTTAAAGGCTGAGTGGGCAGACATCAGGACAAAAGCATCCTTTCCTGCAGTGCTATCTTCTATGTTCTAAGCATAGACTGTAGAAAAACATGAACGACATGACACTGTTTGATGCTATGGAAGTGAAGTCACAACTTTGGTTGTGGGATCCGCTGTGTTGTTTCTGTGTAGAGCCACAGTTTATTCAGTAATGATGCATCTGATGGGGTCTAGACAGCAACTGGACATTAGAGCTGTCAATCACCCATTTTTATACCGCCTCCTTTTGAATAAAAATGTTGTGATTGACCAAAATCTTCTGCCATAGGTTACATTTTCAGATGTGCAGACATCTCGTTTCATCTAATATCACTAGTGTTACAACATGCTGAGATGATGTTAAGTTCTTTTTCCAGTGACCCCAAAAGGTACTGCCTACTGAGGCTTTAAGGGAACCAACCTTGAAAGTTTTCAATGCAAGACTAACGTCCCAAAAGTTGCATTTAAAAATGTGAAAATGTTGGCCCAGTAAAATAATAAAATACAATATGAGTCAGATATTATTCATGATGGTGGCTGTTTCATATTCATACACGTAGCTCCATAGTAGTAACAGTTTAAATTTTTTTTCTCTCCAAAGGTAAACAAGTTGTTATGACATTGATGCTAAATCATGTTTATGAGGAGGAGATTACCGCCATCATCTTACTGAGATACAGTATGCACTGATGCAAATAGACTATTCCTCAAATCTGACAGTGTAATAGTTGGTCTCACTGGTGGTAAACAGCCTTCTCAACAATAAACAGAGCAGATCTGCTTATACCAAATGTAACCTGAAGGATTCAGTCTCATGACAGACTGCTAACAACATGAATAAAAGATCTTTCCTGTCACTAAATCTGTTTTCTTACACTGTGTTGTGTTGACAGAACACAGTTTGCAATCAATTTTGTTACAGCTAATGGCATCTGACAGAGTTGTACAGCTTTTGCGCATTTGTCAACATGTCAGTATTTAGGTCTCCCTCTCAATGTCTCTCACACACCCACAAACACACAAAATAGCCTTACTAGACACAGATATAAAAGCAATTTGTGAAATTGACAAGGGTCCGGTGCTGTTTGGTAATTATACTGCCATTTAAGAAAAGAAGTGAGAAAATAAGACGGTACGCATTTCAGCAATACCAACAGTAATATTTATTACGACAACATGAGTAGAGAGATAGAGAGAAAAGGTCACAAAGTACTGTGAAAGAGGTCTATCATTACAAGAGGTTTGTCAAACTAACACTTGAAAAAGTAGATTTCAGTCATTTAGAATACAAGGGCATGCAGAGTCAGGAAAAAAGTAAGAAAACAAACAGCATAAAGGAAAACAAAGATAATTTGAGGATATAGAAGCAGAAACCAGAATGAGAAGGCACATTCACAGACTAAAATCAGTAATTCTGGGGGGATGACAAACTCTGTTTTACTATTAGGACGTAAAGCAACAGGATTTTTGGAAACAAATTGAATACAGAACACTTGAAAAGCCAGGTTGGAAAGATAATTCAAAGAACAAGCTCAAGGCAGAATGCATTAACCCTTTGAGGACCTGAGGGACACTTTGAATCAATGGGGCATAAGAAGATACTAACAGCCCGCTCTAGAGTGGAAATTAGCCCCTGAAACTAATGGTTTTTGTACATGCAAATTGCACTTTAGAAACAGTAAGGGCTGAATAGCCTCAGTTTAAGAGGCTGCTATGTTCATGCATTTAGTCAATTCAGAAAGTAAATTGTTGTCTTGTGTTACTGCATGGTTAAAGTCATCTGTAATCTATAAGCAAAATAAGCAGAGGAGATCATATCTGCATCTAAACATGTGAAATGACCTTCTTCAAGCACTCAAAGGGTTACAGAAAACAAAGAGGGCCATCCTTACATCTGACATCCCAGAGAGGGCCTTCATTACATCTAATCACAGATGTTAAAACAGATTTAAAGAGACAGTATCCTTTTTCTCTTGCTACAGTGCTTGTTTGTCAAAGCAGGCTAATGTGCACAAACGGTTATGAGCCCCTAAAGAATAGTACATAATTATTAGTCAAGACAACAGACTATTTCAGACTAATTTGATAAACACTGTATCCCTACTAAATAGGCAACATGTAAGTGACATATTTGGGAAATCACAACAAGAGCAAGGAGTCTTTCTCATCTCAAAATAAGAGCTCATATTCCTGTAATAAAAATACACTATTAAATCTGTATGTATACATTTCTTCCTTTGATAAAAACTTGCAATACTGTTATGCATAAACTTGTATCTTGTATTTATGTTCTTGTCAATTTCACAAATTGAAAAGGCAGGCACACTGCAGCAAAAAGCAAGGCAGGAAGGGCAATACTAACTTCATTATGTTCTCACAGAGCCAGACCATAGAGCCACACGTGGTAAATTCATGCTGCGGTAGCACAGATAATGGTGAAAAAATAAAATAAAATAAAAAGAGATTCCTTTTGCCTTCAAATGAATCTCATAAAAGAAATACTGTCTCTTTAAGATTAGTCTACGAGAAGTACAGACATGTCTAGAAACACAGTGCAAAGCATTGTGTGAGGCTCAAACTCTTAGCCTGCTACACTTTTAGATCATGTTAGCTCTCCAAGAACAAGGACATTGGATAAATACGAATGAAAGGGAAATGTGGAGCAGCCATTTCTGTAGCACAGACGCAGCTTTTGGAATGTTTTGATGTTAAACTGCATCAAACTGCATTGGGCATCATTTTGCCCAATCTGCAGTAGCCTAACTGTTTGCTGCAGCTCCATTGACTGTGATTTGAACACATGGTCATATTCTGCAAGTACAGAAGGGCCTGTTTCAGGTTAAACAAAATTCAACCATCATATAGAACTAAAATAAGGCATTGGGGATGGTTACATTTATTGTTTCTTCTGATCAAGACAATCAAATATCAATTCCTTGCATGATATATGGTATATATGGTATACATGTGACCATCTGATTAACTGATATTTAAATGATACTTAAAGCTTATGAGCAACTGCTGTGCATGCAGATGTACATGGGGGGGGGAATGCATGTTTCTACTGTCAGGTGAACCCATAAGTACCTTAATTGCAGTGTATTCACCTGATAATAATTACATACAGCCTTGGGTTACACCACAGAATGGTCTTGGATGTTTGTCGTGAAACATGAGCCATGGCATGGAAAATGAGAAGGTGGATGAATTATTGATGACTGAAGAGGAGGAGAGGGAACATTGATACGGACATTACCTGATCATTACAGAAAATGGGTCAATATGACTTAAAGAAATTACCCTAAAATGTGTTGCAGGTAAATATGTAATTGTAATTTTATGGATGTGAGGTAGGGGGAAAAAAGCCAACATGCTACAGAAAGAACTCATCCCAAATGGGCTGTTAAATCCAAATAATACTGTATGGTTAATCTAAAAATACGGCAAGGTAATACAATAGCTGGCAGACAAATACCCTAAAGCACACACATATTCAAACACTGGGTTTAAAAAACTGTATTGCAGCCATCTGTAATGAACCAAACTGATTTCTGACACCACAGTTCAGTTCTCATTCATTCAACTTAACTTATTTACCATTTCATGCCTTCCTTCCTTCCTATTTAAGGTAAACATGTCAATTTCAGCAAATCAAAATCATTATCTGGTATGTATTCCGCACAAACAAATGTCAGAAGTTAGATGGTGAATGATGGCTTACAGATAACGCCTTTGGTAAACTACAGCTTATTGTGCAAAACCTGTGATATAAATATATATGTTCTTCTGCGAAGGGTCATCACTGTAGCACCTTCCTGTGTTTGTTTTCAACCTTTCTGTTAGCGCTACTCGACGTGTCAACAACATACACCAACACACACAGTCCAGTCTATAGAGACAGGAGGTACACTGAAGGGAAGTGCCCTGCCTGCATCTGCAGCATAGACACAACAAACAGAGAGCTTATCCGAGCCACACAGACAGCAGCTGGGGACCATGGCGATGAACTAAGGCTGCCAACACATCAAAACCAGCCACTCATCATTTGAGAATAAATAAGAGATATTGGCCAGGCCCTTCCTGTCACTACAATAAAATATGCAGGGAGGAATTGAGGGGAAAGGGGAGTGGAGTAACAGAAATTTAAAAAAAAAAA
>JAQQZY010000006.1:30039220-30051924 GCA_030068375.1 Ostorhinchus rueppellii | reverse complement strand
AATCGGCTAATCTAAATTGCCCATAGGTGTGAATGTGAAAGTGATTGTTCATCTCTATATGTCAGCCCTGTGATGAATTGGCGACTTGTCCAGGGTGTACCCCGCCTTCGCCTTTAAGTTGCTGGGATAGCCTCCATGTGACCCTAGTGAGGATAAAGCGGGTATAGAAAATGAATGAATATTTAGAGTTACATTATATTAAAATTGTATCACTTGTGATCACGAATTTATTTATTTTTGGATGAATTTAGGAAAATGAAAATGCAACTGACCATACTTTTGTGTTTCACACATACAGCTTTTGACAACAAACAGATGCCTATGTCAGCAGCACCAGTGACCATCAGATACACAACAGTAAAATGTACAGCAGACTTCAGTTTGAACCACTGACCTCAGACCTGACAAGACAGCTACAAGGAAAACATCTCAACTCAAAGACATGAGCCAGTTAGCGTTAATGTTAACATTCTTCGTTACATGTTACATTAGTGCTGTTGTTTTCTTGCTTGCTAATGAGTCAGTAGTCAAGATTTGAATTACAGTGAACTGCACAGCTCCTCCAACTAACATTAATAATGTTTGTCTGTTGGAAAGCATAAACATTATGTCCCAAAACAAATTTGAGATGAGATAGCCAGCAAGTAATGTAGCTAGTGAACAGGCACTGTGAGTGTATGTGTGTGTGTGTCTGTATGTGGTAGCTCATGCATACTCCCAGTCCACTCAGTTTCTTGCTGAATGTAAAGCAGAGCTGCCAACTTTCACACCACACGTCCATTTTTGCTCACACCGAGAAAAATATCTTCATAACGGATAATATTACAGAGCAGAAGGAGGACACTGACAGCGCACAGATAAAATCAAAGTGATATAACTATGGTTATGGAGAGCAGCACATGAGGAGCATTAATACATCACCACTGAACTTGAGTAACATAACATAACTGGGCATTTTTACACCACAATGTTGAAAACACACTTGTAATCTTTTTTTTTTTCAATTTAATTTACATAAAAACACAATAAAAGATGACACTTTATGGTCAATCAGTAATCATATGATAACTATAATTTATAATTTAAGTATAATTTTTTTTATTTCTTTAAGGCCACTTGACTTTGAAAACCTTTAATTAATTATAAAGCTAAACAATTGATCTTAAAATCTGAAACCATGTTAGTTTTGGGATTATTTTTCAGGACAACTCCATGAGGATGATGAGATACAGTAGCAAGCAAAATTCCTTATTTTTTACATATACACATAAACTCAAATTAAGGCAAAATATAGATTAGATAGACCTGTATAACTGATACAATAGCATATTATATATATTCTAGTTCATTTATGCTTTCAAACCTAAGCCCTTTATGTGTAACAGCATCCAGCTCTTACATGTAAACTTAGATCCTACCCTCTGATTATAGTTTTCTTATAATGCAAATATCATTCCTTTCAATTTAACTCTACTGGTTTTATAAATAGCCCATTATGTTGCAAAGTCTGTTCTATATTTATTAACATGTATATTTAAGGTGCTTATTTGCTTTATTTTTCCACTTGTACATGACTAATTTCCCCACAGGGACCAATAAAGTGAGAGACTGACTGACTCCACTCCAAACAATAAGCCACAATAGAGAACCATGACATTAGAAGTCTTACTGATGCTCTTCAGCCATTTGTTTCTGCATGTCTGCTGTGTACTGTGGTCCCGCAGGTCTCATACCCATAAACTGTGGCTGGCCCAAGAACTGCATCCCAGGAGTCTGCATACCAATCGCCATCCCACCCTGTCAGACACAAACAGCAAAAAAACAGCATGGAGATCTCATTAGTATTCACACATTTACATTCCATTTAGCTGATAGTAAGTGTTTGCACCAAGGGACAACCAAGCAATTCTGGATGCAGCTAACTTAAGTCTTGTTGAAAATCACCAGGCTGCAATAAATCAATGTTAATGTGCAAACTGTTAGTGCTTGGATGAATACACCCTCAAACACTAAACAAGGGTCTCTGACTAAATATAATCAATCAAAAAGTGTAATACGAACTTAATTTAGTTTTGTTTTTGGTTTAGATTATTTGTCTCAAACTTTGAAGTAAAAAAACAAAAACAAAGCAATAAAAGCAAGAAATCAATACCCCCATCAACAGTCATTAATCACAGAAAAAGTAACAAAATACAATAAATTCAACATAGATGTACATATGTATCAACTCATAATACATAGTTTGAGAAGGTACAGACAGAAAATAAAGCTTATTAAGTCCTGCCCCTTTCTTAAATTTCCTTCATTGGCTATTAGATTAAAATAGATAACAGTAAATAACTAGTCACAACATATTTGTATTGATTGTAACACCATTGTGCTACCATTCTGCCTAGAAATAAAAATAAACAAATAAAGAAGTAAATTATACAGGGTATAATACGTAAACCCTAAACCTCATATAAACCCATCAAAAATATAGCAAATTACACATACAGTAATACTAAAGTGGTTTGATTACGCAATAGATTTGTAAGGGTCAATTAAAACTTGATGTAATTCAATATATTTTGCTGTATTCTGTATCCAATATAAATTCATCAAGTATCCATGAAAATCTCAGTAAAATTCTGAAAGGTACTTTCATAAAAAACTGAAATATTATATCACAAGTATTTTCTATCAAGAAATATAACTTCACTTGTGTAGAGAGGCGGCTTTAAATTTTCTTGAAGGGGGGCTAAATGATAATCATTTGTTCCTATGATGCTGTGTGTATAAACTGTGGGACATCTGCAATCACAGCAACCTTGTTTTATGTCCCCTAATTTTGTCTGTGTACTCTAAAACTTTTTACCATAATGCAGTAATTGTCATTTTCTTTCTACTATTATGAATATTAGAACTTCTAAAAATATGACGCTTGCTGGTCAGGAAAAACAGTTGCATCTGTTGTATCCCTACAATTGACCCAAACACAGATTCAAAAACTAACCTGCATGGGCATGGCACCTGGAGGCATCTGTCCCCCAAAGTTCATTCCCATCATGCCTTGCATGTTAGGCTGCATGACCTGAACCATAGGGAAGCCCTGTTGTGGCTGTTGTTGCTGTTGCTGCTGCTGCATGGGTACCATACCTGCAGAAATGCATAGGCAGAAAATCCTCTTATGAAATAGTATGTTTAGGATGAATGCAAGTCCAATCTAATGAACACTGAGGACAAGTTAGTGCATGTCCAATGGGTGAAAAACCTCTAGAAGCTATACATGATTCACTATTGCAAATCAATTCCCTGGACAGCTGGAAAAAGTCACAGACTCAGCAACAACCAAATCTGTTTTCCTGTGACTACATTCGACAGCTTAGACCAAAACAACAGAGAAAAGACAAAAAAAATACAAGAAACTGTGTTTGTTTTCAGATGCTGTGTAAGCTGACAGCCAGAGCTGAGCGGCTCCCTCAAACTGGAGCCTCCAGATGATTCACCATGTCATGGCTCAACTGGGCTGAATAAATAGCTTGTTTAGGAGGCTGCACACATTCTAATTTGTCCAACTAAAATGACATTGCTAACAGGAGCATGTAACGACCCCGGAGAGACATCTGTCCCAATGGTGTGTGAACTGTTTATCAGATGTGTTAGTGCAAAGTCAACAGCCTAAATAACATGAACATGCACACCTAAATGATAGCACATCTGAAGTCTGTGTTGGAATGGCATAGCTGGTTTCTTCTTGTGCCTTATGGTTTATGTTACAGAAATAGCAAACAGGAAACATACTGTATTCTGTGGCTGTTTATTTTAATATATGCAAGTAGTGGGTCTGCCTGTTGACAACAGACAAATTAGTGTATGTGTTATGACTGGAGGCATTGTTAACATGAACCTCTGCACAATGTAAATAACACCTTCCATTGTTTAGCTCTATTTTAATTGGGAATCATTTCCAACTTACAATGCAATTTTACATATAATTGTATAATGAGTAGGCCAAGTATAGTTTTTGATTTCACATTTAAAAGGCAAATTCAATCCAATAGGCATCTTTAATTTCATTTTAATTTGTTCCTTATTAAATGTGGAAAAATCCAGTGTAGTGATATAGAGTAAAGTGTGTAATGTGGAAGAATGACTCACCTTGTGGTGGCCCTAAGCCCCCTCCAACAGGGTACATAAAACTGAAGGGAAGAAAAAGAAAAACACAAGCTGTGAGATTTCAGTAATTCTATCCCAGTGTACAAATACAAACCAACACAGTTTTTGACTCAAGCATTAAATCTGAGAGTGCACTATAATTTTTCCAATTGGTCCGAGCAGCTTTGGTGTGTTATGGTATGTGATGAACTGCTGTTCTACACACTAAAAGTGCCCATTCATACAGACTGGACTCAAGATGTTACAATTTAAGAACGGTTACCAAACAGGAGCAACATTAGATTTGCAGTGAGTAAACATCATAGACATGCTGCCATTTCCACAGGCAACTTGGACTCTGTCACTGTGTCTGTGCTGAGAAACAAGCCTTTAAGAAATAATCAGGGAAAAGCTCTACAAATTGGCCAAGTCTGTTCCTCACTGGAGCCAACCCACACAGGCCTCCAGCTATTTGCCAAAGAACTTATTACAACTCAGTTCTTCAGGCCTGAACTAATACTGCAGAAGGAAAAAGAAGAAAGAGGCAGCCAGGACTGACTCCAAGCTACATCTGAGCATCACTAATCCAATACTGTGGGGGGAATAGCTTTATAAAACTGATATGTTTCGCTCCAACACAGCTGTGCTAACAAAATGCTGATTAGAGAGAAAGGACAATCGCTGTCAATTCAAGCATTCCCAAATGTGTTTAAGAACACTGAATGGCAAATGATTCTGATATTTTTATTATAATTCAAATTTTACAAGTTTAACATTTAACTGTATTTTGGGATTAAATAACACCTGGGGGCCTGCACAGAAAACCTACATCATTTAGTGAATTTAAAATAAAGTGCGTTACACTTCAATGAATATAGAAACTATAGTGGGCTGAAATTATAAAATGGCTTAATACTGTATTTGCCACTATCCGAGAGTCAGGGAATATCAATTTCCATTGCAAAGGGATAATTTAACAATATTAACCTAAAGATGGTGGCGATATGAGAGTCCCACTCACAGAATTCTAATATAGTACAACTATGTGTTATCTACGACCATGCTGCATGACCTGAAGGGTTTCAGATACTCACATCTGCAGCTTGTAAGATTTACAGCTTAAAAAGCTTTTATAAGAGCACTACTGCACTGCTGCCCACCACTCTGCAGCAAATACCAGGTCATGACTGAGCAGATTAACATCCAAGGAGATAAGCAGTAATAGCAGCTGTGAAAGCCAGGCAGACCAGTGCCTTGTAAAAAGGCCCCTAATCGTACATCATCAAACCGTTCTGAAAGCATTGTTCTGTCCAGCATTGTCAGGGGTTTTAGTCAATAACTGAGGATGATAAAATCATTATTTTGGTTATTCTGAAGATGCTTTTTCAGTGAAATACAAGTGAGACAGGCACTATCTATAGAATGATGGTAAAGTGAAAAATAAATGATTCAGCCTAGAGCTGGGCAAAAATAAAACAATGAATAAACTGTGATAATTTCCTCGCAGGTTAGTGGCTATGATTATCATTATACATATTTTTTGGAAATTATTTCATTTACATATATGTCAAGTAAAACACAAAATACCTCAATTGACCAAAAATCAGACTTCAGAAACAGACAATAATAATGATCTCATATTTATTGTGATAGTTAAAGATCCATATCATGACAACATTTTGGAATGTATCACACAGCCCTTAATGAAACTCAGTAAAACTTATGTTATTTCTATTAACAGGATAAATTGACTTGGTTCCTGTGAAGGACTTTTAAAAGTTATAATGATGACTGATTGGGCATCAGTCGTAACTCCAATTAAAAAAATCTCAACAAAATCCAGACAACAGTCTGCACAATGCTGGATTATGTGACATTTATGGGGTCAGTCATTTGATGGAAGGTGTAATCACATCCTGCTGAAGACAGAGACATCTAGGTAATCTAATCACAATGACATTGATCTCTGTCACAGATATCATAAATGTGATAAATATAACCAATCACACCTATGTCACCATGTTATTTTTAATATCAAAATAAGAAAAGCTTAAATAACTCCTGAGAAAACCTGTTAAATTACAAAAGCACATGGAGACAAAAACAAACAAACAAAAAACATATTATGACAATTCATTTAAAACATGGTTGGCGTCTCCAGGTCGGAGGAAGAATGTGTGGGACTGGCTAATACATTTACCTAAGATGTAAACACCTACAAAGGTGGGGATTACTTGCTGCACTATTGCTCCACCTCCTGGTTTTGAGTTCTGGCATACGAGGACATTTCACTTTGTTATAGCTGTATTACCCACTGAAACTAAAGATTGTGGAATTACAAAATGTATATTATGAATTAATCATGCAAAAGAGCAAGCGTTTTAAACGTGCAACAGCAAAACTGATGTATCATGAAAGGAATGTATGGGAATTTTTAAATGACAGATTTGGAGTTATCACACATATTTTTACACCCTTTTAAAAAATTAACCAACAGACAAGTGGCTGTTGCTAAAAGTTTAGGCTTCACCAGCATCAGTGTCATTCATAACCCACCAAAAACAACATTCAACCAGAAAATAGCCCAAATGGCACAAGCCAATTTCTTTCTGTCTGTCAGACATCACCCAGTACAATTACCTCCAGGTATTCAAATTACAACAAGCAGATTTTCTTACTGCACACTCATCTACAGTCTTAAGGCTTTGGGTTTCACCTGCCGGATCAGTATCACCTGGCTAGTCGAGATGCTTGTAGCAAGAGCATATTTATTATTCAGGCGGCTCAAGACCAGCTTATGAAATAATCATGAGACTGGTCTATTCCATTTTCTCCTCTACTTCGATAAGATACACCCTTACGCCCCTTTACATCTGTATTAACAAGAGTCTCACTAAATACACACATAGAACAGGAAGATCCTGAATATCAAGTTTATCTAGTTGATGTTGTACTACATTGTAATCTTAGCTATATAGAGGCTTTCAGAAAGATGTCGAAGTTCCATCACCTTCAGCTCTTTAAATACCCACCAAACTATCCAGAAGTCACTAAATCCTAAACCGACAGTTTAGGAATTAGGAATATTCATAAAAATAGGTGTAGACACAATCAACCGTCCACAGGCCTGTCTGCATTAGTCTTGAGTATTTACTGGCAATGCTAACTACATGACAATGATGTACAAACGTCATACGATGTCTCATCGTCCACCTTAGGGATATCAGCATTCATTTATATAAAGAAACGTATATATATTTTTTCCAAATATTCACATAACTGGAACCGTTTTGGACCACTCTGGGCTGTTCTGTCAACAGCAGAGGAGCCAGCTAGCTTAGCTTCCTCAGTAACCTAACGCTAGCTAGCTCTGACACCTGACATCCAGCCATCTCATCTCATCATTCTCCCTCGACTACAAACCCAGCCCTTTTCCCCATCTTTGACGTCCACTTAGGTGAACAATTCGAGGCTTAACAGATGTCAAACGTAGATATTTCACAAATAACTCAGTTTAACGGGAGAGAATTGTTCTTAAATAGCTAAAATACCTGCTGCCTCCCCCAGATCCTGGCCGCAGCGCCATCTTGATAACAGCAGTCACTGAGACGACGTCAGCAGTGACGGTGAGAGAGATAAACCAGTCCCTGAGTTTGGTCTCACAGGCACTAACAATAGTTTACCGTTAGATCATTCATCAGTGACAACTACCTTATTAGTTTATAAGGTAAATGGAAAGTGTGTCGTTCTTTTTTATCTGATCTTCGTCTATCGTCTCTGAACTACAATAAAACCTGTGTGTATGTGAACCAATTGACAATGAAAATTTGTTGCGCATTAAATAGTTAACAACAAGTGAGTTACCTTTATTCTCTCAATGGACACGTAAGAACAACCGCTGTGTAATGCACGTCAATTTAACGTCATGATGTGTGCATCAGGCAACCTTCTGGAGATAGGCCTGCCTGAAATATCGAATACGGGGCTACAATTGTCAATAAAACTGTTTCCTGCTGTACTAGTAGTCTGCCAGCAGATGTCAGTGTTCAGCCTTGTTGCCAAGTTTAGTTCATTCATGTAGAAGACGAGAGGACAAACATAAGACCCTGGAGAGATTGGTTTCTGCTTCCAAAATCTATGGTTTGATCTGTATTTCATTACATTGGATAAAAATTGGTTGTCCTCTGGAAGTCAGATAAAAAAAAATGTGTATTACATTGTTTTTCTGACTAGAGATATTGACAAGATGCAAATAAAGGTAGGTTTTGTTCAGTATGCCACAGAAGAGGGTGTCCAAGTGCTTTGGAAAACTTATACTTGTACAGTACTCATAAGCTTTAACCTGAATCCCCTTGGAAAAGATTTGCAATCTGGGGAGTGGGGGGCTGTGTATATCAAAACAATACCCGATTCCATTATAGTCTCATTTTAGTCATTTAAGCATTACAATCAGAAATGGTCTGATTGCTTCCTTTAGTATAGGTACTCAATACACATTGAGAAATTACTTTCTCTACAAGTAAAAGCTGTGTATTCTTAACATTTAACCTTTCAAGTCCCTTTAAGTGAAATATGTATTAACAAGAAATCATGTTGCAGTAAATTTTATATTATGTTTCATGTGATGTTTTTGGATCCATTTCACTGCTGTTTTCATGTCTTCATGCATTTTACTGCATGAGACATTTAAGGTTGGGCTCATGTGAACAACTTTATAGTACCTGAGTGACTCCCTTCAGTTCAGAGCTGTGGCAAATCTCAGTCTGGAGTGAAATCAACTGTCACATGAATTCTGATCTCACTGCTCAGATTAAGGTAATTTTGGTACACATATGAAAATGGACCAGATCAGAATTAAACTCCATGAGGCTCTGAGTCACATAAAAGCAAGAAGGTCAGCCTTTGGCCTTTATAACCCACAGTTTGAATGTAGCATCAGTTTCATCTAGGACCAGCTATAGCTGCAGATTTTTTTGTGCATAAATCTCATTATATCTGGTAGATATTTTTTAGATTAGGTGATTGCTTTATGAGCTTTAGATTTGCAGATATATATGTCAAGTAGATGCAAGTGATTTCTACACCACAGCAATACTACCTTTATAATCACTTACTTTCAAAATTTGTCTTTAGCCTTCTCTTTATTCATAATTAACAGATATATTGATATATGTATTACTTGCTGTATTTTATAGCACCTGCATGCACTCCTGAAGTGTCTTGTCCAACATTTTTACTGGCTGTTTGAAGTATTAAGGCCATTGTGTGCCTTGACAAAGTGATTCACTTGGCAATTTCATTGTTACACCAATGACAAGGTGGAGCAGCAAGTAAAAGCCTCTCTAGCATTGTCTTACTGGGTGTTGCTGTGAAAGATTTACAGCTTAATGAGATTGGTGTAAGGCAGAGGATCACTATCCATCACCTGCTCTGCCCTCAGCCTTTCCTATGCTTCACCTCTATTCAACAAAAATGATTTAGAGTCCATATACATGACAGAGGGAGGCATGCAGTCATTTAGCCCAAAAGAAGTCATTTTTCACAAACATCTGAATGTCTTGAGGTTTTTATAGTATTTTATTCAAGTAAAAAAAGACTCACGCCGAAGTAGTGTTTTTAATTTACTTAAAAGTCTTCAGAGTTTCAGAAGACAGAGCTGTGGCTTTGTCTGAAGATATGGGCGTGCAACTTTTATTGTTTTTGTGAAATGGACATTCTAAAATAACAAACACTATTGCATACACTGATATATCATTAGCTATATTTTCATTTTCTTAACACTTGAACTGAAAGTACTTGAATTGCTGAAGTGTTGACACAGTGTCTGTATGAGTTTTTATTATTATTATTATTATTATTATTATTATTATTATTATTATTATTATTATTATTATTATGTTTTTAACCTGCTCAGTCTATTAGTGCAAAGTAGTCAGTTTTTCTAATTTCAAAATATATAAAGATATTTCCTGATTTTAAATAAAGGAGTCAGTGAATTAGACTAAAATGATGAAAGAACAATCATTTTTAATCACTGATATTAGGGTCACATAAATATTTTTGAATAAAACTAAGAGCTAATGAAATATTTGGCTTATTAATGGAATCTGGATCTTCTTAATAGATTCATAATTGCATTTAAAACATCTTAAAAGGCTTATTGAGTTACTTTGAGGACCTATCTCTACAGTCCTGGTGGTGTTCTTATAGGATATGGTTCAATCCTGGTCATGTCCTTGTTGTTGCTTTATTTATTAAATTATCCCTAATGTGTTTATGTGAGCTCATTTAAAATGATTATTTTTATTATCCTTGATTGCACCCATTGAGACCCATTAAGCAGATGATTAGACCACGGTAGGTTTGTGTCCCCCCCTCTTCTCTGGACCTATTCACAGGCGTTGGAGGGCAGAGATGGGCTCCCTCCCTGCTGTGAATGCCAGGTTTAGCTGGAGGCCAACAGAGTCAGTCACGTCCCCTCGACGGTTGGATGTGGACAGGCTGTGGGCAGCCCCCCAGAGGAGGTCTGGTGAGAAAGGTGAACATTAACTCCAGACCCATTCTGGGTATCCCACCATTCCTCATAAATCATTAACCTGTCCAGCATCAAGCCTGTGACAGCATCCGCATGACAACATCAATCTGTCAGGATTCCTCTGAACCAGAGGCCGTTGCAGTTTCTCAGCTCAGGATGCAAATGGAGTGAATTTAGACACAGGCACTCACACTTTTACCCAACACAGTGGAAAAAATCTGACACTGATGAATGTTGTTTAATGCTGGTTGAGCTTACTTTCTTCATTTGTAATCTTACACAGAACAATAATAACAATAGGAGTCTTTTTTTATTATTATTATTATTATTATTATTATTATTATTATTATATGAATTATTTTATTTGAGTCAAAGGGAATTTCCTCTGTACAGGTAAAGTTTAAACAAGGATCTGGCAAGAATATTATACCCTCTGTATAGAATAAATCACAGACTATGGAGGCTTTAGATTTTTAATAAAACCTAAAACCTCCAACATTAGGATTTTTATTTCTCATCCCTTTATCTTTCATAGCTGCTGCTGGTTTGGTTTTTTGTTGTGATGTCCACTCATTTTTCTCACACAGTAGAAAACTATTCTATGAAGTCTTGCATTATGTGATCTGTATATTTAATATTTAATATTATATTGAAATATTCATCTCTTTTCCATTTTCCAACACCCCGGTTATACTTTAGATTTCTGTTTGAGTGCTGTTTGACATGTGTCCTAAAGCCATTTGAAAAAAAAAAAGTGACCGCTAATTTGCAGTAAAATACTGTTCAAATACTTTCTTTGTACAATATTAATAAAATATAGTTGTCAAGGAATCATGCAAACTAATGATTCATTGTAATCTACTTTCTAGTCTTTTATATAAAATCTAAAAAGTGAATTTTATGTGAATGTCTAGAATTGACCTGAATAAAATAAGTGTATATCAAAGCTACCTATCTTTTGATGTGTCTAACCCAGCTGTCACTGTAGGTGGTACTGGTAGCGATGTACGGTGAAGGCTGCTGATTGTTACTACAGAGGCCTGACTGATCTCCATGACTGTGCAGGAACACAACAGAGGACCCCTTGATCCCTGGTTTTGATGGAAGACTCCTGTCAGAGCAGCTCCATACATGTGTATGTATTTCTCCATAGAAGGCTGGTGTAAACTCTGGTCGGAGTGACCAATTAGCCCTGGCAGAGAGTGGCCTCCTGACCCTTGACCCCTGCTGGGTAGTCTTATCCATTAACCCTTTGGGCCTCAGCTGGAGTTGATGTAGTAGCCTTTCTTCGGCCACTGCTAAACACACGGCCACATTCACCCTGCAGCTTCCACTTTCTGTCTCTTTGTCCCTCTTCTCTGTTCCCCGTGTGTCACCTCGCTCCTTATGTTGACCTCTCGAGTCATCAGCTGCTTTGCATCTATTGGCTCGCCTCTGTCATCACCACACCCCCTTCCCTCCATGGTCATTAGATGTGTAGATGATGAACAAGACAAAGTAATCAAAATATAGAAGACATGCTATTAATGTTTTTATATGTCCTGAACCTACCAGTAACTGCAAATAAAAATAAAAATTAGCTATTTTTTTTCTCTATTTGGGACATATACAGAATGGACTTTGGTGCTCATGGTAGTTCATCAACATTCTCCATCATTAGATTAAATAAAAATAAAGTGATAAGGCTTTTACATTGTATGCCGTGCATAAAAATGTCACAGATCTCAGAACAGGTTTTCAAAAAGCACATGAACAATAGCGTAAAGTATTGGTACAGCAGTTATTTAACTTAACTATATCTTAAATCGGAGTAATGTTGTTGAATATTATTGTTAAAGCTTCATGCAGTAGTACTAAATTGTTATGTAATGAAACCCAGTGTCCAATAGGTCTGCACAGTGAAATCTGTATGATAATTTCAAGACACGTTTGACAATGATTACTGAAAGGACATTTCTTGTGACCTTCTCTACTTCCCTGAGTCATGCCGGTTCTTACAAACTGTGGGGTCATGTTTTCCAGAATCTTTACA
>JAQQZY010000006.1:30017241-30039141 GCA_030068375.1 Ostorhinchus rueppellii | reverse complement strand
TTATATTTAAGCTGTTTGATAAAGAGTAGTAGCATTATATATCTAACATTATTCTGTATGGACTGACTTTTTATGTTAAAGTGCCCAAAGTTTAAATAAATAAATAAACACCTGACAGAACTTGTTTAATGATTAAGCTTAAGCTTATCCCCACTAATTCTGACAATCAAAAAAGGTTTCATTAACACTATTTTACTACCTAATGAATAAAAGTAAACTGTGTTCATAGCTAGTGAGGTCTAACAGTGACCTAAGGAAATAAATTTGTATTAGAACTTTGTTTCACTGCTGAGATGTGATGTTAGTGTTGTATTGCAAACTCTCAGAGATGCTAATTAGTCTCCTACTTTTTCAGATCCTGAAGAAAAGATAAATTGTCAGATCTTTAGAGGCTTCCTGGGTCTGCAAATCAAAGGCCTCATTGAAAACCAAATAGAGCAACATTGGTGGATTACAAGGCCACCCCCAGCAGGACGGAGGCTGCAGGTCAACACAGGGACAGAAAATTAGAGTTAGGGCATGTTGAAATGAATGGAAATCACCACATCACAGTCTATCAACCATGCCACGCCTCCTCTATCTATCTATCTATCTATCTATCTATCTATCTATCTATCTATCTATCTGATGACAGTAGAAAACAATCAAACCAGTTTCATTTAGGAAAAAAAACTTTTACTTGAAATATTGATATTTTCTCAGAAAGTATAAATAATGATTTAAGATTGATTTCAATTTTATACAAAAATAATACATTAGGAGGGGGAAAAATCATGTCCTGTCACATCAGTATGAGTGCCCTCTGATCAGATGGCAGTAAATGTGCCAATAACAGTCACAAACCAACCAATACAATAATAACAATGACCTAATATTGAATAGGAGACTGGATCTGCCACTTCAATGACATGCATGGGGGGGGGTTGCTTTCATTACAGAAACATGACTAATTTCAGGGGACATTTAGTAATTGTTTGAGTCTTTCCCATCACTGGGGCTGTGAGTGTCTAATACTGTAAGCGTGGGTGTTTTTACCCACAGCCACTGCTCCTCTCCCTGGCATTTCTCAGTCTATGTGGATTCCTGTATGATTAGAGCCGTCGCTGTCACAACATTGTGCTCTCTCATGTCTCGCTCCTTCACAAATTACAACTATGATGACATTGTTTTGCTTCTGAATACTTGTCAATATTTTCATTCTGCCCAGGGGGGGATCTGTGCCATGTTTTATGATGAGAAGCATTAGCAGTATTTGTCCTATGCAGTATCTCTTCACATTGTGGCAGGAAGTGGGAGAGGAAAGGGAGGGTGAGTCCCATTCCTGAAATTCACCTGGATCTGTGTGCAAACATTAGCCAGAGGTTTCCATGGCAGAAAAGGGCTGCATTTAAAGCGTGTGTGAGTCAGTAACCCCCCCCCCCTCCCCTCCCCTCCCCTCCTCCTCCTCCGAAGCAGACCTGGTTCATAGATATGGCAGGTTAGCTTTTGAGAGGTGGAACTCAGTGACATGGCGACAAATAAAAGCTGTACCTACACATTCAACAACTCTTATCCTGTGGCATATTTCTCCCCCATTCATTGGCTTTTGTATTTTACAGGCAGCTTTATCAAACTATACAGCATAAAATTGTCGGTGACTTCACTGGTAGTGCATATCCAGTCCCAGTCTCAAGAGTGTGGAGTCCTACACAGAGTCCAGTTATACAAAGCATCGCATACACCTGTAGTCACATTGCATAGTCCTTTCAAGATTGTCAAAGTCTTTTCAATCACAGTATACACATTGAACAATTCAAAATGATGAATCGTTCAGGTGACGACAGGCATTCATCATCTTCACTAGTACAGTAAACTACATGTGAAAGAATAACATGGAAGACTTGTTAGGAATGTAAAATTGCGAATGCATGCACAAGGTTTTTCAGGTTATTGTGATTGTCAAATGTTTTTGCCCATCTGTAAGGCTTTTTTTACTCCAGGGTGTCACGTTCAGAGTCCTGATGATAGCTGTCTCTGTTACTTTCAGTGTGTCTTCATTTTTCCACCTTAAACCACAATGTGATAGAAGCTATCCTTCATTTAGGTCCATGTCACATAGTTCATGAGTTTTTTTTTTTTTTGTGTTTTTCTTTTTTTTTTTGGTTTGTTTTTGTTCCTTTGTAATGTCACAAGAAGGACGCCTTACTGTACATTTTTAAAAGGGCATGAAAAAAATTTAACACTGTTTGCAAAGATTTTGGTTGGAGCAAAAAACAAAACAAAACACAACAAAACAAGTAGAATCATACATCCTTGTTGATCATTAGTGTGTGACAGAGTGAGTCCAGTCTCCTCACTTTCAGGTGCAGTGAGTTTTTCTTCTGTCCCATTTCTCATTTTCGCCGCCTGCACACCGTCGCCGCTCCTCGTTTGTTGACTGACTCATCATCCAGTGCGCCGTTGCTGGTTATTAAGAGTTGTCATGGTTACCACGGTGAGAGGGTGGAAAAATGTGCTCCAGTTGCTGGGCACCGAGGAAGTCAGGTGGATGTGTTCACCAAGCTTGAAGAGGACACTGAAAAGAGAAGGAGGGAAAGACGGAGGGAAATGTTAGATGAAGTGTGTCTGTGTTACATAAAACAATAAATACAACCTGTCCAGTAATGCAGCTGTATAATGTGTATCATTTCCAAGGCTCCCAGAGTGTGAACTGACAAATGAAACCTATGTAAATACACCAGTCTTGCACCTTCATGCACCACACCTGACCAAATAAATTCCTCATCCTTCTTCTGCTGACTGTGAAAAGCCTTGTTTCCATTGAAGTGGACTTTTTTTTTTTTTTTGTTTGTGGAATTTATTTTTCTCCTGGTTCCTTACGGGTTGAGGCAGCTGACCCCAGCGTGACCCTACATCCAGCAAACAGCTTCACCTGATAAAGGTGACCCGCAGCCAGAACCTGAATCATTAGACACTAGGCTCTGGGTGCAGGTGAGTTTTAAACAGTCTCAGGTATAATGGAGGGTTCCTGGTAAACAATCAGTGTTATAAAGCCTGTGCATGCTGGTTGTGTCATGAGAAGGAGTCTGCCCTGTCCAAATAAAGGCCAGATAAGAAAATACCAGGGAGAGCCGACTCGCTAATTACTCTCTAAATAAATTAAATGACACAGCATGATGTTGTGACCCAACTTTTACAACATCCACCCTCAACATTCTTCTTGTTTTTTTTGTTTGTTTGTATTTTTTTTTTTTTGCAAAAACATATAAAAAAAACCCCCTGAACATTCAATCGGAGTGACTTGTGTTGCTTCTTTGGTACACAGTGGACCGTGCTCTGAACTATCCCATCAACCCATCAGTCTGTCAGTAGCTGTGCAGTGGTACAAGCACTCTGCCTCAGCATGGGAAATTGAGCGTGTGAAAGCATCACAGACAGCATTTCAGGCTAGAGCGATCACCAAGCACAGGGAGAAGTAGGAAAGAGGAAGAGCTGTAATTACTAAAAAAAAAAAAAAAAAGAGCAAGAGAGAGACAGAAACCTCCACCCCCACCTAAACTATCTCATCTCCAGCTTCGGTGTAGCATGGAGAAAAGTAGCAGGACACATGGCTTGAGAGCTTTGATTAAGAACGGGGCTCATTTCCTGATCGTAGACTCAGGCAAGAGGTAACTCTCACCAGGCAAAGGAAAGTGAAAGAAGGGGGCATTAATCAAGTGCTGTTCAGGTTGAGGGAACAGGTGATTGATTCGACTGCTGTTTAGGAGGAAATAGAAATTCTGAGGAGTATACTATCCATGTATCCATCTTCTCTACTAGTTTTGAGTTAAAGGAAAGCTATGGAAGGTTTAAAAAGCATTATCCGTGGCTGTGACTGTTAAAAAGAATTCAGCTCAAGTGCAATTTTTTACTGATTTCACTCATTTAAACTGAGTGAGCGAACTAATAAAATTGTATTTACCCAGGAGAGACCCCCAAGTTGGACCATCTTGTTTACAGGAGCATCCTAATGTGACAGGAATTGAACAAGTCAGCACACAATCATTACACACACACACTTTTCCCTGGCCTAATTTATTTCCTGCTGTTAGTGTGTGTTTTGATTGTGTTGTTTCTCTTAGAAAGGTGTGAACATGACCAGTTAATTTTCTTTTTTTTCTTTTTTTTTTTATATTAATAATGAAAATGTAATTGGTGTCAATAGCTGAAAAGTCAAAATTTGGGGAATTTTTCAGCAGCAGTATTAGAGAGACATATGCAATGACATCTAAAATTGAATACTGATTCTCATGCAACATGATCACTGTGATTGTACTGTTAAAAATTGTAACACACGCAGAGGGGGGTGAAACAGTTGATCTTATTGTGACCTGTATGATGTGATGTGCTGAGGTCAGGACTCACCGTCTTGTTTGAGGACATGGAGCTGAGGGTACTGATGCTGTTGGCGTCTGTGACTACCATCGCTGAGGGGAAACGTGACGGGTGGGAGTATTGTGGAGGCTCCTGTTTGTGTGGATACACTGCAGAGGAAAGTAAAGCAGATGTTTTGAGATTGAACATTGCGCTACCGCTATTAATAATGCAAAGAAAGAAAGTTGCATGATCTCGAAGGTTTTAATTTTCGGAAGGAAGAGTCTACATTAGAAGTTTAAAGTTTAAATCAGGTTAGGATACTGATTTAGACTGTTTTCTATAAATTAAAGTTTTCACTGACACAGTTCAGTGACTCTGCACATCTGATTTTAACACTAGTTTTCTGTTATTTTGCACAGGGACATTTGTTGTTGTTGTTGTTGTTGTTGTTGTTGTATTGTCATTGTTAATTGTGACCTGTCATGCAGCAACATAACACTGTGGTCCAAAATAATATTCTATTCTATTCTATTCTATTCTATTCTATTCTATTCTATTCTATTCTATTCTATTCTATTCTATTCTATTCTATTCCTTTGCAGAGTGGGTTGCAAGATAAATTGAGAAATGATAAACAGATAAAAAATACACATTTATATCCTCAAACTTGTCAATAAAAATGCTTGTTGTTTTGGGGGAAAAGTGAAGGAGTAAATGAAAAGTAAAACCACAAGAGGTGTCAACGGCCCTCACCCTCCCTTGCGATCGCCTTCAAACGCGACCGCCAAAGCTAGCCTGGGAGGGTGACAACAGCTTCAAATTTGAGCCATATCGGTGTTTGTATGCCTGAATGAAGCAATTTTAGTAAAGGTAAATTTGTAGGGGGCGCTGTAGCACCAAACTGATGAATGGGTGTAGGCCTGGGAAATTGACAAGTGACTCAAATTTGAGGCAAATTGGTGTTTGTATGTCCAAACTGATGCCATTTTTGTAAATGTAAATTTGTAGGGGGCACTATAGGCCCAAATGTAAAATTCTTGTGATAAATGGGTGTAGGCCTGGAAGATTGACAACATATTCAAATTTGAGCCAAATCGGTGTTTGTATGTATGAACTGAAGCAATTTTAAGAAAGGTAAATTTGTAGGGGGCGCTATAGCGCCAAATGTAAAATTTTTCTGACAAAAGGGTGTGGGCCTTGGAGTTTGAAAAGTGACCGAAATTTGAGCCAAATCGGAATGTGTATGTCTGAACTGAAGCTATTTTAGTAAAGGTAAATTTATAGGGGGCGCTATAGCGTCAAATTTAAAATGTTTTCAATGAATGGGTGTAGACCTGGGAGATTGACAATAGATTCAAATTTGAGCCAAATCACTCACAACGTGAGTGAAAACGCTGACTCAGCATTTTGGAATTTTCAATCCAAGATGGCAGACTTGTGGTTTGTTTAGGGGCGTGGCCATAATAATATTTTTTGTTTGTCTCCTGATGATGAATCTGTGTACCGATTTTCATGGCTCTATGACAAACTTGACGTGGGCCAAGGTCCCATTGGCGTAATGTATTTCCACTTTTCAGGGGGCGCTGTCCCCACATTTCTTTACCAACATGTACGAAACCTATATGTAAATTAAATTTTGCGCACTTCTGAATTTTGGGCAAAATTTGGTGAGTTTTCATAAATGTTCTGGGGGTCAAATTTGAGCTCAAAGAGCAGGAGAAGAAAAAATGAAGAAGAAGATGAAAGAAAAATAATAATCTGAGCAGGAACAATATAGGGTTTCCATAGCAACCACATATTTGGCCTTATTTGAAAGTTCTCGGTCCAATGTCACTTGCAGTGCACTTACACACATGTGACTGATCCCAAGTGGGCGTGGCCCATTGACTCCCATTCATTCCAAGAAGATGTAATTATACGGTTTGTTTACATGTCATGCACATGTTCGGAAAGGGCTCACTGCGGTGAATGTGAACATGAGTGAGACAGGAGACAGTCTGCAATGGCGACCGCTTCACTGGCAATTTCGTCCCCATGCCACCGCTGCAGACTCAATAGGCCCTGCCCCGACGTTACTCGGATCGGGCCTAATTACTGCAAAGGATTGTAGAGATAAAGAAGTACAAGGGATTGTTACTGACTGTGTGAATGTGTGACTGTTGCCATGAACGGCTGCTGGCTCATATGGCTCGGAGATTGTTGCATCAGACTCTGCTGGTGAGGACTGTGGAGCTGCTGCGAGAACTGCACCGGCTGCAGCGCTGCAAGGCTGCCAGCCACACTGTTGATCACTGGCACTGTCTGGGACTGTGATGTGTTTAAACCTGGCCAGAGAAGCAGGATGTCTATCAGTTATAGAGTAATATAAAACCAACATTCATCTTTTTTTGCTTGTCACATAGACAGAGAGGTCTTACTCTGTGCAATAGCCATGACTCCTGATAGAGGCATGATGAGGTTTTGTGTCTGTTGATGGCTGTGATGGGAACTGTGGATGTTGGTCAGTGTGCTCACAGGAGGAAGTCCACCACCCGGACCTGAAATCTGGGACACAAGGAAGGAGATAAATCAAAAATCATTTCTACACCTTAAAATTTATTCTAGCCTTCTGCAGTGTTCAAAGCTATGAGCCTGGATGTCTGATAAATGTATTCATGTCCATTAATTGTCAAAGTGAAACTAATTTTGTCTGTTAAACAAATAATAAACAGTAAATGTTGGCTCACTTCTGAAACGTTTGACGTAAGATAACAATGCACTTGGGTAATCCACCCATACATAGCACGCAAGCAAATATTGATAGGGGACAAAAGGTTAAAGAATAATCAAAAATGTCACTGTAGAAGACCGGGCACATTTTTGTTTTGTATATGTGTGCATAAAATGTAATAAACAGATATTTCCAGCTGCATATTTAGCAATAAAAAACAAAAACAAACAAACAAACAAAAAACAACTGTCAAGAAAGCCTTGTTGTAAGTATCCATGTATTTTACACTTTTTCCCTCTAAACTAGAATCCTCCCACTCAGTGGGGCTGTGTCTGCTTGACTATGCTGCCAGTTGCCCACAGAGGAAGGACCAGCCAGACACACATCTGCAGATAAGAAACTGTTAGCTCTGACCTGTATTACACTGAGTGTCCTCGCTGTACTCATATCATATATTGTTTCTCTAAAAGGCAGAAGTGTTATTAATTCAGAAGGAAGTTTAGATTGCATGATTGTATATCTGTGACCATAAATGGAACAATAAAATGTTATAGTCCATGCAAATATATCTCAAACAGAATCATACGTTTTGTCTTATTTTTCCAATACAAATCATATACCAGATGTCAAATTCTCTGCTGCACCACTTTTCAAACACCATAAGTCCTAACACAGGTTTCCTTGTCACTGATCAAATATTAGACTTTGGCAGAGGGGAGTAACTCAGTCCCATCTCTAAAGCTGGAAAAAAAAAAAACAAAAAAAAAAAACAAAAACCCGATACTATTGGGCATAATCAAATGCTGGCGTCACTTCTCTGGCAGAGGATGCAGTGCTTCACCTGTGGCACCTCTTTGTAATTTGTTTAATCAATAAGAACAGAATGTTTCTTTGTCGGGTTTATTGGCTGAGTGATGAACATGCATGGTGCATTCTGGTGAAGGCTGTGTGCTAGTCCAGCAATGGCCTACCACCTTGTCTCCACCTCCCAAACAGAGCAGCACAATGTGCTAATTGTTGGCTCTTGCCGGTGGATCCATGGGAGTGGAGGTTCAGGAACCTGCTTTGTACGTTTATGCTAAATGTAGGTCTGCTCTTATCTAATCTGAGGCCATGAGGTCCAGGTGTGTTCACTCACCATCTTGGCGTCAGGTGACAGTAGACTGTGACTGGGGTCCAATCCTCCTGGAGACACCTGCTGTAGCACAGACTGGCTGGTCGCCATGGCGTTGCTACTGTGGTGACTGATGCTTGAGGAGGAGGTGACTTCACCAGGGCCCTGACTGTAACGCACTGAAAGTTAGAGACAGAGACTTGGTTTCACTTGTGTTGGCTCACAGTTGTGTCACAAGGCTATTGCAGGGCAATGAGATAGCAAAGCAGGCCTCGTTTTTACGCAGAATAAGCCTCAGTGTCATTCCAACCAACTCACCTGCTCTTTGACTCAGACATGGGAGGACAGAACAAACAAACACACTGACCCCTCCACTGCTGCTATCTGTGTAGCTTAGCCAAGGCCATTCACTATGTACACTCATTCACTACAGCAACCCCGCAAAACTCCCATCGGACTCTCTGATCAGCACACAAATGCTGCAGATGATGTTCATAATTACGTCATTGTGCCACATATACACAGCACTGTTTAGTGAAATTACATCCCAGTCACCACAGAAAATATTACCACTGTAGCTTCCTGCAAAACCAACCTGGAATATCAACATTATACTTGACATTAAAGATCTTCTGCAATTTTGTTTTTCTTAATTAAACCAAAGCTGTTGCATCTGGATTCCAATATAATTTTAGGTTTGAGGGGAAGAAGTTTTTAAATTAGGATTAGTCTCTTGTCCTTAATATTAATAAGTATATTGTGAATACTTTTCCACATCAGGATTTTTGTGTATTTAACTAAGCCTTGATGTCTTTCCCTAACACTATCCAACTGCTGCCGCTGCCTAAACCCAACACTGAAAAGATGTAAATTTCAGGGAAAATAAATGTCAGTGACTGTGAACAATTGACATTTACATTCATGAGGACAATATAACCAGAAGAAATGCAGACAACCATAATTTCACTGTTGAAAAGGACAGAAATTGAATCTCTTCCATTAATACCACCTCTTAACTCCATGTCTAGACTACTAGTTGTCTCTCTTTGGGGGCCCGAAGGAATGCCTCACCCCCCACAACTGACAATCAAATGCCTGTTTGCTGATGCAGACCCCCTCTGATATCAACAAAGTAAACATTACACAATTACAAGCAATGTCAAACACATTCTTATCCTGTGGTCTCAGCCTCACACAGACCCAGAGAGCGCCCCACCCTCAGTGACAGACAGTGTTTGTACTCAGATCTCACATCTTCCCCAAGCCCTTCGTCCCTGACCCAGGTGTGACAGCTTGAGCGCCCTCTCAAAGTCGGTCAGACACAACCAGATACATTGATATACAACCACGCTGAGATAAAAGAGGGAGAGGCACTGACAGTAAATGTGACAGATGAGAGGGTCATTGATTTCTTGTCATGTCTAGAAACTGAAATAAGTATGTTCTGATCTTTGGGGATAAAAAAGCAAGTTACACAGCTTCCTTTAATGCTGCCAATCATCTGTCATTATATATAAGTTTAATAAATGCTGTACATTTAACTACAGATACAAGCAAACCGCACTATATTTCAACTCCTAAGTATCCTTCATTTTGTTCAACCTACAGACTATATATTGTTCTCTGCAACATACTAGCAACCCCACAACACTTCACCGTGCCTTGTAAACACTGCAGCAGAACAATAAAGCACTCCATTGGACTCATGACCCCCATTGCCACACAATAGAAGAGGACTCATAAAAAGGCAGTTATCTTGGAGCTAGGCGATCTCTTAAAGTGTCAGAGGGAGAAAAGGATGCTATTCAGCTCAGTTTGTTACTTTGGGTGCTGCAATAATTCCAGCCACAGGGAACCTCAAATTAAAAAAGGAAGCTTTCCAGGATCCAAATGCAGTGTATCTAGTGTAGTCTTTTAGTATTAGTCTCATATTTGGAGCAGTATGTTTGCACTTGTCATTCATTTCTTTTTAAAGATGAACAGCAGCTTAACATAAAGTGATAATATCCAGAGGACCTGCCCTACGGGAGCAGGAGGAGGGCGAGAACTTTAGAGGTGGACGAGTATCAAGAAACTTCAGCAGGTTTAAAAGCCTCTAGCTCCCTGTGGGACCCATGTAAAATCAAAGCATGCCTGCCCAACCCCAGGCACTATCTATTGTAGTGCTGCTGCATATGACAGACCTCCTGGGTCTCTGCAGGACGTATTCAATGTCTTTGTGGTTTTCTAGGAGATACAGGGCAGTGGAAAGTGCAGTGCTAGGCCATCCTTTCTAAGCGTGTCCCTCTTGTTGGCTAGCCTGAGGTGACTGAAAAGACTACTACCCACGGATAATCCCCCCTACTGCTGTATCTGATCTGGAACTTCTGAGTCTGCTGGTTTTGTCATGAGCAGGATGTAGTTCAGCTAACACAGCACCAGCTCAATTTTACAGTGCACGTCAGGTGTCAAATAAACTTTTCTTCAAATGATCAAATTATTTAATGTATTTGACTGCAGTTCAATCTCAGTGGAATATAACTGACTCTTTAATGGAAATTCTGCTGTATAACTGAATCAGTTAAATAAAACAGTTTATTATATGTACAGTTCTCATTGGGGAAATAAATGGTGAAATGGCAGGTGCATCCTCACTTGCCTAAGAAAATATGTAATCTGCCTCAAATCAGTTTCATTTCACAAAGTAAAGAACATCATAGCCAAAGCTGAACGTCACACTGTTTGATTGTCTATCCAGTTGTGACCAAGTATCCAGTGAACTGAAACAGAATCAATAAAAACTCCCAAAGTAAGAGGAGTTTCTGTGATCTGACCCAGCACTGACCTCTGTTGTATGACTGTAGGTGTGGTGGCTGTTCTGGAAGGGGGTTACTAGTATTCTGTATAGGCGAAGAAGAGGTCATCAGTCCTGTCTGGCCAGAAAAGAGCCAATACCCCAGTGGACAGCTCCTGCTGCTCCAAGTCTGCACCCAGCCTCAGCAACTATACTAATGCCCATAAAGGTAAGGGGGGAGGCTTTAAAATCAGTCCTCCTCAAGGCCTAGCAGAGATAAATGAACCTAGGTTACAGTCACTGCAGTCTTCTAATACACCACAGACAATGGGGCCTCCCGCTGTGGCAGAGTATAGAGAGTAGAAGTCAGAGGAGCCCCTTATCAAAGGCCTAGGAGATGTAGTAGCAAAGCATTTTAATTGTCCATTAAGCATGCATAATACAGGCCGTGCCCTAGCAACGCAATGAGGTTTCCTGCTGGGATATTATTGTCAGGCCAGAGGCTGACACTGAAAAACAGCTGATGCTGTCGGCAACATGCCAGCAGGAAACCTTGTAAGCAGCCAACTGAGGGTTTTGGAGGAACACAGTGCCTCCTGCTACCAACTCTTCCCTTCTCTCGGCTTCCGCCACTACTACCTTATCGATGACCCCTCTAGGGTTTGCAACCTAGGTCAATGCCTGGTCAGGTGTTTAAGAAAAACTCAAGCCAACAGACAATCCACAAGTGAGACCAATTTATCCCAAGGTAAAAGCCCAGGCCAAAGCAAACAGTTTGTTTTCCCTCATAGCTCGTGTTCGAACACGAGTGGACAACAATAGGCTCTGACGGAGACTCTCAAATCACAGTTTTATGGCAGGTGAGTGATGGCATGGGGACAATGCTCCATGAAACCTATCAGCTTTGTTTTTATGTTGTATACACCAGGTAGAGTCAGTCAATACTAATTACTCTGAATGCAAACACCAGGTTGGGTTGAAATGGTCACAGCAATAATGTCTTGCTTGTTTTAGCAACTCTCTGAACAGAGTCATTAGCAATCAGAAAGAGAGGAGGAAATGTAGAAATGACAGCGTTATGGGGAGGTAATGTGGATGTGTCTGTTCCCCTCCCTGACCCTGGCCTGACCCTGAGCCCATCACAGGATTGCTGTCCTTTGTGTCATGCTTCTCCATGCTGACTTTGGAGTGGAGATTGCAGGTACAATGTGGATTGTTCTCAGTGTGTTTTCAAAGATCAGAATAACAATGGCATTTGCTCAGCTCACTCACTCACACTCATTGATCACTTGTCCCTTCTTTCACTGCCTCTGTGATCTCATCAACTGGCCCACTCTCTTTTTTAGACTGAATAAACTAAATCATCGACTTTTTTGGAATATTATTGCACTTACTAAATTATTACCACAAATTATTGCTGGCATATATTTTGTAGGGTTATTCTGCCTACATAAGTGAGATATCTGTAAACATTAGATTTATGGAAAGAAAAATCAGTCATCACAACACATCCTTGACACTACCTGGCATCTTACTGGGAGGTGAAGAGCTGGTCTGGGGATGATGTGGTGAGCTATGTGACAGCAGAGGGTTGATGCTGTGAGTCGGCGTACTGTAGGCGTCCATGGCCAGTTTCTGTCTGAAAGCTTCTTCTTTACGTCGATTCGCAAACCAGTTGTAGACCCGTACTTCAGTGACTAGATTAGAGCCGAGGCCTTGCGCTTTGGAGGGTGACACTCCTCTCTGAAGACACTCAGCTCTGCCGGAAGCAAAAGTAAAAGGTTGAAAAACATATTCAGGTAAATTAAAACGTGCATTTGGATGCCTTGTTTGTCTACCTGTTGCACTCCTCCACCAGAGCTTCCCTCTCTTCTTTGCTGGGGTTCTTCTGTCTTTCATAGGCCTGGTACAGGATTTGCTGAGATGCAGGTCCCCATTTGAAACGGTTACGTCTCATTTTCTTGCAGGAGGGTTCACTGCTTACATCATCACCTGGTTGACCCATGCCCTGACCGGACGGGTTGTACTCTGGGAAGAAAAACACCGGATCCTGATTGCCTTTGTCTGTCATATTGTTGCCAGAACCTTGCACTGCCTGGTTGAACTCTGAAAAATAAGAAGAGCTACATTCAATAATATGCAAAAACATTTCAAAAATATATACATATTGCCTGAAAAAATTGAGGACTGTACACATATACACCTGTACATGTGTCATCCTGCACAATGAGGAAATATCTAAGCCAAATTGATATCCCTACAGGCGTAAGCACCCAAATAAAGTGTCGTGCTACTGCTAATGCATTACAGGCTAAGGCCAAGCTGTGAGAAACTCAAATATTAACTTACGTCTGAGAATTTCCCGCTGTTTCCTGACATACCAGGTGTAGAGAGCCGCTCGCTTCTGTGTTTTCATAGGCGTGCCTTTGTTGAGGTGTTGCGAGAGGTGAGACTGGTTCAGGCCAGTGATGTCCACCACCTCCCGTTGGGGAATGTTGTGCTGTTGCATGTAACCTTTGATCATGCGGGCAGCGCGCCATGGATCCTCTCTGCATCCAGATAAAACACAGAAAACATGACTCATTTCACTGCTGAACTACATAAATCAAACCATTTTATATCAGGTTTCATGGCTAAAATAAAACTACTTTAGTCCCCAAGAACATTCAGTCATTCAGTAGACAATAATACACATCTGGCTCATATTTGAAGGTGTTTATTTATGCTGTGGTCTGAAACAAATCTTTTAATGTACAAATAAGACTATAATCCCCTGTTTTTCAAGGCCTCGACTTTAAAGGGGCTGTAAGAGCAATAAGAACCCTCACAGACAGCCACTTTATCATTGTAGCCCGTTCAATAGGTTGTAAATATTTCCAAAGGTTAGCTCAAGTGGAATCAGTGAGGTTGAGAAACTTGGACTATTATGTTATATTATGTATAATAATTTCACTCAAGAGGTTTGTTTGTATAGAAGGGTGTTCGAATTCACATTAAAAGTGTGTAAAAAAAAGTGCACAAAGTGGAAAAATCCTGCATAATTCAGGAAATACATTTATGACATTGAAAAAAATATGTATGAGAAACTCTCTAAAATGTTTACAACAAGGTTAAGGTCAGATCATAAAATGCATTTGTCCTAGTAAAAGTTACATTTTATAAATAATTAAGAAATTTTGGAAATTAGGTCACGATTATGACGATGCATTAATATTTTGTCAGTTTGCATATGAACAATGTGAGCATGTAAATAATTAGTCCATCTGTTTTGAAGTCATTATTTTTATTAACTGGGACTGTGAATCCCTGAGTTATAAGGTTTTTTTGTTTGTTTGTTTTTGTTTTTGTTTTTTTGTTTTTACATTATTCAAACTTTTCCAGCCACTGAACATTGCAGAAACGTGTGAAAACGCAGCGCAAAGAGTCGGAGTTAAAATGGAGACTTACCCCACTATAAGCAGAGATCAGTAGGTCCAGACACACTGACATCCGTAATTATAGCAAATCTACACACGACTGTTTGTTTTGGAGAATGTGGAGGCCTACGTCTAAGTCTGCGGGTTAAGTGGGAGATGTTAGTTTATAACTTTTGACAATGAATAACCAGATCTCCATTCACTCTAATCACACGCCAGTGTGTATCTTTCAGTTGATGATTTATAGAATAAAATTAATAATGACTTAACTACACGTGGGTTAGTTTTGATTTTTTCCCCCGGTCCTGTTACAGTCTGTGGAAAACTGATTTTAATGTAAAGGACAAAAATTAAATAGACAGCACAAATTATTATTAGGATGACATTTTTTATGAGCTGAATGACTGAGTTATAATGAATAATACAGAACAGTCGTTACTAATAATTACTTATTATTATTATTGTTATTGTTGTTGTTGTTGTTGTTGTTGTTGTTGTTGTTGTTGTTGAATAAAAAATACTTTCAGATTTTTTTTTCATTTCGTTATTTATTTATTTTTTTTGTTTTGTTTTGGTTTTGGTTTTTATCCTAAATTCCCAAGCAGAAGCCATCTCAACTCACTTTCTTCTCGCCGGATTTTATCGTTGAAAGGTGGAGTATAGTTAATAATAAATAGATCTCACTTCAGCTGATATTTTGCAAAGGTAGCCTAAAGAAATAATAATCCTTGTGGATATTTAGTAACCAGAATATGAAAGCAAAGCCGTGGCGCGTTATTTTAAACGTGTGAATATGAAAGGCCTATTTATATAACTCTGAACACTGTCAGTTTTTAAGGCCACAAGTGGAAAACTCCAATCTAAAGTGACACTAGAATTGTATAAAATATGTACTGTTTGTTCTTTTTTTTCAGCGTTTTTATTTTTGGTATTCTATCTTAATTTCCTTAATATACTTTTTTTTTTTCTCTTTTAAAAGCGGTCAGAGGCTGCATTAAAACTTACGCCAACATGCGCTCCACCTCCGCCCTCTGCTCGATGGCCTCCTCCGTGTTGAGCGACTGGAGCTCCTTCAGTATCGGCGGGGTGTCGTAGTCGTCCCCGTCCTCGGAGCCCTCGTCTCCGGACAGCTTCCCTTTGCTGTGGCCGTTGGTGAGCTGGTGGAAGACGGGCTTCGTGTCGACGTCCCCTCCGTTCATCTTGGCGCTCGGGGGCGCAGGAGACATGGGAATGCTCTCCAATTTTACGCCAAAGCCCGGCGGGTTCGGGTCCATATCATCCAGGGCCTGGATCAGGACATCTTTGGTAACTCCTGAGTCCAGCAGGGCGCTGAGGAGCTCCTGCTGCAGGGATGTCAGCTTGGATACCATTTTAGAGAACATTAAAAACTCAACATAGGCCTGCTGTGTGCGCGCTGGAGCAAAGGGAAAGGGGAGGACGCAGGGGAAGAGTAAAAAAGCAGAAAAGAAAAATAAAGTTCCTGTCTTCTTCTCTAGTCCAGCGTTGTGTGTGGTGACACCTGCTCCGAGAAGTTGCTTCACTTCCCTGTTGAGGGGAGGATGGAGCTACTTTGCCATGATGCTTTCTCAGTGCGGGGGAATATAAAACATGGTAATGAGTGGGCCGGCTGATGGAAGCCTTATGTAAATCCACAGAATAAGGCTCGCTCTGGTCGAGCTAGACATGTGTTTACACTGCAGCTCTGCGGCTTTTATTGGCTCTTCTTATCAGCAAAACTTTCATGGACTTTGGACCCTGCTGAAAATGCCATAAAGGCTTCTATAAGAAAGGAGAGATCCACATATTCACACCGCTGGATCCAATTCACTCTGCGCTTTTACACTTAGTTTTCAGTCAACAGATCTTCTGTTTACGCATCTCTATATTTCATCATTACTTGATTTATTTGCTTAAACTGAGAATTATAATACGTTGTCATTAGCTGTTTGTTTCCAATGGCCTCATAGGTGTTGATAATGAGGTGTTGTTGGTTGTTGTTGGCTTCATTAATGCGGGTTTGTTGACTTTAAGGAACCATAGCAATCTCATTAATTTTGAGATAATTTATGTTTAAAACGCTACAAGCAGAACATAGATGAACTGTAGTGGTTCTATCAATCACACAATGCAATTCCATATTCATCTGACGAATTGGAATATATATATATATGTGGTCATTTTATTGTAAAGGGGCAGCCAACACTTTGAGTTTAATCTTCTTTATGCATGACACAAAACGAACTACAATTTCCAAAATTGGCTCATTTCAGTGTTTTATTTCATTTTATGTATAATCCCATAAACGTTTAGATACACTTAAGTTAATTAATTAATTGATTAATTAATTAAACAAAACCTAAATTACACATTGGGATATTAGAGATGACTTTCTATTGTAAGATCCACATCTTTGTTCCCTGAAGGGATTCGCAAAATACTGTACATAAGAAGAATTTGATAAAGAATAATGTTAATTTCCGGTGCTACCACCGAATCTGCAAAAAGCGAAGAAACAGAGACGCACTAGGCACAAGAAAAAATAAAACAAAACAAAAATGTATCGTTATTAATAATAATAATAATAATGATAATAATAATAATAATAATAATAATAATAGTAATAATAATAATAATAATAAATCATCATCATCATCATCATCATCAACAACAACATAATAACAATAATAGCTACAGTATTATATACAGCAGCTATATGTATATAATACTATATAATAATAATGCATATAATACTGAAAAACAAAAGATTTTAACAAATTAATTTTAAAAAGTTGAAATGTATAAAACAGCAACAAATAAATCAATCAATTTAATAAATAAATAAGCTTGATTACTTAAAATTTTCTTTTTCTTTTATCACCTCAAACATTCGAAAGTGAAGGATTATTAATAATGAATTAATAACAAAACGAAAACAGAAATCCTCACAGGTTAAGCACAGAACAGTAACCTTCAGTTACAGACTTAAGACACTAAATACGTAAAACAAAAGCATGTGATGGTAGGTAGCAGAGGGTAATGAACACGGATACAGTGGATATTAATAGGAGGCATGCTTTTAGACATATGTTTTTATATAGCAACTTTCAGACATGTGTTGTTAAGAATCTTAGGCTGATATGTTGCAATTATTATTTTCTGTAAAATATAAAATGTATTAATAAAGTAATTGGAATGAGGCTTAATAACAAAAACAGTATTTTCAGCAGTGCAGACAAGTAAAATGCATTGCAAAAAATGATATTACTGTTAGTTTTCAGCTTAAATTTGCATGAGTTGATAGATATATTAATGAAAAAACACCTGTTGAGCCTCAATTCTTAATATCTATATATAGGCTGAATAAAAGACAAAAACAAACGTGTAATAGCTTCACACACAGCTTCCACACCAGTACATTATTTCAGGAGTATGAGGTGTATAAATGTTCTTGTTCTATCCCATTTGACTAGACTTAATTGAAAAGTTGTCTATCAGTTTTGCGTATCATATCATATGTCACATAATCTAATAATAAGCATTATGACTAAAGAAAGGAGTAAATAATTCAAACTAGATCATCACAAATGCTGAAATGATCCAACAGCAAATCAGTCAAATCTGGGCACAAACATGTTATATACTTTCAATATATTATTTTCAAAGAGGTCAATTTGTGTTCCAGTGTTCCATATTTTCTCATTTTCTCATTTCTTCACTCATGCCATTAAAATCTATTATTATGATGCAGTGATATTTACAGTTTTTCCTCACTTTTAAGTGTTAAATAACCCTCATAGTCTTAAACAGCCACAATCGACCAGAGGTATTGACTGATCTAAAGCATTTCTTTACTTTTTTTAACCACTATTCCTATCAATATATTTTTATAACTTAATTGAAATGCACTTTTTAATTTTTTCAGCAGAATCAAGTTACCCCCATTTGTACATTCAGAAGCTTTCTAAAGATCACGGAAACACTGCAACTCTGACAAATTACAGTGGTTTTGTTATGTTCAGTTACAATGGTATATTTGGATGAATGATGAATAAAACACTTCTGTTTCGCGCTGAAAAATGCAGAGGATGAATAGTAAGTAGAATTAAACCACTTAGGAAAGGTTAAAAACAGACAAAAAAAACATAAAACCAGTCTTTAGGGGTCTTTAAGGGTTAAACATAAAGCCCATAATTACTTTCAGTTGAAACATATTCAATATCTACTGAAGAACATAGACAAACATGTAGTGGTTCTGAATCTTTTTATCTCAGCACCCATTTGGAGGACAAACAATCTCCAGGCCCCCCTCAACCCCAATGACAGCGGTGCAATTCTAGCTTTTGTTGAAAGAAATATCAATACCATAATAATAATACGTTTTGCTTTTCCTTGAATAATTTGTTGCGCAAATTAAAAATATTTTTTAAATTTTTTTTTTGCTTGAATAATACAAATAAACTCAAAAAGACTGCTCCTGGACACAATATTTTTCCAAATAAAAATAGGAAATGTGCAGTTATCTTATAACTATAACAATAAAGTTACTTTTTTTATTTAACAGCAAACTAATTTTTGTAACAAAGATAACCATTTTAACAATATTAGTGGCTGCAATGAGCCCATTTACATTACATATATCAGAACATTAACCCATGAAGACCCAGCGTTACTAATATGTCAGCACCCAAATGAAATTTTCTCAATGTCTTACCCTTCTTAAGTGATTTATCACTATTTATTTTTAATATTATTCTCTGTATTTTGTCAGTATAAATCATGCTTTTTTTCTGTATTTAATTTACTGATCTTGAAGATATTGAGAAAAGCTCAGATTAAAGTCAAAGGTTAATATATGAAAGAGATAAAACTGACAAAAAATGGACTTTTTCAGTCAAATCTATCATTAGCTGAACATAAACCAAACATTTCCATCCACTGTCATTGATCAAACTTCATAGGTTTTACTAGTGAATCAGCGTTGTAGAAGATGACCGAGTTTCCATGGTAACTCTGGAGCCGCTGAACATCCAAATGGATCATATCTGATGACCATGAAAAGATGACAAAGTACATTTTAAATCAGTTATTTGAATGGATTGATAGGATTAGTGGGTCAACATTTAAATCAGTAGATGGTTTTGATCAGTGATGGATGTTTGGGTTTTTATGGGTTAAAGTCCAAACTGTTCAAACTATGGAAATCAAAAACATTGGATGTTTTTCTTTTAAAGTTCAATCCATGTCCATTCTCCAAACCTAAACTCTTTGTCTGATCTAGTGACACATCACCATGGCAGTAGATTTGTTTGTTGTACGGCTTCAGAGTCTGGTTACCACCGACTCTGTACGTAAAGTCTCATGAGATATGTTATGATATGTTTTGTTATGATTTGAGGCCACCTCTTTGCTTGTTTTTAAATCTCTTCTTAAAACCCACCTACTCCCCTTGGCCTTTTAATTTGTGCAATGTTGATATTTTGTTCTGTTTTATTCATTTTATTTTTTTAAATGCTTTTATTTTGTATTATGTATAGTGTTCTGTACAGCACTTTGGTCCACTGTGATTGTTTTATAAATAAAGTTGGTTGGATGATTTGGCTCTACATAAATAATTTGATTTTAAAATGAGTCCATTGTGCTCCAACGCTAAAACATTAGTTTCACTTTTTTATGTTCTAACCTGAAGAAGTGAAAAAAAAAAACACCAAACACCCAGGAGTGATCCCATACCCCCCTGGCAAACCCACCCCACAATTTGGGAAACGCTGCATTAACCAACCACTGTGAAATATTTTTTTTCAGCATGAACACAAATGAACAAAAAGTGAAAACAGAAGCCCTGACCTCCTCTGTAAATATGTATGGTGGTTTACAACAAGCTACTTCGCCAGTTATTGGTGAGATGTGTAATCTTTCAGTGTAGTATCAATGTGGTTGATGATTAGTAATAGACTGAATTGCCTTCAACATTAACTCAGGAGCCGATGTCTGCCGCAAGAATTATGAATAATTTAGTACAAGTTTAACCACGCTGATTAAGACTCGCACACAAAAAAATGAAGAGAGTTGTCCTAATGGACCTGAAAAGACAGAATTACATCAGTATAACAGCAGAAATGCCCCAGTTACAATACAGCGAAAGATAAAAACACCATAAAGTTCACTGAGGTCTTTAATGCATAAGCCTCTGTAGGAATGTTAATGGTTTTATTACAGCTTCTTTTTTATTAATGTTGCTTTTTGTTCTGTTAGGACACATCATCAAAGGCCTGACATTTGTTTCTCTCATCTTAAAGTCTGCAGCTTTAGGTGTCATTACACAGATTACACCCTCTCTTATCTGCAGCTACTATTGTCGTATGAAGTTTCTCTAAGATGCACACCTTAGCTGCCCTTCGCTCTCTGGCGTTATGTGTGTGTAAAGTTAATAACCCAGTGGAAACAGATAAATTACAGACTGTCTGCAGCTCTGTCTTCTACAGTGACAAGTTAATGGGTCAATTGTTGTTTTTTTAGGCTCAAAGAAACAGATTAATTTTCTTAATAACAACATAAATGGGTCATTTGTTGTCAGCTACTAAAGGTAATGTCATGGGAACAGAGCATCAATGTTAATGAGTTTGTAAATGAAAGTACATGTGAAGCAGGTTTTAATGGTAATATATCAAAGCTGATTAACCCTCAAAGACCCAGAGAGCTACCAGAGACCAGAAGCATAAACGGATCTAAAATGTTTAATAACTTTGGAACCACTAATCCTAACAGAATATCTAAATAATTCATGTAAAATCCAGTTTCACAGCTTTTCTATAGAATCAGAAGTATTTTTTTGACATTCAGAGGCTCCAAAGTGAATATGGGAACCCTGTCACCTTCTGCCATACTGCAACAAATAAAACCAATGTACTTTGACAAGTGACAGTGGCTGTAGACACCTGTTTTTAAGTTCAGTCGATACCATATTTTGCAGAAAAAAAGTCACATTTCCTTCAGTTTTGTCCATTCTATTATTAATATTATAACATCTACTCTGAACTCTTATGAGCATCTTCATGATTAGTAAGTAAAGTAGAGGGAAACAACTGATTTTCACAGAAAATGCAGAGGATGAAATAATAATGGAAAATCACCTTGGAAAGGTTAGATGTAGAAAACAATTCCTTTGGAAGTCATCACAAAACAGTTCTAGGTCCATAAGACTTTAGTCAGTGACAAAAAATGAGTTAAATATAGTTTCAACATAAGTACGTAGGTTTTGAAAAATAACTGAACAAAAGCACCAATATCTGTGGACATTAGAAATGAAGGAAAGGCAGATTTATTTATGTAGCATATTTCATGTAGGGCGACACGGTGGTGCAGTGGTTAGCACTCGTGCCTCACAGCAAGAAGGTGCAGAGTTCAATTCCCGGGTGGGACCTTTCTGTGTGGAGTTTGCATGTTCTCCCCGTGTCTGCGTGGGTTTTCTCCAGGTACCACAATCCAAAGACATGCACTGATAGGTTAATGGGCTAATCTAAATTGCCCATAGGTGTGAATGTGAAAGTGATTG
>JAQQZY010000006.1:29991605-30002771 GCA_030068375.1 Ostorhinchus rueppellii | reverse complement strand
CAGCTGGGATAGGCTCCATGCGACCCCCGTGACCCTAATGAGGATTAAGCGGGCATAGAAGATGAATGAATGAATGACACCATTAGTCAAACCTGTGGGCAGAACAATCCTTTACCTGTTTGTCATTGAGGAGCCACAATTGTATCACAGACAGTAAAATTATTCTCGATGAAAGTATCTCCTTGGGCAACTGAAACCACTGGAGTACTTTTTTATGTATCATTAATACTCTTAATATATCGATTTAAACTTGAGAACTGGTAAAAGAATATTCAGAAATTCCTCTCATGACCCCCACCATGGGATCCCCTGCAATTCTACATTGTTTCAACATTCGTGTAAGGTGCAAACTGATGAAGAAAATAACACTGCAGAGAAATATATATTAACACGGTAAACTAAACTATTAAATTGATTTGAAGTTAAAATAGCTCCATAAAGTGCAATCATATTACTCCAACAGTGTGAAAACACCACCATGTTAAATATTTTTACACAAGTTGTGCTAAATTTGATACTGAATTGAGTAAAATTAACTCTGAATAGTTGACACTGGCCTTAGAGTAAATTTTGCTCTAATTTTGAGTTGGACCAAATGCTATCTGAAGCAGTTAAAATCAAAATTCAACTCTCTAAGAGTTAAATTGACAGTGTTTTTGACTGTATAGGTGTTGTAATGACAATTGGATGCAAAACAATCTCTAGTGGTATAGGTGGATAAATAACAAAATTTAGATCAACAAAAGCAAGAAGTGCATTTGTAACTACATTAAAACTTGCAAGTGGTTCAAACCCCTAAAGAATGTAGTGTTAGGAACTACAAAAAGTGCATCAGTAAGTAAAATAAATGTAATTTGGTTGTATAAACTAATATAGAATGGCAAAGAGACCACAAATGTTCAACAATATGCTGTGAAATATCATTTTTATCCAAAGATAGCTAAAATACGCAACAAAGAGCATCACAGAGTCCATTCAAGCTGCACAAAAAAAAGACTGAAAATATTGCTGAAGTGTATTTAGTACAATCAAATAAAATGCCTGAATAAGACCATAATCACTGTCCATATCTTGGTGGAAGTCACAGGGACAGGAGTTACGTATACATGTCATTTTGATCTCCCTTCATAGCTGCCTCCCTGCTCCATGTTTTTCTCTCTCCTTGTCTGCACTATTACAGATTCAGGAGTAATTACCTGCTCGGCTTCCTCTGCAATTAAATGGCAGGTTCACAGCACCCTGATTAATGCAGAGGCACGCACACCTGCCATTAGTGGCCACGAGAGGTGGAACGTTCTGACTGAAACCTGCAGAACAAACACTGCTGTCAAAGCCTGCATATGTAACTACAGATTTACACACACAAAGGTGACACAAATGCACAAATCATGTTCAAGTATTCCAGTAAATCTTATTATATTTTGACTTTTTTGGTCTTTTTTTTTATACAGTTATGCCACTTTATTTTATTAATGGTGGCAAACTGCAAAGGTTCGAGGAGTGATTGAGTAAAATGTTTTACTATTTTATGAAGTTTAAGCACTTTTGTTGATAATTACCTTTACCTAGAACTTATCTCTGGTGCATTTACAAGTCATTCTACTACAGTTGTTCATAACTAATAATATATATATGAAGTGTTCATTGTCATACTTGAATGCATTTGTAACTTTGTTTATTGAGGTTTTATGAATGGAAGAATAATAACTAAGAAAAAAATATGAATGTCTCAGCACAATTTAACATTTAAAACCTGATTTGCTTAAAGTTTTTAAAGTGTAATGCTTTTTTCTATGGTATATAAAGATTTTTCTTCTTTTTCTGTGCTAAATCAAACCTTCCCACACTGTTTTGTACTATACATCATTCACTACCCACAAGTAGAAACACATGTCAGAGTTATAGATGAGGCATTATGAAGCAATTTAAATATACTTTATCCTCCTCAAAAAGACACTTAAATTTATGAGTGAAATCTCTTCTCTCTCAGAAACCTGTCCAACTCCAATAGATTTTTATTTTAGCCATAAACGCTCCAATAACACAAAAAATGTGATGGTAGCTACAATGACCTTTAGTGTCAAGATTATTTTTTCTGTCAGCGATTTATTTGCCTGGTCTGACAGATGCAGTAGCAGGTTATCTACTCCAAGTATATAAGCTCTTTTTATTTCTTTTTTTGTTAACAGTTAATGGATAACCTAGTGTGCGAGGATTCAGCACATTTCCTTTTACCTCATATACCGATCGATGCTGGTGTGGCTTTACAGAGTAAATGGGATCATTGTCAGGAACTGTACGGCTGCACATCCTGCCCTGGTGGAAACATTCATATGAGACCAATATGTAAAGCTGGAGTTTTTACAGCATCTAGCTATGATATATAAAAAAAACAGAAGACAGGACAAGATGATGAAAAATGACACTCCTGAGACCAAAACGTCTACTGTTCAATGCCGTTGACAGCTTGGGGTGATAAGCTCCAATCTTCCCATAAGTGTATTGGCTGTTTTTATGTAAACATGAACTTCGATAGGAGAGGTCTCCGCAGCTCCTCTGAATCTGCTTTGCTTATTTAACTCAGTTTTTGAACAATTAAGATTCTGGCCTCATGCCACCTAATGTGGAACCTGAGTTATCTATTATTTCATGAGTAAAGAGAAAACCTTCACACTCAGTCAACCATGGCGTCTGTCTTGTTCCCCTGTGATTGCTTAAAGCAGCTACAGCGTCTTCATTTGACCCCTGGTGACTTTTGTCACATGGTGTCACCGCTTTCTTTAATCACGAGTCATAAAGAGGGTTTATCCTATAGAGTTACACAAAGCCAAGTTCAGTCATTTTTCAATGTCATCAAAATGTGCATGTCTTCCATTTAAACAAATTAACCTCAGTCTGTATCGGTATGAGTTATTTTTTTGTCTAAATCACACATTCAAGTCCCCATTTTTGGCACCATCCTAAACTTCGACACTTTTGATCAGTTGATATGAGAATGAATGACATAAAAGTTAAACCAGATTTAACTGACAGTGACATGAATCAAAAGACAGTGCCAATAGATATACTGAGAAACTCTTTTCCGAGGCGGCCTACACCTCTGCTCTAGTGGACTCTGGCCTCTCCATCTCCACGCTCCTCTGCTCATCCTTAAAATTAATTCATCCGCACATCTCTGTTCCTCCAACACCACATTAACCCTGACCACAGGAGGCATCCTGTTGGAAAAAATGTCCCTCTCTGGCTTCATAGTGAAACATCAGTTTGACCTTTCCACCTCAGAACCTCTTTCTCTGCTGCTTTCCCACCCTCGCATTCATTCTCCCTACATTTAGATTTCAACACTGACTAAATGTTCATACTCGTGGCTGATTCTGAGAACTGAACAGCCAGCAATGTATGAACCACAGTGTAAAAAAAAAAGCACATTTTCACTGTCCAACAGAATGAAAAATGAAGCATTCACTTCCCAAACATGTCAGCAGTTGCCATGCGCTTGGGAGGGCAACTCATTTCAGAAGGTCACGCCACACTGGCTGCTTTCTGGAGGACAGAGAAACTGTAATTGGGGGCCATTAGCCGTTGCCCAAGATCAGTCATGCAGGGTCAGTTTGTAGATTGAGTGCACAGTCCCACCGCCCATATCAGTGTCCCCTACCTGTGTGACTTCCCCACCTCCTGACCTCCACCAGTGAGCAAAACCCCCTGCATGACCACCACCCCCCCAGTCTCAACACCACCCCACGCACAAACCCACACACCTTAACCTACAGCACACACATTGTGGTTTGTACTGTCATCAAACTGACAAACCAGCTAAACCTAACAGCATTCACACAGACACACATGTAGCCATTTAAGAAAACGACTGCGAAGATCTACAAACTGACAGATCCCAACAACATCCACACTGCTCTGTGTGAACCAGGATTACCTCAGTCCCACCCCTGGTAATACCTGGAACACAGCCACAGCTGTAAACATTAGTAGCAGTGTTGTGAGGATGTCCTTTAACAAGTTTTTCAGATTACAGAATACATATCCTAAAATATAGAACTTTTAATACTTTGCTTCAGTTTTGCCTTTTATTATTTTAAAATTAGATTAAATAAATAAATAAATGTGAATTTATAGTTTCGTAATGGAGTATTTTGTTTTCATATATATTCTTCACTTTGATTTTTCTTTTGTAATTGATCAAAAAAGGCAGTTTGTACCGTTTCCATTTTCCCACAGCAAGAAATGAGTAAAAAACACAAAACATGGACAAAAATATTATCAAATTACTCTTCAATAAAACATTGACATTAACTGAAACTCCAATGTCTTGAGTTATGTTTGGACTGTTAATCTAAATTGCATGGGATTATGGGAATTTAGTGTGAATACCATCTACCTCCAGGTACAAATAATCTAATCTGTTCTATGTAATGCAGACTTAAAGATAAATAATCAATAAGTAATCAGTTAATTATAAGAATATAATAATTTTCTCATTATTATCTTTAAGGGAAATCACTATTAAATACAGTTTATTCATTAAATTTATTGTAGCTGTAACACTGATCAAAAGGATGTTGGAGTAACTGTAAAATATAATGCTTTCATATTGTTTATTATAAGTTTTTTAATGATTTCATTTTTAAATTTAGCATTCAGTAATAACTACTGAAGCATTTCATATAAATCAGCAAATCAACTATTCTGTTCTAAGGCATTTTTATTTTGGACTTCTCTATATAGTTTAGATTTTCTGACCCACAGCTCAACAAGTGTCATCAGTGTCTTTACACTTTCAGTGAGAGCAGATGAGCTTTTCCAGCTAAGAACCAAAAACAGAGCTAATAGATGTCCTCAAATGGATCAAGTGTTCTTACTTGGACAAAATGTGGCTCAATGTGTTAAAAGTTCACAAATTTAGCAACTTAGAATTAGATGAAATTTTGAATGTCTGCCTCCCTGTGGCCAAAATTTCTTATATTCTGTCTTTTTAAAAGAAAAGATCATTGATACTTTTTAACCGATTCATTAATTTGTTTTAAAAATACATAGAAAACCAAGAAGCCTTTTAATTCTAATCCACGTTTTACATAGTTTTAACTTCAGTTTTTGTCTTCAAATTTGTGTGTCTTTTCCAGGACAAAACTTTCCATTAGTCTGAGGGTTTTCACACCACTTCTGAGGCCAAAATGTTGTAATGTAGTGTATATTTTGCGCTGCAGTGAGGTAGTGCAGGAGCCTCCCTGCAGCCAGTCAGTGAAGCTGGAGTTTCACCGTCCCTCTCATAAAGCAGTGACCTGCTTTATAGCCCTATTGCCCAACATCACATGCCTTCGGTGCTGGGATATGATCTGAGATAAGGCAAGAAAGTACCGAAACAAGTCTCACTCTCCTCCTTCCTTACGCTGCTCATCCAGGTGAATGAACAGAGCAGGTAACGCATGGGGGTTTGGTTTTCAAAATGTTACAAATAGAAATAAAATGTCTACTGAAGTAAAATTTTGAGTTTGGTTCAGATTATTTCCTCCAAGAGGTCAGAAGTGGTTTTAAAGAATGAAATTAAGAACCTCTAAATCACTGAGATGCCCTCATTGCATACAAGTTTTATAAATCATGCCTTTATGATAAGCTGATTACCTTATCCTTGAGGGCAGCGCACAGGCAGGGCAGTAAAGGTGCAGGATTACGAGGTGATGGTCCATAAAGGGTTTGGCTCCGATAAGACGGTTTGTGAGGAGTTAGAGACAGGACTGGTGACTTTAGGTCAACAGAAACCAGCTATTCTATTGACCATCAGCCCTGCTTTGCTGCAAAACACTTTAATCAGCAGTCAGACTTTTAGTTTACTGATCTGTCTTGAAAAGTATTTCATTAGGAGCACTTTTTCATTCATGTGTCTGTGTTTCCAGAGGTGTCTGAGCAGACAAGGTCATAAACATATTGCGGCCCATGAAAGGAAGCCATTTCAACCTTTAACCTGCTCTTCATTTAGTCATACAGGATGTTTGTGAGGATCTGCAATGACTTTAAGAGTGAGCATTTTAAAGCGGTTACCACAAGTACAGTGATTTTTATTGCATTGTCAAACAAAAAGCATGAAGCAACTCTTCAACAGCTGATGTTATGGTTACACCTAAAAACATATTAACCAGCAGCACCAGTGAATTCTACGTCGATACTATTTACACTGTTCTACCAACAGTCACAGTGAAATGTCTCCTTGGTGAGGTTCACCTTTTTTAATCGCCAAAATAGGCCTATTAATGAATTTAATGGCATATGAGTGATACCACACCTGAGTGAAACTGCCTCAACAACTTCCCCCATTGCAATGCAAACCGTCATGGCTGTAGTCCATTCAGAGGAAACCATTAGAACAAACTGCTCTCGGGTGCAGCAAAGCAAACCAGGCATGATCATTTATGAAGCAAATCACCTCTGGGTGCCCTGCACAAGGACAAAGCACAAACTGTTTACATGCAAACTCTCATACCCTCCTCCATCACAGAAATATTCAGGTTCATGAAATAAAAAGACCATGTATCCACTTTGTCTTTACAACTTCATCATTGGTTTAATAGATTAGACTAGTGATTATGTTCTCCTTTAATGATGGGAAGCCCTAGTTTTGTGGCAAAACTTCCTGTTCGTTCTTCATACGAGTTATGCAGAAAAAGGGTCCAACACATTTAGGTAAAAAAATATCGTCTTTGGATGTTTGTGAAATCTGAGTGAAATTTATTTCTATATGGAGGTGACTATATTTATGATAGTGTACATAAGTGACGGTAAAACAGATGAAAAGTTCACATAAACTCATCTGTAATTAACTATTTTTAAAAAGCAGGAAAGCACCTCTTATTCTGAGGATCATGGCTTTGAACACTTAAAGGAAGCAGAAAATGAAAAATAATAATAATAATAATAATAATAATATATGGGTGATATAGTATTGTTACACAGAGCTGATCAATTTGGTTATTTAAGTTCAACCTGACTAATTTACACCAGTGATTTGACCAAGACAAGTGTAGACACGTCCCACATATGAAAAACAAGAACTGAGACCAGGACCAAACCACATATTGGAAAATGTTTCCCTCTAGTGGTTGAAATGTTGAAGTGCATGAAAATGCAATCATCCAAGACGAGGCTACATACTCAATTTTGTAATATCAGTACACTGACATGTTTAAGAGACTAAATGCCCCAACTGTAGGTCAAAAGTATGTAATTCTTTCTAATAAGTCACTTCTGAAGCTGTGTTTTTTCCATGACATGTAAAAATAATCCAGTTTTGTCTTGATTAGTTATGCAGTGCTATGACAGATATAGTCAACTGATTGACAAAATTAGAAAATATAAATGTCACTCAGATTTCACAGAATTCAAGCAGATATATTTAGAAAAGCTTCCTCCAATTTTTCAATCACAGATCAGTGATTATGGGTATTATAATGACTCTATAGAGGTTAGTTACTGCTTTTGAAACTAACACGAGGTGTAAAGAGGTAAATGTGTCATAAAAAGGTGTAAAAAGGTAAAAATATTAACACAAAATACTAGATTTAAGAGTGAAATTAGTTACTTCGTATGACAAAGGGAGTTTAGTGAGAAAGTAACATAAAAAGCTATCACCACTGCTTATCTGAATATGACAAATCCAAATAAATTAAGTCATTTGGTTTTTATTTAATTTTTTTTTTTCTTTTTAGTTAGCCACTCCAACTCCAGAGCTTCACAGTGGTTCTTTTCCTCCACCCTTTCTCCTTCATTACCAGTATCTGCACAGGCTCCTGTACTGGTGTACACTTTAGTGGTGACCCTCAGTTTGTCCACTTGTCCCTGTGGAGCTTTGATTTCCTCCATTTCTACTCTTTCACTTTCTCCAGCTACTATTTGGGCTTTTTCACCTCCTCTTTCCCTCTGTTCTAAAGCTAAGCTCCTGGAAAGAGGAAACAGCACATTCATAGTTCCAATTCAATCGGACATGAACAGTTTGGATACTAGTATTGATAAACTTGATGAAGAAAATGATTACCTTAAGTGGTGTACCTTGTCCTCACTTTTGACTCTTCTTTTGATCCATTTCCACTCACCGCTCACTTCCAAAGCTTCTACAGTTGCTTCATATTCTCTGTTTTTCTTTGCTAGCAGGACGAGTGTTTATATGGGAATGAGTACAAGCACGCCATTAGGAAATGAATGTTTTCAGGAGGATGGGCTTTGAGCATCCTTTGGTGCCATAAAGGAAAGCACCAAAGTAGATACCACCAGGTAAATGTACTTAAACTCTGAAACGCATACATGATTTTTGACATAGAATTTTGTACTTTTGCCATGTTAAAACCATGTTAAAATGTGTTATAATAAATACATCTCACTCACCCTATAGTGTTTAAACAACAGCCTTTGTCAAAACATTCACTGTTTATAAGGATTTACTGTGTTACACTCTTATTTTACAGCATGTTTTATCAACTACTTAAATTTGATCTGTAAAAAAATATATAAGACCAAGGGAACACCTCTTGCGTGTTGGAGGAATTGTGAAAACCATCGTGCACATCATTACCATATAATATGAGACTGTGATGCTGTTGAATAATTTCAAACAGACATTCATAACACCCTAGAAAATATTTGTGAATGTGTCTTACCCTTTGAAATTCAAACTTTGTATTTTGGATGTATACCACACGAATGGGGGAAGAAAGACAAATCTTTAATTAATGTGTTGGTGATCAGCTGTAAAAAAAAAAAAAAAAAAGAAAGAAAGAAAAAAGAAATTGTGACAAGGAAATGGTTAAATTAAGAAAACACCTCTGTCAGCATGGATGGACAGAACAATGGACATTTACAAAATGGAGAAAAGAATCATCATAGACTAGAGGTTTTTGCTTCATAATGGGAAAAATGGGTTCAATTTATGATAATCCAGAGGCCTGATTTTAATTTATGCAAATGAGCATTCATTGCTACATGGTCATTCCCAATTGTTCATTGTTCCAGATGTCTGTTTTTTTGTTTTTTCTAAACGCTCATTCTATTATTTTTTTTTCAACCTTTTATGTTTGAGTAAAGGATACATTAGAGGTACAGACTTGTGAAATTGAGCCAATGGTACACATGTAAATACAAATGAATGTACAATGTATTTATGAAAAACTGTAACTACCTAAGGCATGCCAGTGGTGATAAAAAGAACCAGAGAAATAGGTTAAATCAGAGATCTATGTTTTGTCAGTTAAGTCTCCATGGAACATGTTTGTGCAGTGATCCTGAGACACTTCAATAACCAACAAAGAGACCAGCACCCACTCCACTGAGATCATCTGGATTCAGTGAGTGCACCACATCAACCACATTCCAGTTTGGAGCACCTTATGATCACAATTTTGGCTCTCAGTCCAATACCTTCAAAAAATTGGGATAAAAAATGGTTTGTAAACTTAGGATTCCAAAACTGAAGGTAAAATGTTAAAATATTCAGAGTGAAGTTGATGTCTGTAATGGAGGTATTCAACCACAGGACCTGCAGGACAGTATCAACAGGTGGACTTTTAACTCTACTGTTAGAGCTGGTTTACTCTCCTTAGAGCTATAAATACTCTATCTAGGTTAAAATAGTTTGACTTTGAAATATTGACACTACATTTTTTACTGTGTACTCTCGACTCCTCTTTGGTTAGTATTGAAGGTTCCTCTCCACCTTCATGTCTATTGGTGTTGAAGGGTCAGAGGGTGACTCATGATACGACCATTCCTGTGATCATGTAGATGTTCAAAGAAGCCTCTGCAGCATCTCCTCAAAAGACAGACCACACTGCCATCAACCAGAGTCTGTCCGACAGAACTCTACAGGAAACTGCAATCCCAAACAACACAACCATAAAATTCAACCTTGTCAACCACATCATCAAAGCTGCATTAGAAGACCTCTGACCGCAGTGTGGCTCTGCATCACAGCTTGTGGAGGCTATGACGAAATCTGAAGAAACAGTTTTTGCGGTTTCATCTGATCAAACGTGAACATCTTCCTGAAGCAGCTGAAGCAGACCGTAGTTCAAGGTTTGGTTTCAGCTGCGAGTAGTTTTCATCAAACCTGTCAGGGTGTGCACCAGAGGAGACCACTGCAACCATGACAACCCCCCTTATCCCACATCAACCAATCCCAACCTGAGGCCCTCCTCTTGGACACCCTCCCCTCATTGTCCCCTTCTCTCCCACTCTTCTCGAAGGAAATAGTTTTATTGGCCCATCAATCACTGAACTCAAGTTCGGTGGAAGGTAGTTTTTGAATTACCACATTGTATATACTACTGCTACAAGGTATTAAGGTAGGTGTGAAATGATCTAAAACATAAAATATATTACCTTTTACACTTTCTACACGGCTGAAATTTGACAAACAAGAAAAACTATTCTCTCCTTCAAAATGAATGCCAGACCTTTGTTGTATTTTTCATTTGGATTCAGTTCATCCATTTTGGATGTGTCACAGAAGATATGAGATGGACTTATCACTTGCAAAAACTTAACTTAAACCACTTTTTTTTTTTTTTAAATGAATTTTACGACTTTAATGTCTATTTAACTTTTCTTCAATGCTGTTCTTCGTGATTTTTGTTTTCATATTTTAACTTTCTCTTTTTATGCCTCTCTTGTGACGCTTTTATGTTTTATGTAAAGCACTTTGAATTGTCCTGTGCATGATATGAGCTATAAAAATAAACTTACCTTGCCTTAAAGGGGTCATATTATGAAAAATTGACTTTTGAGCGGTTTCCTATCAATAATAAGCATCACCAGGCTGTCTACAATTCCTCTAAGTATGAAAAAAAAGTCTGTTTTCTCCCTCTTTAATTTTCTCCTTATCTCTAAGATATGAGCTTCAAAGGGGCAGATTGCATTTCTGTGACTTTGTGACAGCAGCAAGTCACGGAAGTGCACTCGACCCGTCCCCCTCAGGTTAGTGGCACCACCTCTGAAAAAGGTTTGCCACACCCACAGAAATTTAAGAAGCCACGTCATTTTTTTCTGTTTTGTTTGTTTGTTTTTTTAGCAGTAGACTTCAAGAATATAAGGGGGAGAGATAAGTATAACGTTACTTCACTGTTTATAAATTGCTCATTCACCAGAAGAACTCGAAGTAATGATGAGAAT
>JAQQZY010000006.1:29966164-29985997 GCA_030068375.1 Ostorhinchus rueppellii | reverse complement strand
TTGGATTGTGGGAGGAAACCGGAGTACCCGGAGAAAACCCACGCAGACACGGGGAGAACATGCAAACTCCACAAAGAGAGGTCCCAAGGATCGCCCGGGAATCGCCTCAGACAATGAATGAAAAATGTTATTTATTACCCACAGGGATACTACTATAGGGATGTAGGAGTTTTATTTATGTAGTGCCTAGGACTTTTTTCTGGTTGTACTTTTTTTTAAACTTATGATTTTGTTTTTGGTTTTTTGCAAGTACCTACTATCATTTTTTTTTTCTTATTTAGTTATTTGAGTTTGACAGTTGTGTTGTTTCTAAAATCAAAAAGTATTTTTTCATAGTGGAGTTAGCCCATAAAGACCCAGTGTTACTTTTATGACAGTTCCCAAATGAATTTTTCTCTATATTTAACCTTTCTTATGTGATTTATGACCATTGATTGTAATAATATTCTCCTTATTTTGCATTTTTAAATCATGGGTTTTCCTATATTTAACTGACTGATCATGTAGATGTTCATAAAAGCTCCAATTAAAGTTGAGGGTTATCATATGAGAAACAGAGAAAACTGAAGAAAAAGTGACTTTTTTGGTAAAATCGATCATTAACCAAACATAAACCAAGTGTGTCCATCCACTGTCATTGATCCAACTCCATGGATTTTACTGGTGAATCAATGTTGTAGAAGATGAGTGTTTCCATGGTAACTAAGGAGCCTCTGAACATTCAAATGGGTCATATCTGATGACCATGAAAAGATGACAACCTGCAAGTTACACCATTTATTTGCATTTATTGGTAGGATTAGTGGATCAACAGGTATTTAATAGTCTAGATCAGTAGATGGTTTTCGTCATCAGTGACTGTTTGGGTCTTTATGGGTTAAAGCAGCATCAGTAACAATCATGGCTGACACATTAGCAGGCTTTCATTCTTACATTTTAGCCCAACACTAAACCAAATGACGTCACATTTACGTCGCCATGCCTCTTGTCTCTGTGAGTGAAGGTCTCACATTTGTTGCCATGGACTGTTTTTCACACAAGACCACTTGAGCCAAAAATCATTCAGAGCAGACACACAGTGAACCCACTCGAGCTGCACTGTGCACCATGCAGCTTCAGCACTTCAATGCCGACACCTACATTCAGTGTTGTTCTCTGTCACCTTGCACTGCATTGAATTTCTATTGTCTATTGTATTACTTATTGTATAATTGACAGGTTTGAAACTGGCAGAGGAATAAAAGAATGGTGGACCATCTGGTGATAAACAACTACTGCAAGCAGGATATAAATTTAAGAAGGTACTGAGGTTTTTGGAAAAAAAAAAAAGTACAAATAGTTCCCATCAAACCTCACTTTGACATCCGTACATATTATAAATATAATAAACATTCACTGATTATAGTTATTTTCTGAATTTATTGTGACTGATCGTACCTTCTATTGTGATAGTGTTATTATTGTGAGAGTTTTATAAACAGAGTTTTTTTTTCTCATCTGTGAAATTTTGAGTTGATTTTTTTTTTTTTTTTTTTTTTTTTCCCAAGAGTGCAAACAGTACACTATATGCTTCAACTTCAAACTGTGTATGGAGAAAAACAACAGGATGTCACACCTACACTTTACAGACTTCATTCTTGTTGGTTTGAAATGTATAAATTATTACATTAATGTCAATTTTATATTTCTTTTTAAAGATTTCTTTTTCTGTGTGAAAACAAGCAAAAATCAGATGCTTTTTCAAGCATTTAAGGCAACAGTGTCAACGAAATTCCTCCTAAACATGAAAATATATTGACGGACCATTTCAGAAATACAGGGGTAGAATATTTAAAACAAATTTGGATTAAAAAAAAAAAAAAAACTTGACAAGGTTCATTAGAACCAGTGAAACTGAAGCTTTCTTAAGCATTTTAGGTAACAAACAAAATTAACCCTGGAGATGAAAGGTTTATTGCAGTACTTTTTATTGTATTATAAAATGATATTTGTTGACATTTCGTGGCTCAGCTCCATTGTGAATTCAAAGTGTCCCCATACTTTTACGCTATCGTGTAGATGTACTCCATGTGTTTCAGCACGGTGTGTTACTGCAAACTACAACAGGGTCTATAGCTGCTCACATTATGCCAGACTGTTAGTTTAGTTGACTACTCAACACAGAACAGCAAAGAAATAAATATTACACAGGACAAACTCTGGTTTTACAAAAGGTTTCATTCACAGTTGAGCAAGGAAATAAAATACATTTGATTAATCAAGGTTTTGCTTACTTAAACTATGAAATTTACCTAAATTGCAGAATTGAGAATAGTTCTCTGGAGAAATTTCTTATAAAAAAATTAAAAACAATTTGGGGTGTTTTCTTGTAACATGTTGTTAATGTGTTCAGTCACATGGCACAGTTTCAGTCAAGAGCATTTTTGAATAAGTTTTGGCTTGAATTCATACAGTCAGATTAATATAAGACTTTTTAAAACCATAACTGCTTCGGTTTAATTCAGTCAGACTCTGGAGTGAGGGTTTTGTTATGACGTAACAGACTGGTGGTGATACTGGCTGGTCCAAAGTAAAGCGCACATCAACTCTCTTTAAAGCAGTGTTTATGTTAGCAGGCAACTATTCAATGTGGGAGGAAAAAAAGGCCACAGTGTAATAAGTCAACAAGTAATTTTTATTTTATCGAGTTTATACGATTTTGGTTTTGTAGCAACCTACTGGATAACTCTAATGAAGTGCAATTGTACTCAAGCCGGTTACAGTTGAGAGCAATGACAGGCACACGTTTTGTGCAAATTTAACAGCATTGGAACGGCTCCTACATAAACACAGCAAAAATACATGCCAGAGGAAACAATACTAAAACAGTTTACATTGACAATAGTTAGGAAGACTTCCCTCAAAAACAATGTCAATCCAAGCAAACACTTGAGATACACATTTCACCCACTGCTGGACGATGCGAGAACAACCGAGTAAACATTCAGTCTTACACACAGCAGGAAATGCGTGGCGTTATCAACTTCGTGGACCAACTCCTTCCAATCTGCCCTCCCAAACAACACTCTTCATCAATAACAAGACATTGTGCATTAAACTAATTATATTAATATTGACATGACAAAATGAAAACCCAGAATCGGTGTGCTAGACAAGAAATACACCTACTCGCAGCCGTTCAAGTCACAACTCTAAATGCCTCGTCTTTCATGTGTCTGGCAGTTGACTAGCATTCCACGAGAAAATATATACGCAAGGGTTGATGCAACTCGAAATCATAACAAGCCGCGTTAGACAACAACCATCTGTCGTCAGGTGTTTTATCAGAATCACCTTCCCCAACGCCGCTCCATAGCGATCACTGAAAACAGACACATATCAGCTCAATCAAATATCTACACACTCAAAAGTGAAAGTTAAATAATGTAAATTATTTCGTTCACATACAGTGAGAGATGTTAAAGAAACCGCAGTATTATCTTCCAAACATGCAGAAACACAACTGTATGACTGAAATCTAGGTAGGCGAGTTGGGAAAGTTTGGTAACCAGTCTGTACTGTTATTACTTGAATGTTACAGGCAAAGGTTTGTGTATGCGAGCGTTATTTGCTCCCTCATCCTTCACAGTGAAAATTTGTGAGTTGATAAACTAGATCACTTCGTGTCATAGCCCTGGAAAAACCTGCACTGGCCTGGGTTAGTTCCTAAATGTCGAGTGGGTTTCGAGTTCTGACTGTTTCTAGTGGCTGCTGAAATTTAACCTGTGGGAACTTTCTTCATTTAACTCATAAATATTAAAAGGGTTTGCCAACTAAATTTCTTCATCTCTAAACTCAGAAATATTAAAAAGGCTTTGCCAACTTAGACAACATAGCTGTTTTATGTTAGAACAGGATCTCTAAACTAAACTCATGCAGTCAGATTAAACTATCTTTTGATCTCCTTGTATCCTATGGAGGCTGAGTGGATTCATCGTGTTAAAGGACAAGAGCCTTCTTAACCAGCTTCTTTTCACGACTCTCCTTTAAATCTTAACATTGTTTAGATAATGAATTGTTAAAACTGGTGCACACAGTACGATTTAACCATCTAAACCGACAGATGGAGTCTCATACAACAGGGTCTGGCAATGCCACTTGTGAAGGAAAGCAGATGCACCACTACATTCTAAGCTTTCCTTTATTATACAATCAAGGGCCACGTTGAATCTTTTACAACTGAGAATTTAACAGCATTAACAAAAACTACTTCAGTTGCTTTCAAATGGCAACTATCGAAAAGTAAACTTACTGTAACATACATATTAAATAGTGTATAGTCCATGCAACTGCGCACGGCCGGTTTGCATCATTATGGTATGTCATTATTAGTGTATGGGAGACATCAGCCACCAGTGCATTTCCGAGTACGGTTCAGGGAGAAGAACTCCTCAACACCTCTCAGAAACCCCTCAGCCAGACTTGAAGAGCAAAATGGCCACTTGGCCCAAGTAAAAGTAAATGAAATGCTTCGTCTCGTGGGTCACATAGCTGCCGAAGTTCCTCCCAACGATGCAATGCCAGGTTGGGTTGTACTTCTTGTCAAACTCCTGAAACAGAGGTTGAGAGAAGGGGATTAGTCAGCAGCAGTCAAGCCCTCGCTTTGCAGGTCAGATGCAGCTACTACTTTCATTATCAATTTATCTGCCAAATTCTGTCTTGATTAATTATTTAAACAGTACAATGGGAGGCCATGGTAAAACAATGCCAGGGGGCTAGTGTAAACTGCTTATTTTAATGCTCAAATGGCCCAAAATGTTGACTTTATTATCATAACACAAAACAAACAGAGCAAATCCTGCATATTAGTGATTGAAATGACTGTATTTGGTATATGTGTGTTCAAGCAGTTAGTGATTTTTCCTGTCAGGCCTTTGTTTTGCATATTACTCATTGTTATTCTTACAAATGGCTGGCATTTTTTTTTGGGCTGTACCTTTAGTTAGAACTACTTCAATGCTAGTAAATAAGTGAAAATGCAGCAACACTTTACAGATCTTTTTCCCAACAGACATTTGGATTGAAACCACAGGCGCTGCCGATAACATTAACAACGGTTCTGCTCTATTCATCAGCCTCAGGAGGTCAATTCAGTGAACCGTCTCCTGAAACTGAGACATCTGAATGGGATGCAACCAGCTTACATGAAGAGATTCACACCTGTAGGTTTTCTACCTAAACACATCACAAAATATCTGTTAAAAAAAAAGAAAAAAATCGTGTGCATTTGTAAGCTTAATTTCACTGAAATTAATAAGTGATTTACCATAATTTATTCAAAGCAGTTTGGATAAAGCTTTGATCCAGTTTCATCCAATTAGACATCTATCATAATCCTCAAATCTGTATTTCTGGCTTTTACTCACACCCAAAATCATCATCACTATTATACACAACTCATTTTTCTTGTAACATGTTGTAGGTTTTAATATTTCACTACATATTGCTTGATACTTTGCTTATTTTTATATTTGTATAATTTATTTGCAAATTATAAGTTTGGTTGCAATAACAAGCAGAAAGTGACAAATCTATGCAAAGATGTCAAGATGTTTGTGGGACTCATGATGACCTCAGTGCTTCTAAAATTCTGGCTACAGGCCTGATCATCTCAACAGAGGCCAAAAATAGATCAGAAAATAGAAAGCCTCTGAATCTGCACATCATGATGTAAGCTTAAAGAGCTCCAGAGGGGAATGCCAGCACGGATTCATCCGCACACACACACACACACACACACACACACTTGGTCTTACCTTCTTGATGTACGCTGCAATGTCCTTCTCTATGTTGTACTTCTCCATGGCCTGAGTAGCACAGTCCACGGCGTCCTGCTGCATGTCCTCGGACATGTCTGCGTTTTTGATCACAGCTTTCCTGTCAGTCATGGTGGGGATGGTGTCGGATCCTGCTGAGGACGAGGGGAGAGCACGCTCACTTGGACGTACCGCACTGGAAATGAACACCGCACGTGGTGATGGGGAGGTTTAGGCCATGTACCGGATCATCGCGGTACGCAAACATCCATCATTACGCACACAATTGGCTCGTTTATCAACCTCCAGATATTTGCACTGATTCACTACAATAACTCGTGCTTGTGTTTTTTTTTTTTTTTTTTTTTACATCCCTCTGTGGACGAAAAATGACTTGAGCGTTGCATAGATTGGCTGCGAAACTTGATACAGGTGGAGTTAAATTACTTGGCAAAATCACTTTCCGATAAAAGCAGCCCCTGCGTAATGGGCGCAAAAGTGTCAAAACGTATCTATTAATTATGTGTTCTGGCTAAAGTAAACGATGGCAATGGCAATCGAAATGAATTAAAACGTATACAGTAAAAGACCATAATGAGGGAGACTCGGATCAAAAAATATGTGAAGACATGCAAGTAAATGTGCCAGTTCGGAAATGAGCAAACTCACCGCTCTTGGCCTACTTCAGCACGCTTCTTTCAGATATTAGGTGTTTCACCCGGACACAGGGATGGTTTTGATGATGCTGCGGCTAATTGCTTTTAAAAGATTTACACAATAAGCATGTAGGTTGGCTCTCTGCTGCGCTCCGACAGCTCCCCGCCCTCTGCTGCATGCTGCGCCCTGCGATTGGCCGAACCGCAGCCTCCCCGTGTGTTGCAAGCGTTTTTCTCCAGCTCCTGTCTGCCGGCATCTTATTTCATCCCACAATGCATCATTCACAGTATACACCACTGACTGTGGGATAAAGGAAACGAGACCTTGGCAGTGGGTAGGTAACAGTGTGTGTGTGTATCATGGGTTTACATCAGTCACAGCTGAGACAGAAGAGCTTTAAATACTCAACATGTGCTGCATTTTATCATCTTATACTGATGCCTTTTTTTATTTATACAAATGTTCTTTTTTCAGCTATAAATGTGTGGCAGGAGCTTGAAATACTTTTATTTCACACTTAACATGAAATCATACTAAAGGGGAGTTCATTAAAAAAAATAAGACAAACTGAAAATATTGTTTTTAGAGTATTTTATTGAAAATGCTAAGAGAAAAAAAAAAGATTAAGCAAAATAAGGATACAAACTACTCCCAAACAAACCCCCCTCCCAAACCACCCCAATTTGAATTCCTTCATACCAGGCATCTACGATTCCATCCTTTGATCCAACTTCCTGGTCCTCAGTTTCGTTTTCTTGTAAAATAAAGCCATTTAATCACTGAAAAACTTTAAGATAGGCAGGGGGGGAGGGGGGGCTACTGAAAGAGTTGCTCTGGGAATCCAATAATTAGTTCTGGAAAAAGAAAAAAAAAAAGAAAAAAAAAGAAAAAAAAAATTCAACTCATTTGAATCCTGGAAAACTGATCCCGCTCCGAGCATCCATCCTTGCCTATCCCTTTCCTAATCGATCCACTCATCCAGCTCCAAGGATTGGGATCCACTGAGCCACTCCTCCAATCAAAACCTTGAAATACCAGGAAGAAAATCAGAGGCAGACCGTTAGAATAAAATGTCAAGAATTTGGGCCTAATTTTCCATGTTGAGCACTCATGTCAGATCAAGAAATAAATGCCAGAGTACAAGAACTGTCACTCCCTGAAGTTATAAAACATTTTACCAATGAGAACATTTAAGTTAAAAGTGGGCAGTTTTTTTTGCAACAGTGGTGATTCAGATTTTTACATGACAGCAAAGATGTTACACTCACATCACAACACTTGTTCTAGGACTGCTTATTCTGTCACAGGCCAGAGTAGCATGTTAAAATGTATTATATAACAAGTACAGCACATATGGCTTCATTAAATATGACATGCATGATATGACAACCTATCAAAACGTTCAATTTATGGAATGAAGCGTACCATTGCCTCGACCTGATTGCTCCTCAATTAGATGTCCTATCCTGACCATACAAATGAAATGTGCTCCACAATGGTTTTATTCCAAATCACTTTAATCCTTCTCTTCAGATGTCTAAAGGAAGACACAAGGGTAAAATACAGTTAAGCACTGGGCTACCCAATGAAACAGCCCACCCCAGATATCCAATGAGAGAGGCTTCATAATAATAATAAAAAAAAAAAAAAAAAAGGAAAAAAACCCCTCAATTTTTAACACTTGCAAAAATGTTGAGTGAATCTTATTACTACTCAACATTTTTGAAGTTCAACACAGCACAATTTCTACTGTTCCAAAAATTGAGAAGACAGAAAAGAGAAGGGAGAGTGGGAAGGAAAAAAAGGACAAGTAGCTCAAGAGGGTTGAGGTGGGGTGGGACGTGAAAGAAGGGTACACCTACATACCAAGATCATCCACAAGGACATCAGGACATGAAATGCGAAAATTAAAAATCAATAGCTGACATCTGGAGAACTAATAAGAGGTAAAAACAGGAGGGTATACATCAAAAGGAGAAAAACATTGGTGGTAGAAAGATTTAGGAACGAGAGCGAGAGCGGCTGTGACGAGGTGAGTAGCGGGGCGATCCTCTGCCACGGCCTCTGGAATTGCTGCGGCTGCGACTGGCGCTGCGACTGCGGCTCCTGCTCCGGCTGCCACGGCTGCGGGAGCGTGATCTTCCGTAACTTGGGCTGCGGGGACCGTCTAATTTCACACGAATGTAAGCAGTCTCTCCCTGGCGGACACAAGAGAACTTGACATTGAAAAGGCAACATTCCCCACAACGCTACTTCTTATGGTGGAAAGTACCATCGATGGAAATGAGGGCCAAAGAATGCGACAAACACGCAGCATCTCTTCAAGTACTCACCTCAACACAGCAAAGACACATTTTCCATGATAATTAATCAAATCAGTGCACATACCTCATGTGAGCGGAATTTGGTGTTGTCCAGCTTTCGAACAGCATAGGTCATGTCTTCCTTGCGCACAAATTCTACAACTCCGGTTCCATCTCTGTAAACATCAGCGTAGCAAACGTCGCCTGCTTCTCGCATGTGGTCCTTCAGATCCTGCCAGCTGCCGCTCTGGGGGAGCCCTGAAAAGTTAAATTATTCAAGATTACAGTTATTTAGTAAAGAATTGTTAAGTTTACTCATGAAAAGATCACTTCTGTTTGAGGATTTAAGGAAATGAAAGCTTAAATCAGTTTCATATGGATTCAAAACAATTCATGCAAATAGACACTTGATATTCTTCCACAATACTAGAGATGTAACGGTATTTGTATTCCTCCTGTACAGTCACGGTATGGGGGTCGCGGGTCGGTACACACAGTCACATGACGAATACATGAGTGAGTTAAAAAAAAAAAAAAAAAAAAGGTGAGTCCTGACTACAATCTAGGTGGCGGTAATGAGCCTAAAAGCTGCCAGAGACCGCCATTACCACAGAAGAAGCAGCAGCAGCAGGTACAAACGAAAACAAACGATGAGAGATGCAGCGTGTGGTGTTGGAAAACCCGCCAGCTTCGTATAAATCGGCCATGTGGGAAAACTTTGGATTCCCGGTACAATACAGCAACGATGGCAAAAGAGTGGTGGAGCGGACAAAGACTATCTGCCAGCGATGTTTCACGAAGGTGGGGTACGTCGCTGGAAATACATCCAACATGCTGACACACATAAGGCGACATCATCCCGACCTGTCCATCACTGGTGCAAGGAAAAAAAACATCTGTGGTGCAACAGCTTATCCCCGGTGCATTCAACCAGACTCTGGGTAATAACACTGAGAGCCAAAAAAATTACAGTTGTGACTTGACTACCTCAGTATAGCAGTACTGCTTGTTTTTTTTTTCCTTTTCCTCTGTATGAATAGAATTAATGTTAAGAGAAACCTAATACATTTCTATTATGTTTTATTGTATTTATGTTTTTACTTTTATAACAGGAGATGGTGTAAAGTTTTGCAGTCAGTTGTGGTCTACTCAAAATAAATGAAAAAAGATAGTCTTGTACATGTGTGAGCTTCTGTTGCTTTTCCCCCACTGTACCGGAAACGTACCAAACCGTGACCCCCACACCAAGGTATGTACTGAACTGTGACTTTTGTGTACCGTTACACCCCTACACAATACATGTATATTTATTTAATATGGGTTGTGGGTTTCACTTAAGTTACTTATTCTAAGCACTACCATGGTTTGCGGTTATTATACTGAGTATAACTTTTACAAATTCACCAGTATAAGAACCATCAATAGAAGACACTCAAAGATTTTGATATTTGTCAGCAATAATTTTCTAATCGGATAAATATTTCCACCTTCTTCTTGCAACCCTTTATCATGCCTCCCTGAAGTTGTAAAATATATTGCATAGATACTTTTGCAGCCAGTGTAATTACAGACAGACAATGACTGTGGTGATTGTTGTTATACTTTAGCCACATGAATGTAATGACTGACAAGTTATCCGTGCATATACTCTCACTCTGCAAAAGTTTACTGTACAGTTCAGGAAGTTTTTTAGAGTACTTTTTTTTGCAACACTTTTAGAGCAAGTTTTCTACCAAGTTTTTTGGGTACATACTAACTTTAATGTTAAGCTGGTTACTAACCTGCCTGTTTTTTCTTCATGTGCTGTATGCAAAGCTGTTGAATACTTGAATAACTTGAATGAATCAAATATCTCTAAGTGTCTATGTCCTGTGTATTATTACCACTAGTTAAAGGATAGCATGTCCATCGATTGCACTTGCACAAGTACGGTGTATGATAATAACATTATGGCATGATAACTTAATGATGGCCTAATACGCTTGTTTACCTGACACAACGACTCTGTACTCGGAGCGCCTGGAAGGGGGTCCGTATCTGCCTCTGATAGCTCCACTCATCCCTCCAAACCCGCCTCTGGACCCTCTGCCGCTCCGTGGAAACTCCACACGCAGTCTGTAGCCGTCGTAATCATAGCCATCGCGTCCATACACTGCATCATCTGCGTCCCTGCAGAGATACATTATTGTTTAACAAGAGCATGATAGTGACCTACAAGCTGTCACCAACATGCACAGATATACACTGTTATGGCAGCCATGTTGGTCACTCATTAGGGTTATCTGGTTTAGGTTCGCTAATCGGCCTAACTTACTCACACTCAACTGGAGCAGTAGAGTTCGTATCTGTTCCAAGTGTAAGATAAAACTTAGGGTAAGTGTTTCCGGACTTAGTCTAGCGAAAGGGCGCGCCTACTTGTCTCCAAGCCAGTGAAATTCTGAACTAGATTCATACCCCACATAACGGACAGTGTACAGCGTGCAAACAATGCGCCCATAAACGAAGCTAAACATGCATTTCCGGGTGTGGATCATGAACGTTCAGGTGCACGTTCGTAAACGAAACAACGCATGTTTCATTAAGGAAGTGCGGTTAAAAATGTCCAGTTGAGTGAAACGTTAGTGCATGTGTTGGTTAGCAACACAATGGGGCTGCACTGGCCCAACGTGCTAAGCGTTAACTACACAGAGCTCCTCACCTGGGGTCTTCAAATTCAATGAAAGCGAACGGCGGTCCTCCTCTGCGGTTTTTCAAGTCGATGTCTCTAATTGTTCCATATTTGTAAAACACATCTTCCACGTCTTTAGTGCGAATATCAGGAGGGAGATTTCCCACATAAATTCGGCAATCGTTGTTCCCAGCAGGGCCTCGCACAACACCCGACATCGTAGCTAACGTTTAGCTAGCTCGCTGCTAAAGCTAACGATCTGTTTGTGAAACCCTAAACGGCTGGCGGACTCGACAGGGTTGCACGTCGTAGGTTGCAGAGGAGAAACAACCACGTATGCGCCGCTGTGCGATATAATACGCGGGAGACTTAATTTGGATACAATAGTCCCGACGCGCTACTCACTACCCGTGTTTTCTTCAGTTAACCGCGCTTCTTTACCAGACATTCAGTACACCGGAAACACTGGAGCCAGAAGTGACGCATCCGCCGAGCGAAATAGTCCGCCCTTTCACCAGGTGTAGTGATAACAAGCACCCTGATAATAATAGTAACCCGGCGAGTCAAGCGAAATAAGGAGAATCAGATAGTTTTTATTTAGAAATTCCTTTTTTCCCCCCGCAAACTATAAATGTTTTATAAGCCACATTTGGAGGGATATTTACTCCCACATTTGTTTGTAAGTTGTTTACAGCAGCGATAACTGCATAGAACACATCAGTTTCCTTGGGAACACATACAGATGTAAATAGATGTTGTTATTCTATACATTAGTACAATTATTAGTAGGTTTAATTAATTTTTTTTAACTTCAGCCCTGACTCTATACCATAACACTGCTGGCAAAAACAAAATGTTAACACTATGTACAATAACATCTCAAATACGCCATAGCTCGTGCAATAATATGTGCAATATTCGTTTTATATTTGACAAGTGAAATATACTCCGATAATTTTTTGTCACCTCTTAAGATGTTTACAATGTGTATCGTTTCATCAGTAAAACAGTTTTGTTTCTAACAAGTAGTATGCTACTAATTCCTTGTTTATAGTTTTCACGCCTCAAATGTTGCATTTATAATTTATCTATATCTTTCTATGTATGAATTAATTTTATTATTATTATTATTGTTATTATTGTTATTGCACAACACTGTAAGTACTGTCTGTTTCAGACTAGGTGTTGTTTCTTTAGCTTTTAACTTTTGTACTTATTCCAAGAGTACTATTATACTTATACTATATAGTATACTATACTATACTACTATACTTTCAAGTGGTGGACTAGGCAACTTTTGGTATACAATAATATGTAGTACATAACACTGCAAGTTGTCTATGAACCGAGCAGAAAGACATTCACTTGACACGACTTCATCTGAACATACATCTTTATTATCTGCATGTTTACACATCAACTGTCAGTATTAGACTATTGCACAGATATTACTATTCAGAGTTATAACTCACATCACCATCACATCAAGGATCCAGATGCAAACTAGTCCAAAGCTAAAACAAGTGCAATATTTTAAATGGTGCATTTCACTGATAATTAAATAAACTAAACAGAAATTATCCACAAGCTTATACATATAGAGAAGGTTTACACAACCAGAAGACACTTCAGTATAATAGCTGGGAAATGTGTCACTTATATTATCAGTACATTACACTTAACTCTGCTGTAAAATAAACATATTTTAATCTGCAATCAAGTTTATTTCATATAGCAATATTTTATATGCAATATTTAAAAGCTTACTGTCAGAGTCAAGGGAATACATTCATAACAAAAGTGAAGCAACAGCTTTCATTCAGTCGTCTACATGCATATAAATAGCCAAGGCCATGTTCTGATTGTCCATTTGTCAAGGCAAGATAAACAAACTGTGAGTTGTTTTCATGTCACAATGATTGTGAAAACCTCAAATATCATAAGTTAACCTACAGGTCTTCTGTAATGTTATGGAAGTGGAAAAACAAAGCTCAGAGAAATATGATTTTTATATAATTTAATATGCATGGTAGGAACCATAGATGCGCTGTCCAGATTCAGCATAGTTATCACTGCTAGTGTACTTCCCCTGACATGCCAGACTGTTCACCTGTAGACAGAGAAAAGAGTAAACAAGCAAGAAAACACTTAAAATGCAACCAGTACTTGTTTATCGAAAATATTATATAATGAATCATCCAGAAAATGAGTTGGACATGCCTCTGCTCGCTTAATGAACTGCTCAGTGGCAGCTTTCTCATTCTCTTTATGTCCTCGCCAGGCCCTGAGTGCTGAAGCCTGCAGGGCTCGACCAAAGGAGAAGGTTAGGATCCAAGGTTTAGCCAGAGGGCAGTTGTTGATGGCATTAAGGTGGACAGAAGCCTCCTCTTCACTCTGACCGCCTGAGAGAAAAGCCACTCCTGTCGGGAACAGAAAATACAACTTCACCACCGTGTCTTTATTTGCATTTAATATATTTTTATATAAAAGTCTTAGACAACTCTATGGCTCACCCGTGACTGCAGGAGGAACAGTTCGGCGTAAGGCAGTGATAGTTGCCATAGAAACCTCTTCTGGGCTGTACTTAGTGGGACAGCTGTGTCCAGGGGTGACCATGTTGGGTTTAAGCAGAGTGCCTTCCAGGTACACATGATGGTCGGACATGGCTTTGTACACTGCAGCCAGAACCTGTCGTCCACAAAAAGAAAATAGTGTGTTAGTTCAAAATACTTTTATTAATATTTGTGCGGCATAAATACAAGTTGGACCACGCACACATAGAGATAAACCCACCTTCTCAGTGACATATTGGCAGCGTTTCAGATCATGATCTCCATCAGGCAAAATCTCTGGCTCTATGACAGGCACAATGCCATGCTGCACAGGGATGAAAAAACAATCAGCTGATGTATCATACTGAGTAGACATGTAGGCAGGTTATTAGATTATATTAGATGAAAGGTGGTGCTGCACAGTTGGCAGCCTACTACAGCACCTGCTCTGTATTATCAGATTCTGATTATTGTTTATAACTTTCCATTATGATGTCAAAATTTGCTTTCATGGGATTTATAAAAATCTTATCTTATCTTATCTATTGTCTTGGTCTGACCTGCTGACAGATGCTGGAGTAACGTGCAAGGACATTTGCATTCTCTGTGATTGCCAGTTTAGATGGATTGACATCACTGATCTTGAGCACACAGCGCCACTTTGCAAAGATGGCTCCATCCTTTTTATACTGCGCACAACGTTCTGACAAACCATCCAGACCTATGAATGATATTTAGAGAAAATTAATAAATGATCTTGTGATTTATCGATATGTGTTGATATGGATAGGAGCAGTTATTTTTAATTAAAGTAGTTCTACCTTGTGTAGTGGTTTCTCCACTGGTTCCTGCCAGAGGAACAACACCCTTGTCAACCTAAGTAGAGAAGTTTGTAAGTTTGCTACATAAAGAAATCCACTGGAAGACATGCAAGAAATATACAGAAAAAACAACACTGCCCCACCTTGACACCAATCATGATGCCTCTGTCTTTGATCATTTTGACAAATGGTACACCATTATCAGAGTGCTGATACAGTGTCTCGTGAAAAAAGATGACTCCTCCAATGCAGCTGTTGATACGATCATCTGCACTGAAGAGAATCTGCCTGTACTGTCTGCGGTTCTCTTCAGTGTTCTCCACACCCACCTGGGCCAGCCGCTTGGCCATACTGCCTGCAATTAACATATGATGTGCATACATGTAGTTATTGCGAATGCAGTGAACTCTAGATTCTATTATTTAATTGGAAACTTTAGCAAAAAGAATATTTTTTACGGACCCACAGACTCATCTGCAGCCAGAATGCCTTTCCCTGGAGAAACTATGCGTAAGGCAGTTTCATGTAGCTCCCTCTTCTGTGCGTCGGAGAGGGTAGGGAACTGGTGCGTCATCCTGAGACCGTCTGGAGCCTTTGGTAGAAGATCCAACTTTATAATTCCATTGTTTTTTCAATTACAACTCAAAATACAGAAATTAAAAAGATATTACCAGTATTTTCAACATTTAAAGTTCTTTAGCTGTTTCTTCTTAAAATGCGCAGAAACATTTTGCTCCTTGTTTCATTTGTTTTAGTTCTCAACAATAATTAATCACATTCTACAGATGTTACATTACATCACAGATCATAGTACAATCTAGGAGATATTTGAGTAGAGATACTTTTAGCAATGAAAGAACACTGAAATCACAGATGTTACTATACATTATTAAGAGCGGAAGCCCACAAACAGAGAAAAGCATTAAAGTTCTTACCTAACAGAAAAGGAAATCAAATGTGTCGGGTCCAATAATGTGATGGGCACTGACAGAAGCTCTCTGTCAGCTCTAGTTTCTATTGAGCTCAAGTATGTCACTCCTCATGAGCCCACACCTCTAGGCGGGACTTGAACGCCCACTTTTGCCCCATATATATGTATGTATGTATATATGTATACCTAAATATTTTTGATAAATCATTTTTATATTTATATACAGACGTATTAGTTGATGTGCAACTACTTGTTTTTGTACTGAAGTGACCAAATAAGTTTTTTGAATTAGTTGCAGAGAAATACATCATAAACAGGCTTTTAACTTGTAGCTTTATGCATTTGGAAATGACTTGGGGTTATGTCTCAATCTATTATCTCACTTTTACATATTGTGCTCACTTCACTTTTAATTTTTGTTTTAATTTTATGACTCAACCCAAAAAAACCTCTATATTCCTACTTATTTTTAATCACTAAATTACGTGTTCTGTCATAACATCTATACCTCTACAGCAACCTAATTTAAGCATTGAACCATAACCCATGGCATGCTATTTTTAATTCAATTAGTAAAATGTGCCTAGAGGAAACTTTTAACTCTCCTGATAATTTGGTCTTCACCCTTGAATTCACAAGGGTGTTTTCGTCTCAGAGCAATTCATGCACTCCACATCTTCTCTGGTGAGCTTTAATCTGTAAAGATTATGAGGGAACATCCTAGAAATAGAAATCATTTCCAGGTTCCAGTCAATGTAAATTAATATGGCAATATGTCCCAAATTTGAGCCGAATGAGGTCGGATACATCAATGATTTTGAACAGGAAAAGTTTTTTTCCCTCCTTTTATGAATCATGTCACATATAGACTTGTTTGTAATTATATACAATTTCTGGTTAAGGGAACTATAATATAATTACATGCAATAGGGTGACTCCTGTGATCCTCAATATGAACATTTCTGATCTGATTTATTGATAGTTTGGAGTAAACTAAGGAGATGGTCCTGGATCTCAGACCAGCGGGGGATTACAATCTTGTTATCATACATGATACACTAACCAGTCAGGTTTGCACAAATGCAAATATCCTGTCATTGCACATATCTTGGAGTACATTTAGACAACACCCTCAGAGCTTATTCAGATTTGAAATGCTAGTATGGCTTGGAAATCTGATGGTATGGTACAATTAAAATTCAAGCTTTGTCACCTGGTATACACTGCTATGAAGGTGATGGAGAGGAATGAATACCAGTCCTTACAGTCAATGTATGAGCAGCCTCAGAGGATATATACAGATCAGTCACAGAGAATATGAGCCATTACCTTCTGGCAGAAGATACAGAAGAGTCTCTCACTGTAGACTAAAAAAAAAAAAATCATCTGTGCCTATCTTTATTAAACTTTTAAGCAGTGTTACTTAAGCCTTTCATGCATGAATGAGAACCTTAAGCTATTTTTTTTTTCCTGAGTGTTTTTTATTCCTCTTTAGGCATGAAAAAAACAATGCGACTGATTTTTTTATGAACCTATTTTTCAGGAAGTTAAAAAAATGTCAACTCAGAGGGATATCAATTAATTTTAGAAGCAAAGAAACATGTATTTACTGATATACTGTGTGAAAACTTTGAAATAAATACATTTTAAGGTAATAGTGATAATATAAAAAAAAAAAACCAAAAACTTATTGTCCAAAAAAATAAATAAAAAATAAAAAAAACAAAACTGTTCATTTCAGTCTAATAACAATTAACATTTTTTTATCCTCAAATATATCACTGCATATCAGGTTTATCAAAAGCAGCAAAGTTACAGTAATAGTATGAATGTCAGTGTATTATGGGATGGTGCATAAGTGTCCACTGTATTGGCTGATATGGAACTAAAACAACAAAACCCATGAAAATACAAGAGAACAGCTTCCAACAGCTCTCCACTGTAGTGACCACTATGCATGAAAGGGTTAAGGTGATCAGGTCTGTGCAATAACCTTTTGTGTTTTTATTGCATTGGGTTTGCAATATGTACTGTGTTCTTATTATAATAAGGTGTGCATTATTTGTTATGTGTTTCTATTATGAGATGTGTGCCATATGTATTTTTCCATTCTTCCTTGAGCGTGTGTAATATCTATGTTATGATTGGTTTAGTTGGTCCATATTTTGTCCATTTTAATTAACTGTGGAGTGCAGCGCAGCACTTGAGTTCAAGCCAAATGTTTCTAGTGGGACAATAAAGTATATTGTATCACTCACAGTAGTTGTGGAGTAGAAACTGCATGTTTTCTGTTGTGTGTTCTCTTATGTAATGTTCCTGTTTGGTTAGACTCAGCAGGAGAGCTCTCTGACATTTCAAGGGACTCCTCTCTTCTCCATTGTGGGTCAGTGTGTCTCTGAAACTAGATATGGGTCACTGGACTGCCTGCCACTATACAGCCACAACACAGACATGGTGGACCTGTCTAAGACAAGGGCCTGAGAGGGAATTCAATGTCAGGAGGCAGCAGGAGGAGGAGGAAAAGGAAGAGGAGGAGGAGCCGGTGCACCCCCATTCAGGAGATACAGTTTTAAATAGATAGATGACTTCAATAAGTGCAGCAATTATACATGGCTGCCTCCGCTGGGGCCTGCGTTTTTTTTTTTTTTTTTCACTGTTACCTAATTAAAAACATTTAATAATGATACTTTATCTGGTCCTCAATTTTCTGTCCTATTAAAGTTGTCCTCAATAGGCTTGTGAGTGATTCTTTAAATAGGTCAACCCAAAGCTGGAAGTTGGACAAAACGTAGTCTGGTACCACATTTATAAGCTAACAGATTTAAAATAAGCTCCTTGGTAGGTGTTTCACCATGAACCAGTAATTACATACAACAAGAGAGATTTCTAAACTTCATCCTAAAAATCTGGCATCACTGATACAGACTGCTGAACTATTTAGCATTTGATTTTAGTTGGTGTTTTAGAAGTCCATGTAAGTTCAGTTGACATTGTTAAGAAGTTTCAACAGGATGATGATTCGTCTTATTCTTTCCTTATTTAACTGCAATGTGTGAAGAGTAACTTTTACAAGAACGCTTGAAACTGCAAACATTTGTACATATTTCAATTGGTATCCAGTTTAATGCAATCCATCTTTTATATCTAAGCTCCGTTTACACTTAGATCATTTAGGTGGAGGGTTCCATGATCATGAATGGAGTCTTGAAAGTGAAAATTAGTGGGCATAGTGATGATTACTATTGTTACCATTACTATGACAGTTCAACATAAAAAGAATAGTTTCACAGCTGGATATACACACTGTAAAAAGTAAAACACTGAATCAACTTAAAAAATTTTCTTCAATAGGTTGCACATAAAAAAAAAGTTGTGTGAACAAAATTAAATTACATTACATTACATTTAACATGATTTAATTTGGTTTACTCAACAAATTTTTTTATGTGTGACCTATTGAAGAAAATTTTTTAAGTTGATTCAATGTTTTAATTCCACCTGGATTTAACAGGAATGATCCATCAGTTGGATGATTTCTGCTGTGATTTATATGTTTCAGCTGCAGTAACGTCTTTAATCATTTAACTGATGCAGTCAGTAGGTTTTCATTTCTGAAACAATCATCTGTTTATAGCGAACATACAGACTGGACTGTTTCAATGGAAAAACGTCATGTGGTTTGATGAGTCCATCCAGAACCACCCTGATCCAGAGCAATGGGTGCATCAGGGTAAGAACAGAGGCATATGAAGTGACTACCCATCATGCCTAGTGCCTACAGTACAAGCCTGTGGGGGCAGTGTTATGACCTGGGGCTGCTTCAGTTGGTCAGGTCTAGGTTCCACAAGGTTTTTTCTTCATATTCCAATCAGACAATACCAGGATTCTGCATCACATAGTGAAAGATCTGAGTTAGACATCAGAATCCAGACCTGAACCACACTGTGAGTACTTGGAATGTGATGGAGAAGACTTTACACAGCTATCAAACGGTCTCATCATCCATACAAGATCTTGACAAAAAATCCACGCAACATTGAACAGTGATAAATGTTCTTACATTACTTTTGACATGGTATTTTTATGGCATTAACAATTCATTCATT
>JAQQZY010000006.1:29920317-29961316 GCA_030068375.1 Ostorhinchus rueppellii | reverse complement strand
CACACACACACACACACACACACACACACACACACACATACACACACACACACACACACACACACACACACACACACTAATGCTAATGTATCATGATGAATATGTAATTAGTATGTTTTTGTTTTGTCTTATTTATTACCATGTCTTTCACATGTTTTGTTACGTACTGCATCACTTGATTAAAAAAAAAAAGAAGAAAGAAATAAAAATCAGTATTTGGTGCACACACATGGTTTCCAGTCACAGGTTTCATGCCACTGGTGCTTTATGACTTCTCAAGCGGAAACATAGCGACTCAGCTTTGTTCGATGTTTTGTGAATGAAGCAACACGATTAATTAAACTGTAACGTCAGCCTTTGAAGTGACATAATCACAAAAGGCTGAAGTTAAAGGTCCAGTGTGTTTACAACGGTATTTTTAGATTCAGTGAAATTGATCAGAAAGGTGTATAGTCCAAAAAATATAAAATGAAAATCATTACCTTTAATAATACATTTTTAAAAAACAAACACTTCAAATGATCATCTGCAGATTTTCTCTGCAAGTGAGCAAACAGATTCAAACTGATACATTCTGAGTGATAATACTATTCACAATCATTGCTGGATTTTTTTTTTTTTCTTAAATTGTGCACCCCTTCTTGTGTGCTTTCATCTTCCTCTTGATCAAATTCCAGGCGTTTTCAGTTTGAAACTGTAGAGTGGTCTAATGTAGTGGTGGACATTTTATTCCTGAGAATATGAAAGTTCATTCTCACCCATGTACTGGATCGTCCCACATATTGTAAATGCTTTCCCTCCTCGTTTCAGGCGGCGTGAGAGTCCAAAGTCAGACAAGCGAAGATGACCTGAATAATGACACAATTCAATTAAAATGCTTACAATATGATTGGGAATTTAGTTACTGCGCCACTAAAATATATATATTTTTTTACCCTGGTCACTCAACAGGATGTTCTCCATCTGGAAAAGCAGTAAAATAAATATTATGAAAGGGAAAAAAAGATATACACCTGTATGACCCATAAAGACCCAGTGTTACCTCCTTACTTTTCGGCAGTTCCCAAATGAATTTTTCTTTCTATTTAACCTTTCTTGAGCAATTTATCACCATTTATTATAATATTATCTTCTGTATTTTGCATTTCTTCAGAAAAAATCCGGTATTTTTCCCATATTTAATTTACTGATCATGTCGTTGTGCATAAAAGCTCGAATTAAATTTAATTACAATAATATCAGAAACAGAGAAAAATGAAGAAAATGTTACTTTTTCAACAAAATTCATCATTAGCTGAACATAAACCCAGTGTGTCTATCCACTGTCACTGATTCAACTCCATGGGTTTTACTGATGAATCAATGCTGTAGATGATGGTGTTTCCATGGTAAATACTGACCCTCTGAATGTTCAAATGGGTCATATCTGATGACCATTAAAAGATGATAAACTGTAGTTTACACCAAATGTTTACATATATTGATAGGATTAATGGATCAGAAGTTATTAAACATTTTATATTGGTAGACGATTTTCTCCACCAGTGGTTGTTTGGGTCTTTATGGGATAAATAAGATAAGCCAAAACATGAATAATAAATAAAAAGTCATACCTTTACGTCTCTGTGCATAATCCCCAAGTCATGAAGAAACCCTAAAAATAATGCACATTAATTAGGTCAGTGCTAGATGAAGAGGAGAAGCTGGACCATTTTCTGCAGCTAAAGCAATACTTCTGCATCCACATCAGGTGTTTCAGGTGAATGTGAGGACCACCTACCCAGTGCACTTCCTATCTCTGCAGCAAAGAGCCGGATCTCCTCCTCCCTAAACTGGCCCTTTAGTAACCAGCAGGTATACAAATCACCGACGCCGCAGTAGTCACACACTGCAGACGACAACACACTGAGATGTTTCATACGTTTGAGATAGTAACACACAGCAGTTATTGAAGGCCAGCATGGTCTGAAATAAAACATCAAAACAAGACAGAGGAGAAAGGAGGGAATGTTCATCACACTGTCGCTTAAGGGGAAAGGGAGGAAATATGTTTGAGTCATGTCAAAGCAAATGTGCTCATGTCCTGTTAGGGCAGGTAGATTTCATTTGGTGATACTTAAAAAAAACTCTTCAGGTGGATACACACAGTAAATTAACCCTTTCATGTATGAATTATGAGAACTTTAGTCAAGAGTTTTTTTCCGGAGTGTTTTTACACTTCTTCAGGCATGAAAAAAAAAACAATGCAATTGTGTTTTTTTGTTTATTTTTTTTACAAATCTATTTTTCATGGAGTAACAAAAATATCCACTCAGCTGGACACCATGCGTTTAATTTTTGAAGCAAAGAAATATGTATTTAAAACTCATCATCAGAAAGAGATATACCATGTGAAAACTATGAAATAAAAATATTTTTCATGCTGTTAATCTGCTGTTTTGCATTTTAACATGTGCAAACAGGTTGAATGTGGTAGCCATGGCTCAGAAGGTAGAGCAGGTCACCGTGGTTCGAATCCCACTCTGTCAGTCGTGTGCCATTGTGTCCTTGAGCAAGACACTTCACCCACCCACCATGAATTAGCAGCCATACTTCTGTCAGCCTGCCCGCGGATAGTGTGAGTACACTGCAAAAAAAGGGCTGTCTAAAAACAAGATACTAACACTAAATCTGAGGGAAAAGGTCCTCAAAACAAATGAAACATCTGTCCATGCAGCAAAATAATTTCACTTGACAAGATTGTTAAATCTAGAAATAAGCATGTCTACAGATGTATGAACACTTAAAATAAGAAATTAACTCTTAAAACGAGATTAATTATCTAACACTTCTAAATCTACATTTTTATATTTTGTTATCTTGTTTATTTTTATATCTTGTTTTATATCTTGTGCAAAATGAACAACCTTTATGATTAAGAAAACCTTTAAATTACAGTCTATAAACAATTAGCAATTAATTTATGCTAAAACACGTCACTGCAGATCAGGTTTATCAAGTACAGTAAAAGTTACAGTAATGGTATGAATTGCAGTGTTTGGGATGGTGCATAAGTGTCCGCTGAGTCGGCTGATATGCAACTAAAACAACAAATCCCATGAATGTTTAATAGAACAGCTGTAGAATATCTGTCCACTGTGGTGACCAGTATGCATGAAAGGGTTAACGTCATGCAGGCAGTAGAGCGGCTGCAGCCACACTAGACTGATGTGAGTTTTACCCAGTATTCTCATTAGATGGCAGTGTGCATCTTCGCTATCCACGACAGAGATTTAGAACCAGACTCAGCGACACAGCCGTCAGATCACATACACAGTCATAAGGAATACTGTTTTAGCCAGAGTTGAATTAATGTGACTGTGTGACCTGAAGGGACAAAGCGTCTCAGAAACATAACAAGCAGGAGAGTATAAGTGGGAGGAGAGAGGGGTTGAACTGTGTCATTGTTCATATTTATGAACTCACTAATGAAGAGATGGTGCTGTGTCTGCCAGCAGTCCTGCAGATTGTGGATAAATGGGTGTTTGAGCTGCCGCTGCAATGGAACAGTCGACACACAGTGAATGGAACAGTGAGAGATGGACAGGGAGTGTATAATAGTCAAACATAGCCCATGTACTGCAAAAGAGAAGATTTATTCAAGGACAGGAACTGGTGTCAAAGAGAAATAAATCTTAAATGTGAATCTCAGTGCGCTGATGGTTGGAGAGGCAATTATAGCCACTGAAAGTCTCAAACCGTTCACATACAAGCACTACGGATTCAGTCCATGATCACTGAATAGCAACATAACCACAGAATGCTCAATGAGACAACCACCAGGAAAACATTACAGTTGACAGTCTGAGTTTTGACTATCATCTACATTTATCAGACATTTATAGAGTAATTTCTACTGGGTAACAGTGTCTAAAATACTGGCGTGCTAGTACCTGGATGATGACTTCCTCTTTTGACTGGTCCAACACCCCATACTTTAAGATCTCTGACTTTGGTAGGACCTACAGTAAGCAACAATAAAGGTGATTATACACAACATACATGCACAGACAGGTGATAAATTACAGGAAAGGCCAACTTTAAGTGTCTCAGTAAAGTATTTTGCCAACACTGAATCTGTGAACTCAAGGGATGAGCACCATTCCACCAAAATACTGATTTGGTGTTTTGATGATGGAGGTGGAAAGCACTCATTCATTGGTCTAAAAATTCCATAGAGCTTTAAATGGGATGAGATTGAAAGTGCATTATCATCATTTTTTTTTATTCTTGAAATTATTAAACGAACCCTCATGAGATAAAAGATCACTTCAGTTATTTTTTCCTTTAATTTGTCATCTAAATGTAATGCACTTAAATGAACATGAAACCAACCTTAACAGCGTACGTCTTCTCTTCAGAAATGCCCTTCACTTTCAAGATGGGTCCAAAAGATCCTTTAGCTATAAAACCCAGGATCTACGGACATGAAAGAACAGGTGAAAAAAACAACAACAAAAAAACAACATTTCAATATTTCCACTACTTTCACTCTCTTTTCTTTTTTCTACTATTGAGCTGCAACATCTGGTAGACCGATCAATTCTATTGACCGGTTTTACTCTGTGGTTCAGAGCACCTGGAATCGACCTTGTCCAGGAAAGGTACGGAGTGGGAACTCAGGCAGAAAGAGGGAGCTAGAATCTGGAGGAGTCTTCTCTGTGTTTGATGTCTCTGCTGTGTCCTCTGGGGACATGGACATGTTGGGGATGGACAGGCTGGTGTCCAGGGGTGGAGTCCGTGAAAAAACACCTGAAGGTCCGAGCTGTCCAAGTCTGTGAGCAACAGATAGAAGGCCATGACTGAACCGACGATGATGAGCTGCTCCTTCCCTCTGTGTTAAAGGAGACAGAAAAAAAACTATGATTTATTACTATTATTATTATTACTACTACTACTACTACTACTACAGTTGATGAAGGGAAAAAAAACGTGCATTTACAAAGTGTTGTGTGTTTTATAGTACTTTACACTCCTTATAACAGTTTATAGTTGCTGTAATTTAGGGTTGTGTGTGTATTGAATGAATGTGTTCTTATGTATGTGTGTAGGTGTGTTGAACAGAAATAGTTATAGAAAGTGGGATTTATAAGTGGGATGTCATGTTAAAAGTGAGAATGGAAAATATCTGTTTTTACCACTTACATTATTACCCTAATAGAACATCAAGTTATGCAGATATATGGATTTTCTTTACATTTACATTATTTAGTAAATTTATAGAACTTCAGTTGCTTAATTGAATAAATAAATGTGAATGTCACAACTGTACATGGGCTTCTGAAAAAACATGACTTAATTTAAAAAAAAAATACACAAAATCATCTGTAATTTTTCACCTAGATGTGACAACAAACTACAAATGTCTAACCATCTGACTATAACAATCTCAGTTTTTGAGTCAACATCTTGAGGGGTTTATTAGTTTTTCTTTAACATTATCAATTCATATTTTTGGTAGTTGAAATGTGATCTACAAATAAACTTTCCTTACATTGCTGGGTTTAAATAAACACATTCACGATATATTTCTTAAACTTAATAAGGCCATATAAGTGACTGAGTCAAATGTGATACAAAATCGATTTCACTCTTGTTGCCATTCAGAAAGGTCACAGCCAACAAAACAATCACTGATCAATAATTCTATTTTTTACTTTGATTTCAGAGCAGACGCGTCTGTTTCAGCGCATAAGATGTTGGACATGCGCAATAAATGTAGCACCATTTAATTAAACTGGCTTTAAATAGAAAGAGGACAACGCAACATTAACTTTTACTGCGTTTATTTCACATTTCGGCAGAGAGTGCATTTGCACATTACGCATTTAGGACCTGAGGAAAGACTTTTTACGCAGAACGCACGGTCATTAGTCGGGCCCGGCCAACATTTCCCCTCCTCTTGCTGCGTATTATCATGTACACAGCCCCAAAGTGCGGCTGTTCTTTAAAGGTTCTTACTCACCTTTCCGCTTTTACTGATGTCGCTGCCCATCACATCCTCAGAGAGAAATAACCCCAAAATCTGTCGCGTCAATGTCAGAAAAAACAGCGGTTACAGTCCTCCTTGTGCGTCTTTGCTTCCTAAAACGCGCGGTAGTCTATCCAGCAGCGCGTTTGGATCCATGCGTCAGTGTCTCCTACCGAGAAATGTTTGCTCCCCGTTTGCACAAAAGTCACCCAGAGCGGAAAGGGCTCCATTCCGCTCCAGTTGAGCCTGTCAGATTAAGGATCAATCATCCCTGGGCACCCCCAAGTCACTGCAACTCAGTGACCAAAGCAAAACCAAAGCATCCAAATCCAGTCAGAGATAAATCTTTTATTAAACAGATAAAACGATAAGCCACAGAGATGACACAGATGAGAATTAACCTGCTTTTTCAAAACAGTGAAATCAGGGATCATTATGGAAACGCCAGGCATTTGTTCTTTTTAAGGAAATGTGAGTGAAATAACAGGCGTAGCAGCACAGTTATAAAAGTAATCGAACAGAAACAACCGTGGTTACAAAAATATCAAAATACTTTGCATAAAAAGTGCTTCAGTGTTAAAATTACAAAACATACACTCAGCAGTAAGCTGCAACATATTTGCTCATTTTTTGTTTTTGCCACGATACCATCAACCAAGTGCCACATTATACAATACACTGTTCTTGATATATTGCACTGGGGTGAGGTACAATAAAACAGCTAGCCGAGGGAAGCAGACAGTCAATGCTGACACGTAAAATATTAAAAATAGCATCATTTATGGTCATTTGTGGTAGTTTTTGGCCTTCCTGTCAGACTGACAATCATTCAGCCATATACACTCTTTTGGATTTTGCGTGATGAACAATGTGATATAGATAATTATGGCATTTAAAGTGTATTTCTGTACAGCTAACGGTGTTGATGGAACTTTCATTTGAGTACTATTTATTCTAGTGATTTTAATGTTCAATAAACTGTTCCTGAACCAGCAGGAAAAGGTGCACCGTCTTGCATTTACAGAAGCAGAGGAAACAGTAACAGTGAAGTGCTAGCTACATAAATCTTCCTCGCTACATTCAATGCAACAGAAGTGGTCTTTATTTTGTGTGTGAAATGCAAAATGAAAATTTAATGGCACACAAATTAACAAAGTAATATACGTTTGGTCAAAATGGCACCCTGAAAAATCTGGCATAAATGAAGTTTGGTGCAATAACTTTTTTTTTTAGGGCACATTTCAGTCAAGTAACTTCTCAAAGGCAAAAAGTCCAGAATACTTTTTGTTCAGCAGGATCATAGTATATTCTATATTCAAGTCACCATTGAAATGATGTGAAATGCTCAAACGTTCCTCCCTTTTTTGTTCTGATTTAGTCCAGACTGACTCCTAACAGTCTGACGGAGTGTGGCAGCTGCCGTTGTAGATCATCCACTCACGCTCTGGCTCGGTGTCGGTGCGTTCACTTGCGTCGACTGAAGATGCTCTTTTTGCTGGAGCTTTTGTCCGCCGTGCTCAGGCCGATGAGAAGCCGTGCCTTCTCGTCTTCCTCCTGCTGCTGGAGGTTGTTGTCCGACTTCGATTCGGACACTTTCCCCCGCAGGTCTGAGCCCGAGGCTGGTTTCAGACGCAGCTTCTCCTTTATCATCTGAGCAGAAAAGACCAGGTTATGTGTGAATTTAGTTTCAGTACACACGCTACGCTATCAACACTTTTAAAATGCACATATTTTTTGGGATGTTTTCAGTTTGTGGATTTTAGATTACTTTTAAGCTTTTTAAAATATTGTCTTGCTTGACCGTTTGTTCCACTGTGCCTTTTTGTTAAAGCTGATTTCATCAACTGAAATGCCATTATACATCTATTCTTTCTTTGTCTCAAACTTTCAAGTAAAAACAAAAAAAAAAAACAATAAAAAAAGTTAATTACATATGCATCCATCAGTGGTCATTAATCACAGAAAAAGGAACAAAATGCAACAAACAGAAGGGACAAAAAGATGCAAAAGCATATCTAGCCCTGCCCCTTCCTTACTTTCAGTGTCAGATTCATAATCAAATATAATTCTTTCATGGGCTGTCTATCCCATCAAAATACATAATAACTAGTCATACCACCTTTCTATGCAGTGTTTTATAGCTTGTGGGGAAAACCCAATTAATGTAGTGAATAACTGATGTAAAGCATAAAGATAAAAAAAAAAGCAACTTATTAATAGAACTTATTTTTGTTTTGTGCACTTCTGAAAGAAATAATACAGGTGTGTGTGTAAACTGTATGTGTGGAATCATGATTACTAAAAAAAGACAAATCAGAACGTGACTATTTATGGAAAGACAGTGCATATGTTAATGGAAATATGAGCCTTGTATGGATGGACTTCAAAGAAATACTGGATCTCCACTTTCCTTTGGACTTTGGAATAACGGTTTTTCCCTTGGTTTATGGTTTGGATTATATTGGAATGGTGCCACCACACTGTACACACAAGCGGAGCAGACGACATTCTGTACCTGTGCGACCAGCGCTTTCCGACTGTCTCTTTTCACCGCCATGGCGAAGTCGAGCCACGTCCAAGTATTGTTGTGATACTCCAAACACGGCAGCACCAGGTTTAGGTCTTTCCAGTCCACGCTGCTCTTCTCTCCCTGAGGAACGACATTGGATTAAAACAGATAAAACCCATCTGGAGAAAAAGTTAAATACAAATTCTAAGATTTAATTTGAGACTTTTTAAAGACCTCCATGGCCTATTTCTGTCCTCACTCAAGCAATACGGTATTGAATTGTGCTTACCCATTGGAGATGAAGATACTGTCAACCAAAACTATTTTAAGAATGTATATTACTAATTGGTAGTTGGTTAGTACTGTTTCATTTAGGTGTTTTGTTGCAGAGTGATCAGTACAACTTTTTTCCTCAATATACATTTATTACTCAAGTTAAAAAACACTAACATCAAAATTCAATGAATTTCTAAGACCTTCCAAACTTTGATTAAAACACATCATAGTCTAAAATTCAGAAACAGATACTATGCACAGTTGCCCACCTTATAGCTGACACAGAGGGGTACTTGGGGAATCTTGATGTAGATGAAAGAGTTGTTCATTGCAGCTCTTTCCTTCATTTTATCAATGTCATCAACCGGATGCTGGTGGGAGGATTACAATAGAATATTAAAATCCCTTGTTGTGGAATTTGAGCACACACCATTAAAAAGCATCCATACCTCTGGTGGTTTTCTGAATGACCGTCTAACCCCTGAAGTACGGTTCAGGCCCTGGGCAACACCTTTGCTGGGGCCCATTGCACCCATGGTGTCCTCTGATGACTGCCGAGGCTTGACAGGGATACCTGTAACACAGATCACATCAGCAGCAGCAGCAGCACGGTGGCCTCCAGATGACTCTGCACCCTAAACTTTATACTCCCACTGAGTACTTCACAGAACCATGCACACCCTCACACACATCTGAAGGTCATATCCAGAGTAATGGATTCTTTTCATAGCTCAGAGGGATGACGTAACAGAAATGGGCTACTTGATACCACACATATCTGACAGAGAAACTCAAAACAACTATTGATTGGTTAGTTGAACAGTACGGATTGCAGGATGGTAAACATATTGGAGTGCTATTCAGTTCAGTCCTGCTACTTCGATAGAGTTGACAAAAAACCATACCAGTAGTAACCAATCTGAACTTGTCTTCCTCATCAGTAACCTCCTCCTCCTCAACATTTCTTCCAGGGAAGAAAAATCCCATCATTCTTTTGAAGAACTGATACATGAGCTGGATGGTGAGCGGCACCACGTTCACCTAATGAGGGAAGAACTTATTATTTACACATTTTGCATAACACACACTGAAATGAAAAGTATGTGGTAACATGTAACAGTCCTTACCTCAAAGTGTTCTTTTACAGAGATTCCCCCCACAGGAGGGCGCACTTTACTAAAGATGCGCAAGGCAAACTGTCGTCCTAACTGGCAGTTACTTTGAGGACGGAGTACAACCTGTTAAAAAGGACAGAATTCATTTAGTCTTCAGCTGTGTTACAAAATGAAGTTCTATTGTCACGTTGTGTGGAAATGGTAAAATCAATTTCAACAGGACACACATGGACATAATGATCACAGTATGGAAAAACACTGTATGGTTCTTAATGTCAATGCCCCTTATTTTGGATGCATGGTTTTGAGCATGCAATATTACATAAAAATGTCTCTAGAGCCATAGACTGGACTAGTTGGACAAACAAAATGAGTCAAGACAGACAAGTCTCACTGGTGTACCAACAGCGTACATACCCTCACTCGCTGCACAGAGGAAACCATGAAAAGAGTTAAAAACTATAAACTGACATACACAATATTTGAAACTATTGATGAATAAAAGTATTCTTTTCAGCAATCAAAAACAAAGCAAAAAGCCAAAAATATTGGAACTACCAGTAGATGTACATACCTTGTATGCAGCGTTGGGCAGCAGGTTGTTCATTGTGAACCAGCCCAACTCTAATAGATGCTCTGCTGTGTCATCAGACTTGTTCAACTATAGAGAGACAAAAGTCCAATTATGGTCAATATTTACCATCAAACAGTGACAAATTTAATACGAGTTCAAGTACACGATTAGATGTATCAGTAGCAATGATAAACACTAGTGGTAAAACTACTTGGGATTACATTTCCCTAATGCCATTTCAAAGCAAAATAGTAAATGAAGTACATTTTTTGTAATTTCAGCTATTCAAGGACATTTAGACTTTCAGAGTGCCAGAGGAAGAACAAGGTACCAAGTATGAAGAGAGCCACAAAATGACCCACAGGGAATGTGTGTGAAATAATGATCAATGACAAGAAAATAAGTGAGAAAAGAGGACTGCCATTCTGCCGGCTGTATAATCTTCAGTCTGCTCTCTATAAATCTTAGCATTCTCTGCCGTGCTCACCTTGCTGTACATAAATCTTTGCAGCTCCAGTTCAGCGATGCCGAGCTGACCGTCCTCTTCAGTTAGACACCAGCGAGCCTGAGCAAAGTAGATCTCTGTTCGTCTAACCACACTCACATCCTCTGGAGGCTTCCGCAGCTCCAGCTTGTTTGCCCGTTGCAGTTGGAAGTCCTTAAAACATCTGGCATAAAAAGAAGATAAATTTTGTAACCTGGATGTTTCATCTTTCTTGAAGTTGTGTCAATGTGTACTGGTGTGAGACCTGATGAGAATATTGAGCTCTTCACTCTTCATCTGCATGTCATTTTTCTCCTGGTTCAGCTGGTTTTGCAGTCTTATGTTTATATCTGACAGTTCATCACCGCTGAGTTCTTCTAGTTGCGCCTGTACAATGATTAAGAAATTAAAGCTCATTTAGAGGTTCATGGACTGATTGTGGATATTAGTGTATAAAAAACTGAAATGATAAACGGCTGATTTTCTTAAAATTTTTTTGGCATATTTGTTCAAGGTTCTTTTAACAGAAATAAAAACAGAAATCACTTTTAACTGAGGTATAACTGTACTTTAATTAACAGTAGTAATTTATTGTATTCCTCACCCTGATATTGGAATAAATCTGCTTCTCAAGGCGTCTAATCTGGTTGAGGTGCTGTCTGACAGCCTCCTGGAGATGCAAGATGCTGCTACGCTGCTCCTCAGGGTTACTGGAAATTTCCAGCTGGAAACGCACACGCTGCTTTTTCTCACTGTGCTCCTGAAAAAGACCATACAAGCAGTTATACATAGATTAAAAAAAATTGATAGTGACAAAAATCATTTAAAATGTTAGTCTGAGTCTCTAAATGATCGGACCATTAGCCACAAAACAGTCCATCCCACCTTGCGTCTGGGCTCCACATGTAGCAACAGGTTGTTGACGATATCCAGGATCATAGCATACTGAACAGGGTTAGTGGATATCTCCAGGTCATGATGAATCAGAGTAAAGGTGTCCACAGCCCCTAGATATGAAACCCACACACAGAATGTCTGAATAATAATCCTATTAACAAACACCAATTTAAATCACACACTTTTCACAGTTTTTCAGTGAGAAAATAATAAACAATTTCTGCTTTTAGTAGAATCTACACACTTATTCTTGGTCATAAAGACAATCTGAACATATACAATAGACATGTATTCAAAAGCTCAGACATACCAGCCTGTTTTTTCAACAGGTCTTCTTTCTCATGGGTATTCCTCAGCTCTGGTGGTTTAATCTGTGTAGCCAGCTCTGGGTTTATGTCATGACTGTAACTGATGTAGTGCATCCGACAGCTACAGCGTGAGATGATTCGCTGGACCTGCTGTGTCTCGTTCACCTGTGCTGGTTGGTTCCAGTCTGCACAGGCACAGAAAAGAAAATGACACATTTTACTGTTAAAAAAATAACTGACAACTGTATAATGTATTATTTCTTTACAATGTAAGGTCTAATCAAGTGACGCACTTTATAAAATTGTACAAATCAGTCAGCAGGATTAGTAATGAACAATCTGTGTGTAGGCGACAGGTTACCTGTAGTGGTGCTAACCATTCCACCCACTGCTTGACCGCTCTCCATCAGCTCCAGCACTGAGTCTAGGTTCCTCTGCCTGTGCTCCTCTATGTTTTTCACCTAAACACAACACAGAATAAAGAACACATCATAACAAGCACAGTATTGCACACAAGAGGGAAATTACTCTAAAGCATTGGCTGTTTGGCAGCAGTTCAATGGTTTTCCTAATCTCAAAAGAAATCATTTATTTTCTGTGCTTGGCATGATAATAAAACTACTTTTCATTCTTTGATAGCATATTGCAGACAAATAACAATCTTTGACTGTTCAAAGACATGTTACACTTATCAGGGCCTATGACACTGCGATATAAATGCTATTCAAGAATAGTGCAGACCTCCAGCCACAACTGCCTGTCCTCATCTTCAGATGGATTGGGCTCCATAGTGGCAAAGTACTGCATGCCATCCAGCAGACATGTCCAGGTTGTCTTCTGCTTCAGGGTGTCATTGTACCAGGATGGGTGGTGCTCACATTGGTGCAGCTGAGCCTTGGCTGCAGACACAAGGACACAGCCTGCTGTCTCCGTCCCACGCAACATCATCTGGGTAAAGAAAGAAAGTAGAGGAATTTAAAAACTGGGCCATCATGACAGTGAACACACACAGTACAATAGCTGAATGGGAAAACCTAAACCTGGAAAAAAAAAGCACCTTTATCTAAAATGCACTTGTGTTTGTCCAAATAGTACTAAGGAGGGAACAAAACCTGAATAGTTGGAGAAAGTCACAAAGATTGAATAAATCTACTTAGTATTAATAAATTATCAGAATAGTTACCTGACAGTTGACTAACTCAATAAACCAATTGCGGTTATACACATCATCAGTCTGACAGGCTGCGATACCACACAGCTGGTCGCTTACTCCAGAGTCCTCTTCTGAGAATACCACAAACTTATCAGTTTCTTCAATCAGTTTCTGAAGCATTGATGTTCCTGCACAAAAAAAGGACATTGGAGAATAAGAGAGGCAATGACTTCTATTTTTTTTGATGGGGTTGATTAATAAACAAATCACCTCACCTTCATTTTGAGCTTTGTCTGTTCGACTGAGGGTGTAGCTGGTAACAGGTGTGGTTGGAGCTGTAGTAGGAGAATAGTTGGAAGGAGAGCGTTTGAGCTTTTTTGTGTGCAGTTGTGTATCGATCCTCAGACCCTTTAAAGCTTCAGTGGAGAGGTTCCTCTTCAATACTGATGCCTTTTTATAACCATCATACAGCCCAAAGGCTATGTTCCTGTTAGTGGTGGTCCAAGAAGCTCGCAGGTCCACTAGGCGCAGTTTGTGAGTGTAAGAAGCATTCTCTTCCTTTGGGTTTACCTCCTGTCCAAAAGCAATCAAAGTGATGTTTTATTTAAAGGTAACCTCTGTGTAACCAGGTCTATATTCCCACAGTGTGCTTTTACCTCTTCCATGCGGTTACTCTGTCGCTGGTAGCTGAGGGAGGAGAGACTGAGCAGGTGGGTCTTCTTCACTTGAGTGTTGATTTGATGGTCAGCGGTCTCATCCCAGGTGGAGGCCATCAGGTGAACGGTCACCTGGGATAACTCACTGACCATCTGAGTCACATTCCATTCAGATATCAGCCTCCTCATCACAGTTCCAGCTGAGAAACCAAAGAAACACACAAGCACATCTACATAAAAAAAATATTCAAACTCCCTAGTGTGGGGGGCTCATTTAAGCCATCTGTATGTAAAATTTCATTTGCATTTCCTGTACAAATTTGAGCCCAGGCCTGTACCTTGTGGAATAAGTCTCTGTGCCCCTCGAGTGAAGACATGGCCTTTGTTGCACTCTACTTGGATCCCTCTCTGCTGTGCAAAGGAGGCCCAGTAAAGCACCTGAAGGGGACACAATTAAAAAGAGAGTCAAATGATACTAATCTTGTGAAAAAATGAGAAAATATGTAATTAAATGTTAGATATCAGGCCACATATGGCACGGTTTAAGTGACCGCAAATGCAAATTTCTTGGTAAAAACATGAAACAGATTTGCAATCATGTCTCTCCAGAGGGCATCCTAAAAAAACCCACTTACTTGTAGTTGTGGGAAGGCAGCTGTGTAGGACATCTGTTTGTAGTGCTGACCCAGCTTCTTGCGGACTGGCCTGAGGCTGTGGAAGAGCTTGCCTCTGCAGATTGGTCGGGATACACTAGTCCAGGTGGCCCAAAAGTTCTGCATCCACCGCAAAGTGCTGCTGTACAGCAAGATTTTGGGCTGGGAAGGTTCTGAGAAAAAAAACAAAACTTATCTCAATGTAAAAAGTCCAATGCAATAGTTTTTAAAAATATATTATTTCAGGTAAATTAATATTTAAGAGATCAGCACATACCAGAGCCAAGGTTCTGGTTAAGGTCCATAGTAATGGAGAGGTTGAGGTTTTCAGAGCGAAAAGCTCTATAGGAGTCATGAGGTTGTCCTGAGGTCACTTCTGCAACATTCTCTGCACTGCAGAGCATTACAGCATGATGGTCATGAGGGTTACCATGGCAAAGCCACTGGAGGTCAAGGGTCATACACAGATTGGGCAGGTGCAGAAAACAGATATCATCATACCTATTGAGGAAAAGAAGAGAGTTAACAAATATGAAAATATACACAGAATTTCTAGTCGAAGTTGAGTCCCTTTGCCTCTACTTACTTTGACGCTGTCCTGACGTTTACATCCAAGACCCCTTTAAAAACAAACTGTCCAGGGTTCCAGTCAAAGTTGAGCTTATTCCATTCCCAGTGGAGGTTTTCTGTGGTGTTGTAAGGATCCTGTAAGAGGTCAAAATTAATCGTTTTAAGTACTATCAGACAATTATGCAAAACACCTTACTAAAAAGATACACAACTGTTAGTATTGTTAGCTAGATAGTGGTTTACCTCTGTAGCCAGCTGATGAAGATTTGCTTGGTCAATGTCCATTACCCAGTGCCCATGAAGAAGGAGACGACTTTTGTCCCACCAGGCCAAGAGAGGAGAGGGATCTACTGTGGGTTTGGTCAACAAGTCGACCGACTGGCCAATCAATGTCCAGGCAGGATCCCAACACGGCCCCCATACAATTGTGTACAGAGAGATGTTGGCTGCATAGAGGTGGAAAAAGTTAATCAAGATTAAGATGCATTAGCATTGTTATTTATTATTATTTGTGGGATTCCTTTTATAAAACCAAATATATTTATTTTGCTTTTGTACAAATATTATTTCTCTAACTAGTTTACTCTTTGTCAAGGTGTTAACTACTACAAAGTCACAAAAATTTCTCTCCAATATTGGGGCTGAATAAAGACCTACCAATAACCCATGTGAGTTTCAGATAAATCTTTAACAACTAGCTTCTTCAAATCCAGCTATAAAACAGATCAAAGATTGTACTGGGAAGTGGAGTTAGACTAATAGCATTTCTCAAACTTGCATTTAAAGTCGTAGTAGAATTTAAGTGGTGGCATATTCCTAGGGACTGTCACGTCCCCAAAAGGCAGGCCAAGTGGGACAATCTCTCTGCGATGGGCTCGTGCCTGTCCATCCTGCTCTGTTCCTATCAGACGACCTGAAAGTTCCCAGTCCCGGATCTCAAACAGGTAGCGAGGGTAGTCTCGAATTCTCACTGGAACAGAGACAGAGGACCCAAAAATAAACTTTACTGTGGAGCTCCTAATTAATTTCCTTTCAAGTGTATCACAAAAAAGATATACTTGCCTAAAAAGGCAGCAAGCTTGAATTTTACTGCTCGACACCACTGCACCACCAGAGGGAGTCCATCTCTTGGAAAAGGACTGATCCTGTCAATGTCCCTCAGTTGCTCCCTGACTCTCTCAGGCCCATGAAGAGATTGGTCAGCCAAAGCCACAAGCTCCAAGTCTGACACAGTCCAGGTCAGCAACGACTTCCTCATGGGTGTGTTGGCGTAGAGACGGCGTGAGCGCTGGATGTAAATCTCGATGTGCTTTTTCTCCAATGAGCTATACAGCTCCTCTATTTTCCTGGCAGGCAGAAGCTCTCCGTGCTGTTTGCGCAGATCTGCAACTTTTTTATCCAGGAGCTGCAGACGCTTGGCACTTTCTTTACTCTCATCCTTCATCAACTCATAATTATCCCTCAGCTTGATTTCAAAGACATCATCAAGGAAGACGAAGGAAAACTGGCTGATTTTAAACACAAGGTCAGGAGGCAGACGTTGAACACTTGTGGTCTGGTTTTGCGATCGATGCAGAGTCTTTAACCATTTCTGCACGCTAATGGCCATGTCAAAGGTGTTTGAGAAGTTGTACTGGTAAGGGAATTCAACAGCCATGGAAGGGCAGGTGAGGACCCAGACACGATTGTGAGGAGTGGTGAGGAAGGAGAATGTCTCTCTATGCAGTTCCATTTCCGTCAGTTCTGCATATGTCTGGACGTCCAGGTCTTTGAAAGATACAATATTGTTGCCATCAAAGTTAAAGATCAGAGAAGGGGAGCGTATGTGCATTGAACCAGCATTCTTGGAAACTGAGAGAGCTTCTGTGTGCAGCAGAATGAAGTTCTGCTCACTCACATGTGCCGTTAAACGAGTGGATCGCAGGTCCACATGCACACAAAACCCCCTAGTCTGGTCTGAAGCTGCTCCTTTGTCAATAGGTTCAACTGGAGTGTCACCTCCCTGCTCTCCACTAAGCATATGCCAACAAGCCTGAGCCTCAGTCATGTGTTGATACATGACCATGTGATCTGAAGGTGTCCATTCAACAGCAAGCTCCTCTTCACACTGAACCTGATTAAAGTCATGGTAGGAAAAGGTCAAACACTTGATAGACACTGTTCTAACTAAAGATAGATCAATGGAAATCAGATTACCTGTAAGGTGTAGGTGGTGATGTGATAAGAGAAGGCAATTGTGGTGAGTTTTAGCACAGGATTGGGGGTCTGTGAGGCAGGACAACACACTTCCATGTTCTCTGCAACTGTCTTGACCACAGACAGGCTAACACCCTGCAGAGTCACCCTGGAGCTCTCTGCAGAGTTTGTCACACCAACAGTATCCATCCGCATTGAGACAGCTCCTAAGGAGAACAAAAATAAAATGCAACAAAGATGAAAAATGGCTTTTTACTATTGCACCATGTAGTTTTCCATCAAGTACAAGTGTGTACAGACTAACAAACATAATAATTAGAATCTCCAAATTACTGTCCATTTCTATTATCTATTCTACTATGCTTTAACCTTAATAAACTGACCCGCCACATTGGAGAGTGTGAACATATTGACATCGTCCAGATGACAGTCCAGTTTAAAAAGCAGTTGTAGCTGTGAGGAAGGAATGAGTTCAGTCATGTCGTCACTAGGGGGAGACACAGTGGCCACATCTGACAGCTGTTGCTCCTTGTCATGAGGAACACAGATCAGGGACAGCAGGCGAGACAGACACAGTGCACAAGTTTCTGAAAGCTCCACTTGAAACCCTTTCAGATTGGATTCCACACTCAAACTTGGAGGCTGACCATTACCCTCCATTTGAGGTTGGGTGAAACTCCCCTGGAGGAATGAGATTGAGAGAATATCTGTGTTATCAGTGCTGAAAGCTTCTAAACTAACTTTTTGCTAATACACCTTTCAACTTATACCATGTGAAGTACATAAAAGGTTAAAACTCTGATTAATATTGTCTTTAAATTAAGCTAAAGAATTGACAAACACAACACATTTTAGAAACGGATGAAACCTACCTGAAGATTGAGAGAGTCTAGAATTAGGGCTTCTCCCCACACATGTTTACCAGGTGGGTGGGGTGCTTGTTGGATATGGGAACCCTGACCCACTCTCCACCAGAAGTTGTCCAGGGACAGTGAAGCCCGTTGGTTCACATTCTGGGACTCTTTTTCAATGTTAAGGTCACGCAGATGCTGCAGTTCTAAAAATGCAAAAGGGACAGTCATCACAAAGTATCATTTTGAGAAACCCCACTCAAAATGGCTGCATAAAAAGCCAGCAGCAGCAAACATAGTTTTAGTTAATAAGTAACATTTAAAGGGCACTCTAAGAAAAGCCCTTATCTAACCTAGCTAGACATGTTTGTAAATGTGTGACCGAAAGTCCACTTTTAGAACAGAACTATCATAATTGATTGATAAATTCTGATTGATAGAAAATATTAGGTACAAAGCAAACTAATAAAGTTAAGTGCACTTATTTATCCAAGATGGCTTCAGAAACAGCAATGTCCTCCTCAACATACCAGAATCATTTGACATTCACGTGCCTTTCTTTTAGAGTGTTTGTGCATGTGTGTAGCAAGTGATAAACTTTAAGTACCAGCATTAGCAGAGAGGAAGCCAAGAGCAAAAGGTGTGGTGTCTCCCAGCTGAACCGAGACATTGACATTGGATACACACGAGGTGATCATCACAGGGGCATCAAGGTGAGGGAGACGCCTAAAGAAAAGGAGGTTGGGCAAATAATCTAATGGACTACACAACACAACAATGTCATGGAAAAACACAAAAAATGAGCGAACCACAAACATAGACACATGAATAAAAAAGGAAAAACAGTTGGAAAAAAAAAAAAAAGAACATTAGATGCTTTATGTTATCAAATATCTCAACTATCTGGTCATTCCAGGAAATATTTATTCTAAATCAAAGAGCATTTTCAACCTCTGAGTTTTCCTTTTACAACTTGCCTTTTTCTATGCGCTGTCTTCCGATGGCTTAGCTGTTCCCATGGAAATAGATTTAACCAATGGGAGAACTCCTGGTGACGGTAGTGAATGATGCAAGTGTTGACTGTAAATGACCCTGAGATGTCAACTGACGTAACCTAACCACAGAGACAACATACAAAGAAGCCAAAAATGATTTCAAAATATAAATAGTTTAGTTCAAAAACTTTGCTGATGTAACGTGACCATCAAATGATTTCCCCACCTGTAGAGCAGTCTTCAGGGTGTTCACACAAAGGATTCTTTGCCTACTTTGAGAGAGGAGAAGTCCATCTGCCAAAAAAAGAAAAAAAAAAAAACAGGAACATGTTATTCATAGCCAAGTTCCTTTATCCAAATCTCTTTGCATTGTGTCTGGAGTCCAGCTGTGCACTAACCTTCAAGCAGGAGCTCCAGGTTGCTCTGGGGAAAGCTCAGCTCAGGAGTAAAGCTTTTAAGGGGAAGCTGGTCTTTGTCACGTCCATAGCAGACCTTTAAAGACTTCAGAGTCCAGTTCAGGTGCCTGTGCAAATGGAAAAAAGGAATATAAAATATCTCAATCAATGTCATTCACTAGGGAATCAGATTGCACAAAAAAAATATAAACTAGATGCATGTAGCTAAGGCTAAAAATGTCGACTCACCTTTTCTGGCTGTGCATGGACAGGGTTACATTTGTATTATCAAATTCCACATTGACCTTCTGAGGAATGAGCTGATGAAACTGTTCTATGGCCTCAGTTTGGATGAACTCACTGTCCTCACAAACTGGAAAAAAAGTGTCATTAAAATAGAGTTACAAAAATATCACATTATTTCATATTTATTTGAAAATTTTATCAAAACAATTCGGTTGAGCATTTAACTAAGCAAAAGTTGATAATGAACACATTGAGATAAACATTCCATATCAATGACGATGTTTTCTGACATAAAATGTGCTAATGGAATGGTTAAATGAATAGTGATTATGCGTTAATGCTTTTAGATGTGAAAAAGTAAAATACGTTTCAACAGAAATACCTAAGTGAGTTGATTGAGTAATTTCCTTTAATAATAATAATAATAATAATAATAATAAATTTCTGTAGCGTTTATGCATAATGGTAAAATATCCACACTTATGGCCAGACTTATGTTACTGAGGTTTTACTGTACTTCTAAATACAACATTTTAATTAATAGATAAAATTACAAAAAATACCCATTCTGTAAAACCTAAAGCAAAAAGTGTGATTCAGATTCTCAATTTGGCAAGCTCATAAACTGAGTATTGAAAAACTGATGCTTAATCTTCTTTAAATTACTTGCGAAACACCCAAATTTTGATTTATGTCTGGATTATATTTAATCTCTGAGCCTATAGCTTGTGTTCACTCACCTGGAGTATCAGTGATAGTTTTTGTGGGAGATGGGGGCAGTAGAAGTTGACTGAGGAACAGGCCTTCATGAAGCTCTGCTATAAGTGTCCTCACACACAGGGACAAACAACCTGGCTTCAGCTCTGGTAAACTCATATCTCCTGACAACAAAAGGCTCAGGGCTACTTCAGCCAAACATATATCCTACATTGGAGAGCAAACACACTAAATCAGATTTTAAAGTTTAGGGCAAGATATCCATTGAAGCTGAAACCGAACTCACCAACTGACTGCTTTTAAGCACTTTACTGCTTAGCTGGCCAACTGAGAAATCCCAGGCCAACCTGCAATAGATGTTAAAAAATATTAAATTTGTGGCATGCTCTGATCTCTGACATTTAATTGTGGTTTAAATAGTTAGAAAAAGAATAAAAATCTAAGTACAACCTCTGTACATACCTTTTACTTTGATGGTCAAGTAACAAGGTGATGCCTGTGACAGTCATGTGCCAAAGGGACTCTGTCAGAGCTAAGTTCAGTACCATTACATTGACTGAGGTGATGTGGAATGACAGCAGCTGAGAAAACAAGATAACGGGTGAGCCACTGACTACAAATCAGTTTAGTAAGGCATGCTGATCTACCAACAGCTTTCATACTTGTGACAGAAAGCGTAGCATTGCAGGGCTGATTGTAGTTTTTCCTGACTTTTTCCCATGGCTCTTCCTCAGCAAAGGACTGAGTGGTGTTTGCAAGTCAAATCTAACTCGGGTTTCTCCTACACATAATGCCAAGTATCTCCTGCAATAAAACAGATTAGTTTTAGCAAAACTGACTACTTTAGAGATCAAGTAGAAACCTACAAGACTAAACAGATTCCTCAAAACACAACTTACGGTAAATCCTGGTTGAGGAGTTTACTTGAAATCCATATTCTGTCAATTTCCTGTAATAAAGACAGCAGAAGTCAAAAAGTACCCTTGATATATGAGACAGTTGACAAACGTAGTATGCTGTTTGTCCTTGTCATTACTGTGCTGAACATGTACTCTTCACATGGGTGTGACTGCCTTGCAAGTTCACTACATGAATGTCAAGTAAATACTGTGTCTTACCAATGTGTGCTGGGGGTGAAACTGAATGCTGACTCCATGGATAGAAAACAGCCCTACTGATCTAATCTTCAAATCTGCATTGAATGCATTTTGGAAGAATCGCACAGCCAGAGTGCATATGAGCCACCTGGAACAAAACCACAAAAACAATCTGGTTTGTCTTCTCAACACAAAGTACCACTATGAGTAATTGAGCTTTTGTGGAGTGTAGATTACTCATTCAGTTCATACCTGAATATGACACATAGCAAAATCCCAAGCAGAAGCAGCAGAAGACAAGTTATCAGTAAGAGAGACATTGTGTCCCAAGTTGTTCACACCCAAATCGTGGACATGGGGCTGGCTGCTCCTGTATCTGCTACCAGCTGCTGTCAAAAGAGGAAGAGATGCACTGCTGAGACTGAACCCACCTCAACTTCAGGTGTTTTCGGATAAGCCTGACTGGCTGTTACGAAAACCAATAAGTCAACTTTCGCCGTTGGCGTTACTTGCTGAAGCAATATAAGGTATAATCATAGACGATCGTAATGCTTTTCAACCAAAGGTGACAGCTAGCCTATCACTGCTAACATTGCTAATTAGCTACAATGTTGTTATAGAACAGGAAAAAAGCATTTAGCTTAGCAAAACACTTAGCATTACGGAGGAGCGTCTTCCCATGCAAAAAGCCCCCGTAAAGCCTACCACCATTGGCAAAACAAGTACTACTTACTCAGGTGCACCAACTATAATCCAAGCGACCCGCACATTAAATAGTTAAAATATGTCCCGCCGCGTCACCAAAAAAATCAGTAGCAAATCTGTGCTAGCATACAAACATGCTAATGCTAACAGCTAACTGTGCTAGCATAGTTGAACTAACTTCTTCTTGATTAGCCAAGGCCTTGAGAAATCTAATATACTCCAGCTCCAGAGAATCATGAAACTCACTCTGGCGCATTCAAATCGTTGGTCTTTTGTTGTTCGACATAATTCAGCAAATACAGCGTTCATCTGACAGTTTGTTCAGTGAGTAAACACTCCGGCTCTGTTCTCCGCCCTGCTCAGCTGGCAGCTCATTAAACTCACATCCGAGAAGTTCAGCCGTATAAAGTAGAAGAACTGGAGAACTTCCAGCTTCCCCAAGCAAATCGGAATTTTTATTCATCCATCCAAACGCAAAGGGTCATCAGTATTCACCACACTGGACAGTCATAATTAACCACATTTTATTTTGCAAAATTTTATTGAGAAAGTTCATTTCAATCAAATAATTGACATATGTTAGTTTTCAAGAGATAAAACTCAAGTTAATCCAACAGTGTTAACTTTAATCTTTGTCAGTATCTTTTTTCTTATTGCTAATCTTCATATAAACTATTTGACACCTTAATCCTTTAAACAAAAGTAAAACTCTGAAGTGGTCCTTTAAGTGCTTTTAGGGCAGCTGTGCATGATAATAGGGCTTCAAAAAATGTTTAAGTAAAACATAATGGAGCAAACGCTACAGCAAGATTATGGATATCTTGAAAGGCATCTCCTATAAACATGATAAAATGATGGTGGACAGTTTTCAGGTGGACTCCATCTCATGCAGCAGCTTTCTGTCTGTTGTGTTTGGCAAACCACTCGTCACTTTTATCTTCAGCCATAGCCTGAAAAAGGAAAATGAAAACAAGAGTTTGGGCACAGTGAATATCTAACATACTTAATGTTTTATGTACTGTCAGTGGGAGCTATTAGATATATAAACCTTATCAAGCAGTTCATTTCCTTTGGGGTCAACCATGGACAGTTGCCTAAAAGCCTCATCTCCCACAAAGCAAATTTCATGGCCATCCTAAAATGAACAAACAGTAAAGAGTTACTGTATGCAAACACTAATGCCACATAATTGCACAATGATATGAGGATGAACTTACTGGGTCAGCCAAAATAACTACTTCCACTGTGGCTTTTCCAGGAGTGTCCAGGCTGACTAATGGTGTAAGAATTTTCTGATTTTCTTTTTTCATCAAAGCCTCCAGGTCTGGCAGCTGAGAAATATAACAAAGCACAAATTATCATGATAACAAATGAAATATGTTGAGACCTCCCCACTGTCAGCTGTGATGTATGTGAATAGTATTTTACCTGCTCCCTTGGGCATGAAAATGCTATTCTCCCAAATGCTGTTCTGTGATCTACTGCCCCACCAACATCATGAAGCTCCAGTTTACACTGCACAAAAATAGATAATATAGTATAATTAAAGTATGCATGGAGAGGTTGCATCTGTTTACACAACATATATCTACAAATTACTTACTTGAGTGTCTGTGAATCCCATTAGCACTGTTTTCTTTCCCTCATTCTTTTCCACAACCTTCATTCCCAAGAGTGTAGTCCAATATTGTGTTGATTTCTGAAGGTCTGATACTGCCAGACAAACCTTCTGTACAGGATCTAATGAATTAACATTATTTTTAAACAAAAGATAGGAACTGTATTAAATTAACTGTCTCTTTTTTGAGTCCACAATACTATATGCGTCATGTATTTGGCTGTTGATAATGACAATGTCACCTTCTCAGAGGTGGCACCCCCAGCTCCATAAAGTAAGAGTCCTGCCATGTATTGGTTCTACTTTTCACTTAACACAGGTGATTCCACTAATTTTCCCATCTACCTGGATGAGGAGTTCTCATCAAAATGGGCTGGTCCAGTGAATGGTTGGAACAAATACATGGCAGGACTTTTACTTTATGGAGCTGGGAATGCCACCTCTGCCCCTTCTTGATATGGAGTAACCTCAATGAGGTATTTTTTTTTAAAAACACAAGAACAGATAACGTGACATTCAAAATACTTATCACAAGTCCTGGGAGCCTGGAGTGATCTCTGAAACTGTGTCACTCACCACTAGAAGGCTGTTCTTTGTCAACCAGGTAGAAAGGGTACCCTCCTGGAGCATGGGTCAGATAAAGAGCCTCTCCCACCTCTGTGAGAGGCCACCCCAGACGCTTAGCATTGCTGACAGCTTTACTCGACTGCAGAGTCAGCCCCTAAAGTCAACATAAGAATGACAATAACCTTTTTGAGAGTTGCTGAACAATTAAATGCAACTTTTATTTACTGTGAGCCCTTGTGTAGTGTCAGTGTGCTTTCTCACTTACCAAGAAATCATTACCAAGCTGATACTCTCCCACCCCATAGTTGTATGTCAGTTCTGCTACAAAATGGTTATCCTCTGGTCCAAAACCGACCATTGTTTTGCTCCATTTGCCATCATATGGACTGCATGGTAACAGGATGATAGCAAAGGAAGCATTAAGGAATTTACAGCTTTGTTATCAGAGTTCAAAGTTGAGTTACTTTGAGATGTTTCATACCTACCCATTACACGTAGCTTTGCAGCCTTCCTCAAATTCTTCATGGCGTAAAATCTGAAATAGTGCATAAATGGCTAGACTATACCGTCCAAGTATGACAAATACTAGCAGAAAGGTAAGTGCACTCAGGTTGTGCAACAATGGATGACATTAGCCGATCAACATTAAACTTCATAAAAGATGGCAATCACATCTATCTCTTAGATAAAGTCCTGGAAACGTACCTTCATGCCCAGCACATCTCGGTAAAATGTAGCTGTTTTGGCCCTGTCGCCAACCTTGAAAACAAAATGCAACGCTCGTCTCAAAGCCATATTTCTTGACAGATATTATTGCAGGTTTGTTAGTTCTGTTGATGCTTATGCAAAGCTCGATTGAACTACCTGGACGATCGATTACTCGGCCATCAACTGGGAAAAACTAAATCAGCAAATAAAAAAGATAATACGCAACACAATTGATTTTCGTTTCAATGAATTTAAACTTCACCATAGTTTTTTGTACTGGATCAATAATTTTATAACGCAATAAAATAGACTACAACTACTTTTTCCATTTCATTTTCCGATTTCTTTTTGCTACCACCCCGAGCTACACATTTTAATGGTGTCATCCACGGTATCGCGTAATATCGCGAGAACAACAAAAACTGAGTGACGATGATTTCTCAGTAAAACATGAAGTAAGTTAGAAATAGCTGTTTGAGATAATCTAGAAGGCAAAACGTCGGTAATTTGTGCACTTTGTTAGCATTAGTTCAGAAATTATGAGTTTTAAAACCATATTTTATTGTTTAAATGTAATGCCTACGTTTCTACAGCTGGTGGCAGTGTGTAGTATGGCTAAGTGTTGCACATCGATCTTAGGAGTAACAGAAGAAGAAGACACACAAACATGGCTGCGTACATGAAAGGCGTGATTTACCTTCTTTCCTTGGAGAAAAAGACTTTATTGTCTAGGGAACGAAGTTTCATGCTGGAGCCAAAACGTTATGTACGCGGTCTGAGAAGGAAACCTGTGAAAGTCTTGTTTCCAGAAGATGAACCGTCTAAAATCCCAAAGCAGCCAATTCCTGAGCCTGCCAAGCTACATGTCAAAAGAGAGAAGAAGGCCGTAGTTGTATCTGCAGCAAAGCATTCTGAAGAAAACGTTGCGTTTAAGGCAAGGAGCAGTGCGCAGGAAGCTGGAAAGCCTGTTCACCTGACGTTTACCAAAGATGAAATTGATGGAATCCGTTTTGAGAGGGCTTATCCCGGAGACAAGAGACTGGCGTAAGTATCAAGAAAAGAGAAGATTGTTCCTGTAATTGACTGCTCCTGTAATTGTAATAAATTATAGTGTAGCAGTGGTTGAACTATTCCAGAAGATCGGTAAACAAACGTACCAGTACAGCACTGAAAATTATTCTCTACAAGTAAATGTGTATTCAAAACCTTTAAGTCAAAGACTGGAAATTTTATTATGCACAGCAGAAGTCCTTAAGCAATAAAATGGTTCTTGTCATAGCTCCATATTATACTTGTGTATCAATAATGTTGTTGGGTAAATCTTACTCTTGCATTAACGTTTGCTGCATTTTGCTGGTGTATCTGTGTAAACTTGAGTTCATAACTATTTTTGTAGGACAAGCTATCTAAATCTATAGTTATGCACCATGGCTAAAACATAACAGGTTTGCAGCATCTCTAGTCAACTTTCAAGAGCTGAGAGAACAGCTGTTAAGGGTTTTAAGAGGGCTTAAAGTTCATTGTTGGGTTTCATCACAAACATTCAACATCAGTACATTTGGAGATGTAGAATTCACTGCACAGGAAAGGGATGAAAAACTGTACTCTGAAAAGTAAAGTCAAGACAAATGTAGTCGAGTAGAAGTATAAAGCTGCACAAAGTGGAAATGCCCAAAGTACAGTTATCTCAAACATTTTCTTGGGTAAAGTATTGTACTATAATAATACATTTCTTCAGAAGATTTGAGTTAATTCGGTAAATTCTGACACTTAAAAAACACATTATTGGCAGATTGATGAAGGACAATGAGCTGATGTTTTCTTGATTTAAAAAGATGATCACTTCCGATGTGAAATCCATCTGTATTCTCCTGTTGTGTGTCCTTCAGGAGGTTAGCAAGTGTCGCTCGTTCCAGGACGTTTAGGGAGCACCAGGGTAAAATCCTCTTGGAGGGCAGACGTTTGATCTGTGATGCCCTCGATGCTGGTGCCAACCCACAGATGGTGTTCTTCAGTACCGTGGAACGGCTCGGAGAGCTGCCTGTGGCCAAGCTGAAACGGGCCACTCTAGTTAAAGTCAAGTTTGAGGACATTAAGACTTGGTCTGATCTTGTGACTCCTCAAGGAGTAATCGGTATGGGTAACTCATTTCTTGTTGTGAATTATTATGAAGTGCCGACAGTAAGCTTTGTTGTTGATTTTAATTTATTTTTACGTAGCTATATTTTCCCGCCCGGATCCATCACGATTAAGCTTCACAAATCGAGGTCATTCAGTGCCTTTGTCCCTGATATGTGACAACATTCGTGATCCTGGTAACCTTGGGACAATACTGCGATGTGCTGCCGCAGCTGGGTGCCATAATGTCCTTCTCACAAAAGGTAAGCTGTGATTAAAAGCTGCACAGTTTATCAAATCAGTGTCAGCTTGTGCAATTTGGCTTATTAATTTGACATTGTATTCCATGTTTGTGGAGTCTGCATATTATCTACACCTATAATCTAGGAATGAGCAGTCAGTTTCTGTTTAGGCACAAACTTGTGTAGCATAACTTGTGCAGTGTCTGGTTGCATGACTGTTTGGTATGTAGAACAGGTGACAGATCTAATGAGCAGGCCAAAAAACACCCCTCTATTGTATGAGGTTTTGGAATCGGTGACACCGTGTCAATAAAGAAAGTAGACTGAAAATACCATCGATTTAACAGAATTGATAAGAGCAACAATGTCCTTCAAAATTCTTTCTTAAATTGTAACAATTTTTTCACCAAATTGTGTATCCTCAGCTATGATCAAGTTAGAAACCTATGAATTCCACCCATTTCCTAGTTATCAAATGTGCTCTTTTGTCCACCAACAGGTTGTGTTGATGTGTGGGAGCCCAAGGTACTGCGTGCTGCAATGGGCGCTCATTTCCATCTTCCCATCTATCCTAGCCTGGATTGGGCAGATATTGAAAATCACCTCCCAAAATCTGTGACTGTCCATGTGGCTGACAGCTGCTGTGGCACTAAAATTGAAGAAGCCGCAGATTCACATATAAAGGTCTCAGATAAACCTTCCAAAGCAGGAGACTACGGCTGGGTCAGCACAAGTAAGCAGAACAAACACTATGACTACGACTCTGATTCAGACTGTGAAGATGAGGGACTTTCTCTACCCAGAGTTGACGCCAAGCTGTACTATGAGAGCTGGGCTCAGAGTCCAACTGCCCTCGTGGTTGGTGGGGAAACGCATGGTCTGAGTCTAGAAGCAGTCGAGCTGGCAGAGAAAACCGATGGCCAGAGACTCTTTATTCCTGTAGTTCCTCATGTGGACAGTTTGAATTCAGCCATGGCAGCAAGCATTCTTCTATTTGAAGGCAGAAAACAACTGTTAAACGTAATACAGTCTATGAAAAAAGCAACGTCTAAAGCTAATCGATAGTTTTCATGATGTTCTCTCTGAATGCCCCTGTAAATATCACTATTGCTGTTGACCTGATAAAATAGCACAATTTAAACTATTAAATTTAAACCACAGAAGATGGATCTGGGATTTTTGCAATCTTTCTTTAAAAAAAGCATTCAGTATATGTGGAATTATTAGTGAATTTTAATTTGCTGCTGTACATAATGACTTACCACCTAATTCCTATTATATTTCCACTGTTTGTCTAAAATTGGTAAAATGGTTCTTAGGATTTCATTGAACATAAGGAAATATGCCTAGCTTTGGTAGTTTTCAAGCAACAAAATAACCTCAGATTTCCATTTTACCAAAGAAAAATCATCACTTTAAGACCAAAGAAGGTTTTTTTGATAGAAATGACAAAAACACAGCACTGATATTTACAATAGTTGCCAATTGTTTTTCTGGCCAAATCTTTATATTTTTCCTGTGCAAGTTTGAGGCACACCGAACCACTGAATTGGTTCTTGGAACTATCAAGTCTTGTTCGATGCATTCGAGGCCCATTTAAATGTAGGAAGTCACTTACCATGAAAGTTTTCAGTCCAGTTTTTCCATTTGCAGCCACATTTTCAATTCAAGAATAAAGATGCCATTTTGAGCTGCAGCAAAAAAAAAAAAAAAAAAAGTCTGCACACTTTCTATAATAAATTCAACATTTGCTTTCAATCTTCCACTTTTACACTTCACTTAAATACTTCAAGAAACTGGTGAGTCATTTCATCATGTATTTTACATATCCAAGTCTAACTTTATTTATAGTACATGTAAGGAACAGGACTTTGTGCTTGCCAGTGGATTTTTAATGGATGTGAGAAGTCATGACTGAAGATACATACTGGGAGTAACAGAATATAGGGATTTATACATTCAACACTTTTCAAATGCCGTTTTTGTGCCTTCAGAGATAACCTGGCCCTCTCATTAGGGGACATTCACAGAAAGTCCTCATAATGACTTGAGATGAGATCCACCATTAACAATTGGCTGGAGATGACTTTCACTCGCATCATAACACACAACATGTACACAGGGTCCTAAAACATCAGTCATTGGTCTGTTACAATCAGGCATACCGTGTTCTTTACCATATGTGCACCTTTAGTGTTTTTTTTTTTTTTTTTTAAATAGGGTCATAAAGGCTTACAGCTACATACAGCTGAGGTTTAGCACATTTGCACTATGTGTACATGTGACATACATCTGTAACCAGTCACATTATTCTTGCTCAACATGTTCAGTAACCAAGGTAACAAGGATGTTGCAGACAAATAGAAAGCAAAGAATTGGCTGAATACGTAGGTCCATTGGGTAATTCTCTGGGTTTTTCTAGAAGTCAAATAGCTATCAAGTGGAAAAAAAATACAAATACTTTTCTTGAGGCAAAAAAACAAAAACAGAATCTCCATATATATTACTGTAAGGACTATAGTCAATGCAAGGCACCACAGGAGAAAGAGAGGACTCCATGAAAGAGGAACATGTCTAAAAAATGTTAAAATGTCAGTAAAAAGTGAGACATCTGTCTAACAGTCTGACAAAGTCAGGGGGAGTGGCAGAGAAAGAAGGCTAGGGAGTGTGAGGGTTTGATGATGGTGAGAGTCCCATAGATGTCCAATTTGGATATGGACTTCCTCTTTAGATGGGCTCCGGTTTGAGCTTTTCAGCCAGGAAGTCGTTGACAAACTGCTCCACGATGGCTGGCGTGATTTCCTCCACGTCACGAACATACTTGGCACGGGCCGACATGTCCAGGATTGTCAGCAGAGGTGCTGCCTCTGGGAGGTTAGTGTAGTCTCGCAGGGAGTCACTCATGTCATCCTGAGGTGAAATGGACAACACAGCGATTAGTGTCATTTCTGTCAACATCACAGGCTTTGCACTATGATTAAAATATCATGATGATATAAGCAACTTCAATTCCAGATAATCATGAATATTTGAGCAGTTTAGCTTATTTCTTATTACTTTAATTGTATATGATAAGTGTAGTTATAGTGGATTATTGTCCTTTAATTTCAACATTTTGCACAAACTTTCAATGAATTGTGTAACAATATCAAATATTAAAGTACAAAATATAAAAAAATGTAAAACATTTTCATCTACCTCAGTGACAAAATAAATTAATGCCAAATATGACTAGGCACACATCTACAGTGTGTACGTTTCCATCCCTGTTGAAATATAATCATGTCAGTTTATAATTAAAATGATAAATGTTAAAAATTGGATGAAAAATTAAATCCACTCTGTGGCACAGGATCATAGATGACTGATCATGTGAATAGTTACTGATTAGTGCCTCATTTTAAATCGACATAATAATAATAATAATAATAATAATAATAATAATAATAATAATAATTCAAGACTAAAGTAAAAGTACGCAGTAGAACTTAACAGAAGTTGAAACAACAGTTAGTCCAGTACTTGTACCTCTTTCAAGTTTAACCAATAAAGACCCAAACATCCACTGGTGACTCAAATCAAAGGATGTCAAACGTTTAATGCTTAGTGATCCACTAATTCTACCACTGCATGTAAATAATTGGTGTAAAATCCAGTTTGTCATCTTTTCATGGTCATCAGATATGACCCATGTGGACATTCAGAGGCTCTGTGGTGACCATGGAAACACCATTGTCTTCTACAACATTGATTCCCTAGTAAAACCCATGGAGTTTGATCAATGACAGTAGAAGGAGACATTATGTTTGTGTTTAGTTAATGATACATTTTGCTGAAAGTCACTTTTCTTTTCGTTTTCTGTTTTTGATCTAATAAGACTCCATTTTACTCTTTGCTTTTATGAGCGCAAACATGATCAGTAAATTAAATATAGGAAAATACTCGATCATCACTGAAATAAAACAAAATACAGAAGGTACAGCAATATTACAATAAATGGTGATAAGCCATTTAAGGAAAGTTAAATATATATTTAAAAAAAAAGAAATCATTTGGGAACTGCCACACAACACTGGGTCCTCCTGGGTTCAATATAGCATCATATAATGGCTTAAAAAGTTTCCTGTATCTGTGCCATTCTAATACTGAAAAACACTGCCATTAACGATGTAATTTAAAAAAAAAAAAAAAAAAAAAAGATCACAATACGAGACGGCAGATGTTTTTTTTCTATCGTTACACGATATATATCCTGTTGTACAGCCCAGTGCATTCCTTACATGGCATTAAAATTACCTTGACATGCAAGTCAAATGCTGGATACATTCCAGCAGAGGAGACACTACATTACACATCTCTCTGCAGCTAATCAGTTCAGACTTGCTGTTGTAAAAGGAAAACTGGGACACCACCCTTTAGTTGAACTATGCCATGTTAAGATTAGCCCAAATAGCATAGATCTTTCTGGCTCAGTCTCTATGAATGCACACTTCTTGAAAGAGGATCGAATACGCTCTCCCCTCTGCCGTCTTCCTGCCCAGAGAGACCAGAGAGCTGGGGCTTAGTCACACATCCTGCTGTGTGCAAAGACAGGAAGGAACCAGGTGGGGTTTGACAACATCTCTCCCACTTAAAGGCTCACTCAACTTTGGATTTGAATGTAGCTGAAGGTGCTTCTCATGCGAGGAGGAAAGAGGAGTGTTAACCTCTTAAGGAATTGGGTACAAAAACTGTTCGGTTTGGACGCCTGTTTTGTCCGTTTGTAGTAGTTTTCAAAGTGCTTCACCCATGTTTTGCCTCAGGCTTTATGTCACCTTTCACACCTACCAACAACTTATCTCTAACAACTCAGGATTTCAACCTCTGTAACCATAGGTAACAGGAATGAATCACTACAAGGCAGGCAGGCACTAACTTTCAAACAAGCCTGAGAAGGCCATTAATTATTGAAGCTTCGTTCCAGCTGGGAGTGCCTCTGAAATTCGTACTCTCTCCTCAGAGGTCAATTATTCTAGTCATATCATCTCTGAGTCAAATAGCTTTCATAGTTTGTTTTATACAGGGTCATACAGTTCACTTATTGAATGTGCACTGCTACCATCACCGAAGACATTCTCCTTTCCTCATGTCAGCATGACCCGATTTCCCCTCAGCTATGTTTGCTGGCTCACAGGGAGACTCACAAAGATTAAAGATCAGTTTCATATGGAAAAGATTATGTTGAAAATGCAGAACTAACAAGAAAGGGCCAGGGGGTGGCACTGCAACAAAGAGTTGACTTCTCAGGGGAAGAGTGCCTCTGATGTCGATACTATTAGTTAGCAATTTATTCACTAGTGTCAAAATCGTCAAAACAAAGTCTAAGATATAACCGTTTCACATAGATTTCCTCTTGCATAGATTTAAAACCCAATCTCTCGAGGACATGTTATGTCTTTCCCTGTTATCCAGAAACCGTGGCTGTACTCACTAAACACTAAACAGATCAAATCAAACAATCATCTCATCTATGTTTCACTAGTTGCACTGCTACCTAAAAAGGACAACTATGCCAATATCATGTCTTTGACCTCTATTTCGCAAAACTGCAAACAGATGGAACAGATGAACTCCAGTGTGATATTTTGTTGTAGGGAGCAGACTTCTTTTGAATGGAGCATATTTTATTACATTAAATCACCCTGTACTCACCACTTAATCCTCACAGATGTTACATGTCACTAAAAACAATGTTGTTATGAGTGAAATACTGTTTAAGTCTGCTGCAAATAAAAGCTTTTCCCCGTCATGCTCTCTTGCAGCCACACTATGCGTAGATTATAGATCATGTGGGCACACAGTGTAATGAAACCGCAAAGAGAAGAAATTCTACATTCTGTCGCCGTGGCCCTCCCAATCTCTGATAGGAGAAGATGTAATCTGTGTGTCAGTCTTCAGCCCTGTAGGAGGTCATGCATCTCTTTTTGAGTGGTGTCTCTGCTTGTGTACACTGCTTCTCATGAGGTGGAGCCATTCTAAAGGCCCCCGCCCTCGGCTCGGCTCAGAACAAAAAAGACAAAGGGCCTCTCCACCGTAGCCTGCACTCATGGCTATGATAAGGCTCGGCGTGTGTTTGCTGTGTGGAACCTGCTGGGCCGTGTCAGGTTTATTCTGCTTATTGATGCTCTGTGGCATTTTACAGACGATGACCGTGTGATAAGACCCGAGCTGATAATGATGAACAAAACCTCCCCTTCTGACCGCTGAAGCATGGCTGCATCCATCTCACTGGGCAGCTTTGAACTCTTATCAGTAAAATTTACGATATTCTCAATAAACTATCAGTCTCTACAGGATTTGGTGAAAACAGAAACACGTTTTACAAGTGAAGATAAAAGCAGTGATATGAGGGTTTAAGTTTTGTCAGTTATCTGAGATAAAATGTGCTAAATCCTACATAGTTTGATATGAATTGGAAAACAAGTGACAAATGTATTGGTTGTCTAATGTTTTCAAGATAAACATTAAAATGTACAAAAAAAATTGTGTATATATATATATATATATATATATATATATATATGAGAGAGAACATGAAAAGTTAAAGTATGCAAGTGTAAACATTCCTATTAAGTCATTCTCTTATTAAGAGAATTATTATTACTAATTAATAGAATTTCACTTTTTGATCCAACGTTGTAATTTTTCTTTGCAAGTGACCTACATTTGGCAATGTTTAGCTACATTATTCTGAAATCATAGCGCAGTGTTATTTGCAATAAAAAAAAAGAACTACTTCAATCATTTATGCTACTGTTCTAGTCAAAACAGAGGGAATGATATAAGATTTATTATGCATGTCTTCATGTCATTGCATTTTTTGATGTTTTGTTTTTAATCTCAAAAACCAAAACAGTCGCCAGCAAACCTAAAGAAACCACAGATCTAAAAGGTTTAATAACTTTGGAATCATTAATCATGTAATAATAAATAACTGATAAAATGCAGTTTCTCAGCTTGTCATCGGATATGATGAGTTTGGATGTTCAGAAGTTCTGTAGTGAATGTGAAAACACTCCTCCTGCAACATTGATTCCCCAATTTAAAAAAGCATGTAGCTTGATAAATGAAAGTGACTTACATACTGGTTTTTACATTCAGCTAAAAATATATTTTGCAGAAAGTCATTTTTTCCTTCAGTTTAGTTTGTTCTGAAATAATAGCCCTCATTTATTTACTTTGAGCTTCTAAGAATGTCTACATGATCAGTAAATCAAATACAGGAAAATATCTGATGTTCCTATCATTGTTGAGGAAAAATTCATTTGGAAGTTGTGACTAAAATATAAAAAGTCAAATTGTTAATTTACAGAGTTTTGTGACATGTGCTCATTTTATTTGTTTTTAACTTAATCAGGGTGCCCGCATTTACTTGTAAGAAATTTAGTCAGGGAACTGTTGAATCCTGAGGGCTTTAGAAATGTCTTTATGAGTTCCTGATGAACATAATACAGTATTTAACTACGTGTTGTTTATTCTATGTCAACTTTCAATATGAGAAATGTCTTGAGGAAATATAACCATTAATAAACTTTAGCCCAATCTCCCATTGAGTGTATGTGGTCATCCTGGTCTATGTTTATTTGTCACAAAATCTGGTGACAATAAGTACAATTTTAATTCACTGCTAAGTCCAATAAATCCCTCCAAAGCTCTGGAGAGCATATGCCACGAAATATAATTTGACATCAAAATGAAAAGGATAAAATTGTTAAAGCTAAACACATAAATCAATGAGTTTTTTGGCAGCTGACAGCTGCTGTTGCCTGTTAAATTCTATATGACTAAGAAATACCACAGGAGTTCATTTTAATGCAACAACCACAATAAACAGAAATGAAGAAACAATAGCTCATTCATTCTACATTTATAAATCAATACACTACTCTACGCTGTGGTTTTTTTTCATTAGAATAAGAAGATCCTGTGTCACTCTTCTCTGCCTGGCCTCCCCCTGAGAGACTGCCAACATACTGCCGTCTCATGGACACAGAAAACCCAGCAGCTGGTCTGGCAGGCAACGCTCCACTACGAGGGCCAACCCAGACCAAGGTGCAGAAGTCTGAAGCTTCAGTCTGTGAATGACAGCATAAAAGACCTGAAACAGGAAGTGAAATCTGACCGTGAATCCAATCTGGAATATAAACCTGGTGATTTCATAGCTGGTTGAGCTAAAGCCAGGAAATTATACCTGCACTACATGGATGTAAATATATCTGCCTCAACACATGTGCCACGAGGGAAACAAAGCAAACTGAGACTGCAGTTAAACACAAGAAGCTTGAGAATGTCTATGAGCTCCAGTGCAACAATGTCTCTTTGTGTTGGGTCAAGTAAATATTGGCAGACAATCAACAGAATGAAACCATATCACGACAACTCTCATTTGTTTTCTGAAAACTTAAAAGAGGCTGCTCTTGTCCTGCAGACTTCAAGGCTGACAGAGTGGAGTGGCCTTGGACATACACACATTTACACACAGGGTCAGACAGTTACAGCACATGTGTGAGCCCAAGGGCTGAAACCTGAGCCTGCCCTCGGTGTTTGACATGAGAAACCAGTGCTGTGCGACCCGACTGCTGGGCAGAGACGGGGAGGGGAGGGAAGCTGCAGGGCAGAGAGGAGGGTAGCTGAGGAGAGGTAGCTAATCTGGTAATTATGTCTGCCGCTTCTGCTAACTCCACCACTTCTGGAAAGGTCGAGACAGAACAACACGAGATAACAGGAGTTATGAAAACTCACGGTCTATCCCACACAGGGTAGACGGGGGAGGGGATAAAGGAGGGGGATGGAGGGATGATTTGAAGGCAGTGTAAGGGAATACAGCAAGTCTGCCTGCACGCTTTAGATCTCCCTACAGGCATCCAGTTGAAATATGGGTCAAGAACCGGGCTGAGGGTCTCATTTACAGGGTTAAGATGCAATAAGAGCAGCCTCTCAAAGACCAAGCTTACAACAATTGTAAAGGTTCTGCGTGGATACATAAAAACTTGCATTTCATCTGCTTAGTGTAGATGCTGTATATTGATAGGCCTTCCTTAACAGGCTGTAAAGAGTCCTCATATGTGAAGGCTTTTTTTAAAAAACATTTGGTTTCTTTTGCCGTCGTCACCTCCATATTAATATTTTTCATATATCTATCATATACTCTTCAAGTCATATTAAAAACTATGCTGCAATACACACTTCTTCCAGCAGAGAGCACTAATGAGTTCATGAATTTGTTTTATTTAAGTTTTAAAAGTTTCGTACTTTTGTCATAAGTCTTAATAACTGACTGAAGCTTTAGATTGTGTCATTGATCATGATGGTTTTATGAATACAGCGTTTATTTTAGGGTTTTAGTAAATAGAGTGTATTTCCAAGTACAGCTCAGCAAACCCAAAGTAAATACTGTCATGCAAAACTACACCCCGACTCGAGCAAATATTACGTCACTTGTTTTACTATAGAAAATGGGATAAGATTCCTAATTTTGCTGCCTGGAGTGGCCTGCCTCACCTCTCCAGCCACAAAGAACAGCAGCGGTATCTCCTCCTCCTTGGCTTTGTACTTAGCCATGAGTTTCTCTGCTATTGGCTGAATCAACTCTTTGGCTGGCTCCAACTCCCCCTCCTCCTCTGCGTCTGAACAAACCGGGAAAGAGACACATAAATGCATTATGAGTATGCGAAAGAGAAGAAGAAAAGGAGCAGTAAAAGGCATCCAGAGAGGCCACCTGGGAGAAGAGAGATGCACAGATGCATGACATGGAAAGTAAAGAAAAAGAGACGGCTGGTGGACAGATGAGGAAAGAGACAAAAGAGGCTGTACAGATGGTGTCAGTCTTCTTTTAGAATTCAGTCTGACCTCAAGGAACACCAGAGTGGCCTTTAAAGGGTCATCACTGCAGTATATACATGCTTATACCTTTTCAGCTTTCAATAGACTACATTTATTTTTCTTTATATCTATTGGTGATATGCACAGTCTGTATTAACACATAAATAGTAAAATCATGTCCCGCAGACCTTTACACTGAAAGGATTTTCTGTAGCGTCTGACATTCAATATGCTCCACATAAATGCCACTTCATTCACTCACAGGGCGCTTCAGGCAGAACCCCATGTGGAGCCGCTATCATAAATGCCCCGTTACTCACCCACAAACAGTACAAGGCAGGGCCCCTCGTGGAGCTGCACGGCGTTGGATTCACTGAGCTCCAGCACGGGTCGAGGGTGCCACGGAAAGAGCCGGCATTCGGGGTCGTTCAGCACCTCCACGCGGCCTTGTCGTGTGATCATGTGACCTTCTGAATCCAACAAAATCAGGGTAGGAATACCTGGAGGAGAGTGAGAGAGAGAGACAAGAAGAAGAGGTGGGGATGGTGTGAGAAGACAAACATAGGAGGGGAGGAAATGGGTGAACACGTGGGAGGGGGTTTAGGTCATTTCCCTTCATTATTACAGTACATTGTGACGCAGACAGTTCAATCTCCCACTGAGTTTTTGTTGTGTGGACTTTTTGACCTCTTTTAGCCAGTTTAACTTCATCTCTTTGCTCTTCGATGCCGTCTATTTTGTCTTTAACTATGCACCTTCTCGCTTGCCCCGGCTGTGATTACAATCTCCTTGCCTTATTAACAGACTTATCAGAAACAGACACCATCTGGGAGCAAACGGAGTGCGTGAGTCAGTAAGTTCCTGTCTGTGCATGTGCCGTGAAGGCATCAGAGGTAGGGGGCCATCATGAACTGCGGGGGTTGCGAGTGCGTGGCGGAGGCAGTGTTGATTCGTCCTCCGTGCATTCCTCACATTCTCTGCAGGACAGGCCAAGAGCCAGTTCTTGCTAACTTCATCCACAGTCCTCTGCACGCACACAGCGAAGGTAATCAGAAAAAAAAAAAAGAGTGAGGCGCAGAGGGAGAGGCGCACCACTTCCGCAGCAAACGAGACCGTAAACTTGATAACTGGCCCACATTCTTCAGGCTGCAGGGCAAATCTGTGTTGCCATTTCTCTGCCCAGCACACAGAGCTGTCAGCCATTGTGCCAGTTTTTCAGTATGTGACATAACAAAGCCTGGGACCTTAAAACTATTCTCTTCCTACCTCTGGGCTTGAACATCAAAGGCATCATATATGAGGAGGAAGCAGCTGTGCAATACCTTGTATTCCATAGAGTCTGTTAAGTCGTGATCGTCGAGCCTCGTCTGAATACGGCACCGCCAGCCATGGCATCTCACTAAAGTACTGCTTAAAGGATTCCTCTGACCTGGAGGGGTTTCAAGAACAGCAAATAACAGATGATGATTTGGTAATCTCAGCTAACAGTTTAAAGGAGAAGAACGATAATTTATGTGTAAGACATACTGGTGGAAGTGCTAAGAGTAAACTTTGATAATACTCCAATACAGGTCAAATCTTACTCCAGTACGTAAAGTAGTAGTAGTCAGTGTGTGGTAAAATTGTCCTCGTCCATGATTTTTATGATACAGTGCATGCAAAACTCCGGGGACAACATTACATTTGTTAAATGAGTAAAGTTTAAAGAAAAAAAAATATTTACCAATGTACCGTTTTATAAAATTACCTCAAATCAGTAGAGATTAATTCATTCATTCCTAATGGAGCTATTCATTTCATCTTTTCTTAATATATATGCAATATTGTGCAAACCTCTTAGGCCATGTTTGTGGTTTAGTAAAGTTTTAATAACCACACATACACATTTCTCAGTTTATGTATTAAAAGCACAATTTGGATATATAGGAACTAAGTACAGAAGGAAAACAAAAGTTTCAAGGAAAAAACTGCATTTATAAACCTAAGTGGTCGTATTCAGCGTGACCATTTGCACTTATTCTTTAATCATCATTTTGTTCAGACAATATGAGATTTGATGCATTAATCTTCTGATGTTTTATACCACTTTTAACTCAACACACGTCAGATGTTTCAAACTGTTTGTGTTGCTTCCTTTCATGGGGTCAGGGCTCATAATAAATCATGACTTTAACCTTTAAAACCCATTTCGTTCAGTTTTTTGGGTGTCTTTTAAGGCTATGCATGTATGTCCTGTATTTTCTTGAAGAGAGAATGAGAAATAGAGGTAAGCTCATTTCAACCTAAAAACAACCAAGCTAGAGGTGGCCTAAGACTTTAAACACAGTGCTATATATGATTTTTTAATTAATTTATTTATATTACTGTTGCATTTATGTGTATTTGTCTTTTACTGCTCTATAATTCCCAACTCCTTCACACTGTTGGGTAGTTTAATCTATAGCAGTGCATCATAATCTATCAGATAATCATACGTTTGCATAAGTGGCTAAATCTGTCAGACAAATGCAGTGGAGTAAAAAGAGTATTTGCCTTTGAGATGTAGTAGAGCAGGGGTGTCAAACATGCGGCCCACGGGATGAATCTGGCTCCTGAACTAAAATGAGTTAATTCACAGATCCAGACCAATGTGATCTCTAGTAAAATAATAACATAATAATCGATAAATAATGATAAGTACAAATTTTCTTTATATAGTCTAATGTGAAAAAAAAATAACATTGCATTATGAAAATATTTACATTTAAAACTATCCTTTAACAATAAAATGTGAATAACCTTAAATGTCTCAAAGGAAATTATGTGTAATTTTAACACTATTCTGCCCGTTACTAAATGGTTTGTGTGTTTGTAGATCCACTGTGATCTGTGAGTTTTGTTAACAGTAAACTGAGATGTACTTACTGTAAAAGTTACTAAATTTAGCTCCAAATGCGAGAGAGAGTTTGCCTGGAAAAACCTGACATTTCTTTGTCATGCCACAAATTAAAAGCAAACAGACTGGACTACAACAAAAATGTTGGAGACCATGTGGAAACTATAATACCAGTCACAGTCATATTTTCTGGTCATGTGCCAAACTACAATCTTTTTGGGATGATAATATAGGAATTTTGGAGGACACCCTAAATAAAGTTCCCAGGGACCCACGAGTTCTGTATCTGGGATTGATCCCAGGAGGAATAATTATGAAAGAAGACGGGTACCTCTTCAAAAGGATTTTTGCCTATAAGAAGGTCATTACTAAGAAATAAATGAAGAGTGATGCTCCAGAAAACAGGTCACTGGATGGACATTATGGAGGAGATCTATGCAATGGAGAAAATGACTATCTGAGAATCAAAGCAGGTGACTGCACAAAAATGGAGGAAATGGACATTATTCATTCATTTTCTATACCGGCTTTATCCTCACTAGGGTCATGGGGGTCGCATGGAGCCTATCCCAGCTACTTAAGGGCGAAGGCGGGGTACACCCT
>JAQQZY010000006.1:29898569-29920217 GCA_030068375.1 Ostorhinchus rueppellii | reverse complement strand
TCACACCTATGGGCAATTTAGATTAGCTGATTAACCTATCAGTGCATGTCTTTGGATTGTGGGAGGAAACCGGAGTAACCACGCAGACACGGGGAGAACATGCAAACTCCACACAGAAAGGTCCTACGGTCCCACCCGGGAATCGAACCCAGGACCTTCTTGCTGTGAGGCACAAGCCAACCACTGCACCACCGTGTCGCCAGAAAAATGCATGGAAACGGACATTACTCAAAGACAAAGATAATGCTCACTCAGACTGATAATTTGTATGCCCCCTTCTGTATTACTTTATTTTTCCTCTGTTCCTGCTGTCTGTAAACGAACAAAACTAAAATAAAACAAAAATAAATAGTTAAAACAAAAAAAACAACCAAAAAGTTAGTAAATTTGAACAATATTCTGCCTGTTTGTGTAATGCGTGTATAAAAGTTAAGTTGAAGCATAATTTTGTTAAAATTTCACTTATTTCTGTTACAAAATATACAGTTTTTTCAGGTTATTCACATCTTTTTTTGAGAAACGATGGTTTGTAAAGTTAATTTATTTTTATTGCACTAAAAGAAAGAGAAAAAGTTGTCATTTAAAAGCTATTATTTTACTGGTCCAGCCAACTTGACATAAAATTGGGCTGAATGTGGCCCCTGAACTGAAATGAGTGTGACACCCCTGTCGTTGGGTATCTGAAAGGCATAGTGTAGAAGTTTTATTCCACCTCTACCATGACAGACAGAAACAGATGTGTTAATAAATCTGGTATTCCAGCAGAGTAAACCTCACCTGTCAGCGCTGACAAACACGATCTCAAACTTTTGACCGGACTCTTTGATGGTTCGGTACGATTCCACTAAGACCCGGGTCAAACTGCGGCACGGCGGACACTAATAGAGAAAGAAACAGAGAAATAAGACAGATGTGACAACAATAATGGGATTCAGGAGCGTCTTCCTTTGTTCTGTGCGTTCATCAGTTCTGTCACTACGTCCAAAATGCCTTTCCACAAACTAGTCACTCTCTTGTTTTGTATCCAGCCTTTTTGAAACACAGCCCACACCTCCTGAAGCACTAATCCAACTATAATGCTCCAGCCTGAGAAACTATTTATTGTTCTGTGTGTGTTTGGCAGTGAGAGTGGAAGTATGGCTGGCATTAAGATGACATCACAGCGATATGGCAGGGAGAAGGAGAACAGACCTGTCTAACTACCAAGCACTTTCTCATGCTCACTGTATTCTTTCCTTTAGTTTCCCATAGATAGAATAAAACAGACACTGATTATTTACGTCAGAGGGGAGGTGCAATTTGTGTTTTTGGAGCAACATTTCATATCAACAGTTGAACTTTGCTTTAAGCAGCTCTCAGTTACAAAAGCTGACTTCCTCTGGGACATTTGTCATTTTATTAACAGGAGTGAGGTTACACTTTCCTGGTCTGGAAGGCCGCATTACAGTTGTGATGTTACTTTCTTTACTTAGTTTCTGGCATATATTACTTGACTTTGTTTGAGCAGTCTATTTGATCAAGATTTCTTCATTTTAACAAATGTTGCCAGGCACAACAAACCCCAGCCCTCACACATATTGTAGCTCATTTTTGAGTCAATCCAGCTGATGTCATCATGTCCATGTGTATGCTGATATCAGCATAGACAAATTTTAGGCACAAGTAAATGGGGAAAAAAAAGGATTTAAAAAATGTACAAAGTAGTTGAACTTCGACCTACTTTTCCCAAAATGCAATTACATTTATTCTGGGCCATTGGCAATCTATAAACCTAATTTGGTCTGAATTCCACCAATAGTTTTGCTGCCAAAGTGTTAAACAAACAAACAAACAAGTGGTTCCAGGCACAACAAACATCGCATGTATTGTAGCTTATTTTGGCATTGATCCAGCTGATGTCATCATGTCTACGCATGTGGTGATATCAGCATATCAACTGCCTCTATATATGTGCCAAGTGTGTAGTAAACTGAAACAAAATTGATGTTTTATAGACATTTGAAATTATGGCCATTATAAGTAAAAAAAGTCATTAAAAAATTGTAACTGACCTACTTTTCCCAAAATGCAACCACATCTCTTCTGGGTCACTGGCAATCTACAAACCCAATTTTCTATGAATTCAGCCACAAGTGTTGTTGCTAGAGTGTTAAAGAAAGAAAATTGAACCAAAAACAATACTCCTCGCTTCCCCTTCGTGGGGCGGGGTAATTAGACTCTTCACAGTTCACAGTACACATCTATAATACACTGAATAGTACGCAATACATTGACACATTATACATAGTTCTAAAACTGTACTTTCTAACCACTTGGACAGTTAGTTTTACATATTCTCAATGCAATCTCATACCAGCTTTTGTTGTATATACCCTCTACTAATTAAATGAGATGCAGCGTCAATTTATTTATCCATTGTATTTAATTACAGTGGATGCACTGTGTCGAGCATTTTCTCATTGATTCAGTCATGCATACTCATCCTGCAAAGCCTTGATCAATTCACTGCACAATAATTGACTTTTTGCCAAGTTTCTCAGAGATGAACATAACATATGGCTTTTTATATTCTATACATGTTACACAATGAAGCATTAATGCTATAAGAATACACAGCTGTTTTATGTAGGTTTGCTGAATGATTGTGGCTCGACTAATGTCTTTCACTGATTTTTACCGACACTGAAATATGGGTCATGTTTCCTTGCCATGGGCCATTTCAGGTCTCTCCAGCATTACGAGGTAAAACACACACACTTCTGTATAACTGCATGCCAGTGCCAGTGCTGCCACTTCATGTTCGTAAAGATTAGTTTCATAGCAGTTAGATTTACACCAGTAACCAAAGGGAATGTGGTGTAAAAATACTGCAGACAGAGTCTTGTAATAGCTTTTGCGACTTGTCCTTTTCAATTTTCTATGGGTCTGGGGTCTGAGCCAGCCTTCAGGCGTCACCATTCTGAAAAGGCAGTCTCTGAGGCTGTGGCTCTGGCAGCTGTTGTGCTGACTGGTCTCGGTAGCTCTGCTGCATCTCATCTGGAACAGCCCACCGATGATATAAAGCCTCTCATACATCACTGAGTCATGACCTTCACTAGCTATCAGCACGCCCAGTGCAGAAAGACACAATAGCCTGATGTCAGTGGGGTGTGGTGACTGATGCCCACTTTGAAAAGGTTCAGAGGTGGCGATGAAAGCATGAAGGAGACAGTTTACCACTCGTAATGTAAACAAAAGACACAATGGACTCCTCTCTACCCTCGTCTCTCCTCCCCCTTATCTGCCTCGACTCTTGCTCTACCTCTTCCTGCTGTTCTGGGATGTTGTTGCCCTTTTTTGTCACTGAAGCTCCTGTTTTTTGACTTATAACTGAAAACTCAGGGCACCTTCCCTGCACAGTCTTTGTCCTTTTCCTCTGCTTGACACTCACCCAGTGTGCTGAGAAGTACACTCCCACATAGTGTCCCTCCAGAGAGCTGCTGTCTGTTGTCTGCCTGTTGTTCCTGAGCAGAGGGCCTGCCACCACCTCTGCAAATGGCTTCGGTCCCCAGGGGAATTCCAGGCCTGGGAGAGGGTCACAAAGTAGAGGGACAATGAATGTGAAAGAAGGGACAGGGTTTTTAAAGACGAACTTTTCCTGTTTCCATCATGTGCACTTTATTGTGACTGTTGTCAAAAAACACACCAGATGCAAAATATGACAATAATGAAGACTGATGGCCATGGCGCTCAAGATTTATTAGTCGGATTACTTCCCTACTCTCCGTTTTCATGCCATCTTCACTGATGACATTAATATGCCCAAAAATTTAGTTGTTTTTGTCCTTACTCAAAATTCCTTCCAAGTTGTTTTGTGGCTAATGAAAATGACTATTCCACCAGTGTTCCTGTTTACATGCAGCTATGCATACAACAAATATGTTTTGTTTTTTTCAGTTTGGCAGATGTACTGTGTAAACACAGCCTCCCCCTTTCATTCTTTTAAAAACACACTCTTTACAAAGGTGTGCTTTTTGCACGTCCAAAATCTTCTTTAATAATGTTTATAAGTATACATTTTTCTCCAACTAGAAATTTCTTACAGCTTTTTTTAAACGATGAATTTTCTGACTCATGTAAATGATCTAATCTGAATCTGTTGATCCATGTCAAAATCAGAATCGTGTTATATTCTGAATAACGGTGGAATACTAGTGTGCATGTGCCCATACTCATTGCTAGTGTCAAGCTCTAAAAATGCATTTGGTGTAGCTGAAGTGAAAGGGGGTAATCGTAAATAAAACCTTGTCAGGCTGGTTAATAATGGCCTCTTTATGTGAACTTGGTTGTCTAGGGCTTCATTAGGCAGGAATGACACATCTGCACTGCACCCGGGCTGTTTTTTTTTTTTTTTTTTTTTTATATTGTTGTTTGGATTGTAAAAATGCACTCTATCTTTACGCTGCAGGCTAGTCTGACGCCACTCAACTCACAGGCCTTTCATTGACAGTGAAAAGCAGAGTCCCCGAATCATTCACCCGCCCCTCTCTATCACAGTGCACTGCAAACTTTAACCAGCCTTTTCCTCTCCTTACCATAGCTGCTGTGGCTGAATTGATTTGTCATGTCAAGAACTGCTCAGTCTGCCTCTAACAAAAAACACAACATGGAAAAACTGCAAAACTAACAGATATGCTGTAAAATATATCACTGACCTGCTTCTGCTTTGAAACTTTTGTGTCGTTTATAGATAATGCAAAATAAATCAATGCCTGTCCCCATATTTATTCACTTTCCTACCCACACAGTTTGCAAATCCAGTTAATGGCTCATGGAAATAATATTTAGGGCCTGGACCTACTTTTGTCCACCAGACATTGAAATCCATCACAGCACTCATGAAAAACCCATTCCTTTTCACCGCTGTGCTTCCATAATACTGCCATTCTCCCTCCTCACATGACTAATGACACTTTTTCATGCTGACAAAACAGGGAATGAGGAGCAGCATTTTTAAATGTTAAGAGCTTCTTAGTCATAGAGGACATCCTCTGTACCAGAGAGGAATGTAAGCCCACTCTATTAACTCTCTGTCTCACTTCAAAGTACAGAAATTATAGGTTTATAGATAAGAGTGAGACAGGGACACGCTAGGATATTCACACGGCACCATAATTACGGCAGCATCAACACAAACAAAGATGAAAAACCACTACAAAGTCCACATGGAAGTGAGAATGGAGTATTTAAATGAGCTAAAGGTAGCGAGTGCTGCTGCTGTAGAAGAGCAGAAGAGATTTACAGAACTCAGGAGGGAGCATGAGGAATTTAATGGGCAAATGCAACAAGGGCCCTCATCATAGAAATGAGCAGTCAGGTTGTTATCGTGGATTTAGGTAGCTAAGAAAGTTGTTAGCGTACAAATTGAGTTGGCTAAGATCAACAGATGAGAAGCTCGGAGAACTATATGGCAGTGTTCCACATACAGTCATTTATTCATGGCAGCCTGCCACAAATAAATCATTTCCACCACAAATATTTTTTTCCCCACTTTTGGCTTGCCCTCGAACATAAAAACATTGTGATGTAGCTAGTTACTCCAATTCCGGTGCAGTAGGTGGCGGTATGAATCGTCATTCCACCAATAAAACCAAAGAAGATGCACTTAACACACCTTGTCTGCAAGAAGAAGATGATAAGTAAAACAGTAGTCTGAACAGCTGTAACCCATCATGTTATATTAGCCTGTGTCTGTTAATGTAGCTGGAAGCTCAACATGTGCAGAGACATTAACTCGCACTGTTACTAGCGTTAACGTTAGCCAACAGGCGAGCCATGTCACACCTGTTTAGCTGCTGCCACTTAGCTGGAACTATAAGTAGCCCGGTTCTGCTCGTTAGTAATGATACAACGAAAGTGTTCAAGTGTTAAAACTCGTGCATTTTTCTTGGTCGTACCCCCCCCCCCCGACCTCACCACTACAAATAGATTCCTGTCCTGCAGGAAACACAGATATGGACTTTGAAACAAAATTCACACAAGTAAATGTGTACAAATCAAACCTTTAAATTTTATACCGGGTAAGTTCTAAGACACAATAGAAATGACAAATGTTCAGTTAAGTGTTATTAGTACCATTACTCACAACACCGTTACACACAAACTTACAGTGACAAAAAAGTAGCTTGACGATGTGAAGTAGCATAACATGGAAACACGTTTTCCACTACCATTGAACATCTAGACTGAAAAAGTCTTTACAGATATTAAGTTTGGTGTTTTTCATTTTCTCGGTGGATTTCATTGTAATAGAATAGCCATGACTCATGAGTAATACAAGCAACAACAAAATAACACTAACAGGCAACCAGACAAAATGAATTATGTTGAACTAATGACAGATTTATCTAAATGTCAAAATGCAATCAATGTGCACATGCTAACAAATGTATATCATATAGGCCTTGTCATTTTAATGTGAAAATGTTAGATCTCAAAGATGCCAATACATGTCCCTTTTAAATCATGGGGAAAATGCCAGAATTAGCAAATACACCCCTTCTATGCGCAGCTCTCTCGACTCAGTCCAAATATAAATACAGATGCCTCGGCACCATTTCATGCCATTATGGAAAAGTGAAGCTACATTCCAAGCATCTTTGAGACACAGATCCAACTTGGACATGATTCTACTTCTAACAGAATCTGATTGGTAATTACCCCTGTCAATCATATCTTAAACCTCTCTATGTGAAAATGGTTGCAATCATATAAAACAATCTACAGTATGGAGTAGATGTGCAGAAGTCTTGCATGCTTTCAGATCACTTGAACGACTTTTACTTAGATTTTTTGCTCATGACACTCAAAAACTATTAAATACTGCAGCTTTAAGTGCAATAGTAACAGGAATAGCTGTTAATAGTGTGAACCATCAGTGATCATTAAAGATTATTCAAAGTGGAACTATGGCCCAAGTCTTAACCACAACCCAGAGCAACTGAAAAAATACCCACCATGCATTTGTCTCTTGTACCTGTGTAGCTCCAAAGTGTAAGAGGCAATCAATCTTTCTCTGTGGCTGTGTGTGAGCCACAAAAACCCATCATTATCTTGTTGAAAGTGATATTTTTAGTCTGTAATGGTTGGTGCCTGGGGTTAAGGTTAACCATATATTAACAGGGATTAAGGTAAGAGCTCAAAGTAACAGAATAAATATATATGAGGGGACTATACCAGAAGTGTGTTTGTGTATGTGTGGTTTGGAGTAACTGCTAATCTTACCTTTGGGGTCATCTCTGACCACCAGTAGACCATTTCGACACACCACCTTTCCTGTAGCTGCATCCACAAACACCAGAGATGGTATACTGGTTACCTTGTACTTGTTCCAAAGCTTCATCTGAGGAGAAAAAAAATGGAGGGAGGAGAGATTTAAAAATGTTGGCAATGGCAAAGTGTTGGAGTATCTGGAAACTCATACTGCAACTGCCTGAAATAGACCCAAGAAAGACTTTTGAGATCGTTGCTGTGGACATATTTTGGATTTGCTACATATTTCATACAGCCTGTATATGTACTGTGCTGGACCGTTATAATTTTGAAAGTGTTCAATTAAAAGAATGTTAAAAAATAAATAAAATGTTGGCAAGACTGACTAGAATTCGAACTCAGAGCTGTAAAAAATGCTTAACCCAGTTTTGACCCGTGTGTCTAATCATGTTGTGAGTGCAGCAGCAGTATATTCATTTTACATATAAAAATGTTGTTTTGTTTCAGGAAAGTTGCCAAAAAAAATAAATCTATAAGATGGTAAGGATCCCAGTGAAAAAAGCTGAACTGGAACATGTTATCCCTGCTGTGTCTTTAAAGAAGAAAGTGTAGGTATGGAAGTGAAAAACAAACTAACACCTTGTAGAGTTAAAGAGAATTTTTGATCCCTTCCCAAGTGTTAAGCAGCACGAAATATCGGAGCCATTTGGATGTGATTCACACATTGGCAGGCTTATATGAGCGCCTGTTGGCTTTAAATGTATGTGTAGTTTTTCTTATATATGACTAGTTGAAATGAATACAGTCTCATAAAGTCAGGGGAAAGGAAAAAAAAAAAAAACATTTTACAACCTGAATTCTGCATGAACTGCAGCTATTAATAGAGTCCAGCATTCAGTGGAGTCCTTAACATCAAAGAGCAGATGAAGCATTTCAGATATCTGAGACTCACTTTCCATATCAGAGAGAAGAGCCCTATGCTGTGAATAGAAAATAGCCAAATCTTCTTGTAAAGAGCAGCAGTTGGAACTGTTCAATGTTGCTGCTTCAGCAACTACAAAAGAAGCCGGGTATCCCTCGCATGAAATCCCGAGACAGAAGTAAGAAGAGCGAGAAACTGTCTCTGGAAAACTGTCACGTCTGTATGAGTTTTACCTTCTAGGCTCACATTAGATCATTATTAGATCAAGATTCTACAGGCAGGCTGTGTCCCTCCCCTTCTGTCGTACCTCTTGGGACCTCCCCATTGGCCGCAGATCAGTCAGTGGGGAGAATTAACAACTTTGATACAAAAAGAGTTGCAGTTTGTGACAAAGATAGTAAGTATCTTGTTTTGTGTTTAACAGCTCAATGGACTTCATTTCCCATTGCATGTGATACATGTCACCAATACCAAAACAGCTATTGACTTGGCACATTTTACATACATTTTCAAGAGTAATGTGAAAAAAGTATTGAAAGGAGGTGAAAATCACCACTGCTTTGTTATGTTGCTGCAGAAACATCTTGAGCAAATTTGAAGAGACAGTTACGGTTACTTCTGTGAGATCTGGGTGTGTAGACCTTATATTTACATATTCTAACAGTCTGATAGTTACACTTTTACCACAAACTATGACTTAAATGACATGTAATATTATATTATCTTTTAAATTTACAAAAAATGATGCACAATAGAAATTCAAAAGAATTTTTTTTTTTTTTTAAAAATCACTTTTCTCCATTGACTGTAATTCAGAGTTAGCTCCTACTGGGCACAACCAGAAGAGGCAGCACTCTGACCCAAATTATTTATTCTTTATTTTTTTCTCCAAAGTGTCTTCATGTATAGAGAGCCAAAGATTTTATTTGCCAAAAAAAAAAAAAAAAAAAAATTCTAGTAAATTTATTAACCTGCTCTGCCAAGTCAGGCACTCCACTCCCAGTGCAATAGAGTGATTTGCACTGTCTGGATGCTGCAGAAGTTATTCTAAAAGATTTCAAGCCAAATGAAGTGCTGAGTACTTTCCTTGGGGCTCAGCGAAGTAAGCCTGGAGTTTGGTTACCAATGAGCTCCACAATGATGAAAACCGTTTGTTGTTCTTTTTGTGAAAACAGTGACTTCACTGCAGGAGCTGAGCACAAAGACTCAGACATACAGACAGAAGAACCAGCGCACTAGCTATATGTGCTCACAATTTGTTTACATATTATGTGGGCCCTATGATAATGTCAACCACATGCCCTCGGTGACAGCAGAGGTCAGACAGTCCGTTCAGTGGACAAGACGACCTGGAGCCTCCTGAAGATGTCGGTCTGGACGTCCCTCAAGAGAAAACTCCAGTGTCTGCCGCAGTCAACAGTTTTACCACACGCTCAGTGCTGCTCTGGAAACTCAATCTGTGCTCACAAATTGATGGGGTTAGTGGCATTAACGGTGACGGTCTCCAAAAGCTAACGTGGCCAACAGTCTATCTGTATAACTCTGCAGCAATATAAGTTGGCTGACTGCTGTCATCTCGGCTGATCATATTAGATTGAATGCCGGCTTTGGTGAAGGGGACAGAAGAGAAAAAAAAAAATGCTGGGATTTTAGGTGGTTGGATCTGTTCTTGTCAGAATGTTATTACCTTTGGACTTTTGGGCCAAAATGTAATAACACTGAGGTATCCAGTGGCATATTAATGACCCAATATGATTAGAAAAACAGAATGACAAGAGTGCATTTTATTAAAAGCTTACGACTAGATTATTATAAAAATACCATCATTTATCTAAAGCAGTTGCACAGGTACACTGTCTAAAGCTGTAACGTCACTTACAAAAGGCAACAGTGGAAGATTTAGGGGGAGTTTTGGAGGATTCTGTCACATATTTGAAATGCAATATGCATGATTATATTTTCATTAGTGGATAATCACAGGAAAATGAGAACTGTGTTTTCATGACCTTAGACAGAGCCATTTGTATTTACAGTCAGAGTAGTCTCTTTACACATGTTGCACTGCTACATCTCTACAAGGTCTGATCTGACTTCCTTTTCTTACTTTTACCATTTAACAGCAGGTGACAAATCTGCACTAACGTCACCTACAGTTAATATCCCCTTAACTAAAAAGCTCAGAACAGATTAAAACAATTGCAGGCTCTTATGAGACCGTTGCATTTTTTTTTTGGGAGGTAGGAAAAGCAAAAATTGACAAATTATGTTTAAAGACTAGTTTAAGTTAACTGACATTACATTCAATGACATATATACAGAAAATTAACCTGAACATTTTTTTTTTTTTGGTTTAAATGTGATGCAAGTATACAAGTCAACAAAACTAGAGCAAAATCCTACAAATTCTATCGTGGACATGTTACATATTGTAGCTTTAAGTTCTCTTGCAGTGCTCATATTGAAGCGTCGACTAAACAGCTGAGAGATTTGTGTGGCATCTTCAGACAAAAACCCATTCTTCTTCTTTGCCTCAATACTAATTTACTGCATCCTTGAGTCATGTCTGCCTGGTGATTTGGCGGCAAGATCAAAGTAGCCTTGGTTATTAAATCTTTCAAGGGTTTAACTTCGCCTTAAGGATGAAAGCGCTGCTATGATTGGAAGGCGGATAACCAGCCTTGTAACTACAACATCTAAATGTCCTCAAGTCGGTCGCAAAACAAATGTCAAATGCATGTCATCACCTTGAAATATAAGAATTCATTGTGCACGAGTGTGTAGTGACAAAAAGGGGATCTTGTTTGTCACTTGTACAGGTAAAGTGTTGACTTGCATCACTACTGCTGTGAGTGATTTGACTGAGAACGATGTCTGGGAACCTCCTCTTATGTGCGAGGCATTTCTAAAAGCTGCTAAAACATTAGAGACAATTAGTTTCTCAGTAAACAGCTACTCTTCTCTCTTCTGTCCTTCATGCCAATAGAAAACATGAGGATCACATACCACAGCAATCCATTTCCCCAAAACACTGTTTCATTGTCAGAAGCCGCAGGCTGCCTATTATCGCTGAGACAATAAATACAGAATGTGACATGATATGTTGTTCTGAAAAACACCGATCAGTCATGCTGTCAAATCTGCCCTCAGTCCATGGATTGTGAAACAACATTGTGAAATGGTGTTAAGAATATTTGTGGATCATCTTGTCGGGTTTTATTCATCTGAAACGGGAGTCATTTGATTAAAGCGTTTGTTATGTGTTAGTCATGAAAACTGTCATTTAATAGTTTAGCAGTAACTGGTTTTTATTACAGCTTTTCTGGACTGTAATCAAAGCATCATGATTGCACGTTTCCTCCCCTAGATAATGAAGAGTCATTATCAATAGCAACAGTGTGTAACTATATAGCTAAGAGGGCGGCTTGGCTATATAATTACACATAGGTTTAACAATGCCAATAAGCTTCAGAGGCTACTTCAACTCTTCAGACTCCAGGGAGAGATGGAAATCCATACTGACAATCCATTTGCTCTCCTGAACATGCAGGCATTAGCTACACACTGGGCCCACTGCTCATCATGCTAATTGAATCATGCATGGTTGCGGATCCATATCCAGAGAAGCAGCAAATCAGCCCACTGTGGAGCCAGCGAATCGGTGTATATGGATACATCAGACCCCTGGACTGGAGAGTGTTATTGCCCTACTGATCAAAGTTCAGCCAGGAAGTGAATACCATTTCTTTTTGAAATAAATTACTCGACAGGATCATTGGGGTATTCGTGCACTACCTGTCCCCCCACTAGAGACTCCGAACAAAACAAGGGAAATACGCCCACTTGAAAGGTATCCATATTTCCATGTTAAATGTCATGCGTAGCGATCACTTTCATGCTTCCTTGCACTGTTGCACTTTATGGCAACATTTCATAGTTAAAAGGAGGTTAGCTTAGGTGGAGAAACCGCAGTCCCTGTGGTCTTAAACTTTAAATCCACACACGTCTGCTTCAGTTTTGCCTAGTCCTTTTTTCAAACCCCTACAGCCCTGTCCTGCAGTGAAATTCAGCCTCTGTCAGCAACTGGAGGGTCTCCTCAGCGGCTCAGAGGCTTGATTGTCACCTTGTTGAGAGAACTAGAGTGGAATTCATTTCTTCACTCAGCATGGTCAATTCACCTATCATTGTTTGAGCTATTTCTCCTCACAGATCTGCTTCAGCGGGGCAGTCAGGCCTGAGGCATCTGCCAAACACTCCCCTTGCCGCCTCACTACAACACTGTCACCACAAAAGGAAAGTCAGTCCTTTACATCAGAACACACGAGCGGTACCCTGTTGTGACGATAACAGCACAGCCCTTCATCTGAGACTTTTACAAATAGGGACAGCTGCGACAAGCCTGATGATGTCTTGAAGGCATTAATACACCACTATTATGGCTAAAATGGTCAGTGTTGAATGTTATTCATTCCTGTTTCATTGAATAAATAACTTACACTGTTTCCAATTCACTGTACAAAGTAGATTTGTGGAATTTAATTTATCCTACTCTGGAATCCTCAGTGGTTTTTATTATCATCATGAGGCAAAAATGTTTCCCATTACAGTCACTTCATTCAAGTTGAGCTGAATTTTTTGGCACATTATTTTCTGTGTGTATGACACCCATAAATTGCTATAAAACTAGTGTGTATCCCACATTCAGAGAGAAGACACAGAGTGGATCGTGTATCTGTTTGATTTGATTTAAATGCTCCAAAGGGACTTTTTAACATAATAAATAATAAATGTTGGAATTCATTGGATGGTCTCCTGGCTGTAGAGATAACAGTGAGGTGTTCTGGGTCTTATAATAGATGTTGGTTGTTAGACAGACAACCTTGCAACAAATGACTTTACTGACTGATGGACTGACTCGTCCCCTTAAGACATGTTCAACAAAAGCATTTGTCTTTTACTGGGACTTATTTTATTGAATCTGCCTGCAGGCGGTGTGATCTCTGACCGTAAAGATTTACTGTAGCAGCACAGACTGGGAGAGGGCTGGACTGTTGGTTTGCCTCTTGGCGAGCACCAGCACAAGCTTTTCAGAAATCATACAATCACCTGTGCAGTGTGTTCTGATAACATGGATAACTTCATCTGCAAGTGGATTCAGACAAACATGTCAGTGCACAACAGAACCAACAGCTCATTCATCATGTTAAAATGACAGGCTAAAATCTAAAACAGTTTGCCTTTTCTTTTCAGTCCTCAGTTTGAAGACAGATGAGAAGCAAACTTCTGCTGTCTGCTCGTTACATCCCCACACTGCACCGCTGGAACTCCCTTTTGGCTGGGCCCCTGCAGCGAGCATTGACTTACATTCCTCCATGCTGGACCCCGCCTCTGCTCAATCTGCTCCCCCGGCTCTCAGAAACTGCCTGTATCCACTTCAAAACCCTGTTGCTGCTCTTCATGGCTACAAAGGGAAGCCTCCCCTCCCACCTCTTACAGCCATACTTCAAGCCCACACCATGCCAGCTAGTGTGTGTTACTTAGCACTTCCATCTGTGCTCTGACCCGACTATCGCTTTACCCGGTCAAGAGTCTTCACCACCGTGACTCCCTGGTGGTGAAATACGCATCTCAACTCTGTGACAGCTGCAGCCGCCTTTCTCTCTGCTAGACTTATGACCTATCTCTTCATCTGCCTCAACTCATCTCATTTTGCATGTGCATGTCATTTTGACTTGCCAAAAAAAACACACACAACACACACGAATTATGTTTTCATCTTCAGGGGTTTGAAGATTGATTATTTCTGCTCAAGCGTTAAAAAAGTTTTGTAATTTTATCACTTCCATTAGGCCTACATGACACTGGAAAAAAACTGCTATATTATTTTTTTTGGTGTCAAAACAGTATTGTTGTTTTTGCAGGATCGAAATTGAGCATATGTAGGCTATTCATTTTTCATCTTCAAAAAACACCAAGAAAATACAGGTACAGCCTTAATAGACACAGAAAACTGAACTAAATGAGCTGTAAAAGTTAAAGTCACCATTTAGTGTGACCTCTGACCCCATGTCAAGAAGCAGCACAAACCGTTAGAAACATCTGACATGTGTTGAATCAAATTTAGTTTTAAGCATCAGGAAGTTAATGCAGCGCATCTCATATTGCCTGGATAGAAGGGTTAAACATGTTAAGTGCAAAGGGAGGTCACAATAAATATGACCACTTTAGTTTATAGAAGCGGTTTTTTTTTCCCTCCTGAAAGTTTTGTTTTTACGGCTCTACATACTTTCCATACATCCCAGGTTTATCTTTAAAACGCTGAGAAATGCATTTGTGTGTACTGTGTCACAACTTTCTGAGAGTTTTCCACAATATTACATATATATATGGAAAAAAAAGAAAAGCAAAAACCCTCATGATTTGAACATCTCCATTTGGAATTAACTCATTTTTCTCTACTGACTGAGGTCATTTAATGAGAGTACATCTGCATAGAAAAATCTATTTTTTCCCCAAACACCCTGAACATGACTTAGTTTGGACACTCACCCAAAATATTTGTTGCATCCAAAATCTCCCACATAATTTTAGACTCACACAGACAGACTCATTTTCTAGGTTTCCTTTCGCATTAACTGGCAAAAGACCTTATTTACCTCATTTGACATTGAATGTGACTGCAATGTGACTTGCAATGTGACTTGCTGCTCAAATGTACATTGGAGTAATGATGCTGAAAGTATACATTGTGTTGCTTTAACCTCAATTTTTTCCTCCAGAGTATGAACTATATTCCTAAAATGTAAAGAGGACAGGACACCCCACTGCTCATTATCGAGGCTCATCCTGCTCTACTCAGACACTGCAATGGACAAATGCACCCTTCTGACATTAAGGAGCAATGAAAACCCACAGCATCCGCTCACATCACATCAGCTCTTCAATGAAGAATATTACTGCAATCTCATGTATTTTATTAATCCCGTAACATTCTCCAGCCGAGCCATTTTGCTGGTGGATCCTCCACTCAGACAGGAGACGCTTGCTAAATTGCTTTTTCGATGAAGGCCTCCTGTTGCCATAGCAACCCCACCCCCCTCCCTTCCTAGTCCCAAAGTCAGGACATGTCACAGAGTGCCAGACACATTGTGGGCTCTTAGTTAATAATTCAGTGATAAATTAACGGTTTTGTGAAGAAAACAGGTGCCAGAATGTCAGAGGGCTTAGGGGAAATAACCCGGCAGAGAAAGACAAAATGAGAGAGTGAAAAAGAGACCAAGACAGAAAGAGAGAGAGAGAGAGAGCGAGAGAGACTGGGAGGAGGGGTCGTGTTTTTCCCCTCCAGCCTTGCAGCACAAAAGCCACCCTCTGAATGCAGGCTCTAAATCCAAACTTGGACTCTGTCTGGTGAGAAGTTTTTATGTGGTGTACAATGTGGCGTAAAATGCAGGGGGGATTGTAAAAGAGTAAAAAGCCAGGCCTCAATAGGTATCTGCACCATTGTCTATGCATAAGCGTGGGCTGCCCCTGAGGCCTACATTCTGCAAGGTCAAAGGTCAGGATGGCAGGGGGTGCATTCTTCACCCCTAGCAGTGTTCGACTAACCGGCCTGCCTCCACGCTCATGTATACTCGAGTTCTTTATTCCTCTCAGTCTGTCCATCCGTCCGTCTTTATGTTGACCAAAGTGGAAACACACAGGCCATGTTCAAACAAATGTGGACCAAATTCTTTTTCTTCTGCTGCAAATCCAGGCTATAATGACATTTTCGACAACAAACTACATCTCCATGGATGCACATTCAGCAGGATCAAATAAAAACATCACTTTTTTTCTCTCTCTCTGGCATGGACATTCATGTGATTGTGAGCATGCGGTGCATTTTTGAGATTCACAACCACATTCATACCCCATGCTGCCACATACTTCAGTAAACAGGAAAAGTCTACCATTTATCATTCAACTGTTATTAATAAGAATTGTCTTTGTGCATGGTAAATTAGATCTTTGACTGGTCCTGTTATAAAAACGGCAACAAATCTTAGAAACCGTAATTATACTGAATAAACAACATAATGACATTTCTAAACATTTTTCATCTACCTATACATCTCAAATCCCTGTGTTGAATCTATAGTGAACTGGACCACAGTACTCTACCAAACTCGCTCACTCGTGCTTTAAGTCCAAGGAAAGTCTTTTACTTTTACTGTTGCTGCACCAAACACAGAATAAAAATCCATAAAATCTCAGGGTCGACAAGAGTTGGACATTTCAAGACAATGGTTTCAAACCACTTCACCTCAATGCGCAGCCCTTTCCTCTGAACATTTTTATTTGTGGATTTTTAGTCTCTGCAGTTCCCTCTCATTTGCAACATGAAGAAATAATGATTTGAGGCTTAAAACACATGGTGTAAATCCCTTCAGCTGTGACATTAAGAAAAAACACACCAAGCTACTAAATAGCTGCTGTCTATTTTAGTCTTTACCACGAACTGGAAAAACTCAAAACTTCAAACAGTAAAATTTATGTGAAAAGTTACGAGTCAAGGTAACTTTAAGTCATGGCGTGTCTTGGTTAATCATTCAATCCTGTCGTAAAGTAAACCTGAAGGAAACGGGTAATGATTTACACAGCTCGCTGACTGACAGAAGCCTGTTGTGTGAACATTGTGTCATCATTGCTCACACCTTAGTACATCTCACCAGCCTGCATATCATCAAGTCGAGGCCTGCAGGGTCTCAGACAGATGATATGAAGCTGGTCTGGCTCTGCACCAGCTGGACCTGGTCTATCTGTTACCTTACCCTGACCCCTTTGAAACGGGCATTGTAAATCCACAATGGTTGGCCAATTCGTGACTTGGAAAGCCAGGTGCATTTTTCTGAGTGTTTTTTTGCACGTGTGTCCCAGAGGTAATGCAGATCGACGTGCTTGCCTTATTAAATGTAATCTAATACAGTATGGAATGGGCTCCTGCATCACACAGTCGCATATGCATAAACACGAAGACTGAAAAGTACTTTGTCTAGTCACACTGTACCACTGCAGACACTTTAGTGCTGCTGTACTCCAGCTTGTACATATTAATAACAGACAAAACACACATTAGAAAACGCATTTCAGCACAATCAGATTTTTATGCACATGGTCTCTACACTTACTGCTCAATTAGCTACACAGAGCAAACAGGCCCACAGCACTCGTGAATAAATTCTACCCATAAGCCTCTTCCTGGTGTGCCAGCAGAGGAGAGGAGGAGGAGGTGGGCGTCGGGTTTAGAGACGGCTTCCCAGTTGTAACCTCTGTTTGACCCCACATTAACTACCACTCCTCCTTCCTGCTGGGACCCTGGGAAGTCTGCTGGAGCTATAGCTCAATCCCTGGTCCCATCACATCACATCACATCACATTAATATTTATAGAAATTTGCAGGGAACATTTCAGACACATTATCAGTGTTTTTCCTCTTTGTGCATAATCAGGACAGCCCCGAATTATAATCTTTACATTTCAGCGACTGGCTAATCTGTACACAGAAAATAAACCGTATGCAATGTGAATACAATACAAACATGTACTGTATATAAATACAATTAAATGTGACCATCAATCATTGCATTTACATGAATACAAAATACTACTATTCCATTAATATTACCATTTACATGTGCACATATTCTGATTAATGTGGCAGTTAACATGCAGGAAGGCAGATCAGCATGTGTTATTTGTGTTTTTTGCATCAAGATAGACTTTTTCCCAGTTTCCCACAGGTAGATGACTTAAACCTCCCTCTTTCAGCCACCTTATTTAAATTGTTAGAGAAACATTTGCACTTATCTAATAACCGGTTAGCATCCAATGTGCCAATATCTAAAAATAGCCATGTCGGTTTTTTCCCCTTACAATAAATGTGGACTTTTCTAAGCATCCATCTCTACTCCAACCATGAAAACTATTTGCTTGTCTGTGGACAAAGAACAAAGCTGAACATACACATGCCTAAGGCAAACTGTAGTACATTTCAGATCTATATTCCAAATGCCCATGAATGTTCAAACATATCAGAAATGGAAAATAGTGATATTTCCCTTATGTCTTAAATGGAAAATGCTCCATTCAGACGTGCGTCAAATGTGCAACATTGTCATAATAGTGGAAAATATGTGAGCATGTAAATTTTGCCTTGTATGACCCTAAAGAACCAGACAGATGACAAACGATGCAGACTGCATGTCAAAATAACAGAGATTTTACCAGCATCCTCAAAAACCACAGACTATTTAGAGCTTAAATAATCTCTTTGGCACATGCAATAAAAGGGTAATATACACAATAAGTGCCATGGTGTTGAGACAGTGTCTACTTGGCAGGGTGTTGGTATATTTTTGCTCCTCTTGTGCCCTCCACAGCCAACAAGGAGCCTCATAAATCAGAACGACACCCTGCGTCTGCTCTGCCTCATAAACAACACAGATCTCTGACGGAGGCAGTGCACAGAGGCCTCAGCATGTGAACATTTACAAACACACCCACACAAACACCCACACACACACACACACTATATATAGCCATACAACTTGAGAGACATCTTGACTCCCAGGAAAGAGTCCATCTATTCAAGTATCTTTTAGTGAAGTATCAAGCTTCTACCACCGTGGGCTACAGTGTATGATAAAAAGCTGTCACATCAACAATGGGTCATGTTTCCTAAAGGATGATCTATCTCCTCATTCCTCGAGCTACACTCAGCTCTGCAGAGACATTTGGTTACACAGTGACACTTAATATCCACCTATTAACCTGTTTCCTCCTCTAGTCTTACGCTCATTAAAAGTCACATCTGTTTGGCTGCTGCTTCAGACCTGCCCCGTGCATTTTATAGCCGAGCTGTACATCTGGACCCCTCTCGTGTCTCTCACAATCCCCACACCCACCATGACACTCTACACACGCCTAAACTCTTGGCTTATCCAAACCGTTGTCGCTTTTCACAGCAGCAGCAGCAGCAGCAACAGCAGCAGCAGCAGCAGCAGCAACATATTCAGGCTCACTGTAAGCTCCTTCTCCAGTAGATCTGGTTCGGTGTGATATGCACTCTCAAAACAGCTAATGTTGGTCATTCTGAAACCCCATCATGTAGATTTCATTTCTTTCAGTTTATTCATTAACAATATTGAACCTAGAACTATTCCAAATGAGTTTGTTTCTATATTCAACCTTATCTACGCACTTTATCACAATACAGAAAATTTCTCTGCATTTTTCAATCAAAATGATTATTTTTATTTATTTTATTTATTTAAAACAGGCTGTGTACATGTTCATAAAAGTTCAATGAAAATCCAAAGGGTATTATATCAGAACAGAGAAACTTGAACATAAAACAAATGTCTTCAGTTACTATCGTTTGTCAAAGTACATGGATTTTACTGGTTAAAAAAAAAAAAACCCAATGATGTAGAAGATGTCAATGATTGCATATTCACTACAGAGCCTCTGAAAGTCCGAATAAGACGCTGTAAAAAAAAGCTGAGATGCTGTATTTTTCTTGAGTTATCCAAGTGTATTGATAGGATTAGTGGTTCAAAATGATGAAACATTTTAGCTTTGTAGATGCATTTGGTCACCAGTGAGTCTTTAGATCTTTGGGGATTAAGGCTTTGACACATTCCAGTGAATATAATGAGAGGAAAAAAAAAAAAAACTAAAAAAAACCTGTATACACAGCCAAACCTCCTCACCACAAGATAAACTGAATATTAGATCAGTTTAAGTAAAATCCCAGCAGGTGAGAAGTCGAAAATGCAAAACTACTTGACAGTATGAGAGTCATTTAATTATATCTTGACTCCTACAATTTAATTAATTCATCAGGGAGAGTATTTCACTGTATTTACATCAAGTGAAGAGAGCCTTAAAAAACTTCATAAAAACAGTGTAAAAGAAAAAAATGAAGAAACAAAGACAATGGGGAAAAAACTAATTGAGAGGAGACAAACAGGCTTGGAACAGCGATGAAATGGCACATAAAAGAACACCATAAAACTGCTTCCTCGTACAAATGCGCTTTGAGAAGTGATTTAAAAGATGCTACTGATGCGGCAGAGAGCTGCAGACCTTGAGAGGCATTTGACAGCAACGATCAGGTCACCTTTTGTTACAAGTCAAGCACTTAGAACAACCCACGGTGCTCTGCCAGATGACCCGAGGCTATGCTCCAGCTCATATGTGGCTATTAAAAAAAAAAAAAAAAAAAAGGTCTGATGTAGCTCGGAGCCAGACCCCTACTGAGCCTCAAAATAAACATCTGTCAATTTTCTAGATACTTTGGACTGTGGTGACAACACAGCAAAGCCCGTTTTTTCTCTTCGACTTACTTGAGCTTTTCTCGGAGAATCTCAGAGAGGTTCAGATGCGTGTCAGGTGTCTAGCTTCACAAAACATCAACACATGTAACAACTAGACTGTGGAAATGGAAACAAAAATACTACATCTATTAGTTTAATCCGATGGGTTTTATTAAGATGAAAGAGAGACCGACTAGTCTAATAATTACTCCAGACTCAAGTAATTCTGATGCGAGTGTGTAATAACTAAAAAACCTACAGTATTTGTTTAAGTAAATGCATCAAGGCCATACACTGCAAAAAGTTTAATCCTACCAAGTGCATTTCTCATTTCTAGTCAAAATATCTCACACTTATAAGACATAATCACCTAAAGAGCAACTTTTCAGTGACATAAGAACTTATTTTTTTAGACAACAGACATTGAAAATCTTATTTCAAGCAATCACACCAAGACCATTTTCACTTTTTTGTGTCTTAATCATCTCCACCAAGGAGGTTATGTTTTTGCCAAGGTTCGTTTTGTTAGCAACATAATTCAAAAAGTTATGGACAAATTTTGATGAATTTTTCAGGATATGTCTGCTCTGAGTCATTCTGGAGGTGATCCAGATCACTGTCTGGATCCAGGAAATTTTTTCAAGGATTGTTCTTTAAAAAGGATCATTGTGAGATAGGGCATGGCGGCACAGAGTTGCATATGAGGTCATTCAGCACCATCTAGTGGAGGAAAGTGCAAACAGTACCTTTAAAAAAAAAAACAAAAAACAACACCCATGTGAAGAATCTCCTGCTATTGTGTGCTTTGGCTCATAAAAGTTTACTTTATGCACGTCCACATAGCACTTGCATTTTATTTAGATTCTTCCTATTCTTGGAAATACTCTCCCAACTCTACTTAATAACACTATCAAGGGCTCATAATAACCAGTTGCTAAACATGTACAATACTCAGACGTAATGCTTTGTTTAGAGGGAAAATGAGCTGAGATTTCAGAGGAGATGATGCCAGTTTTGTGGTTTCCAGCATTAAGAGCCGTCTGTACATAAAACCTGAGTGATATTTCCTTTCCACAGGTATTGGGATGTTTACTTAAAGATTGGTGTCACTTTACACCATCG
>JAQQZY010000006.1:29864493-29882354 GCA_030068375.1 Ostorhinchus rueppellii | reverse complement strand
AACATCTAAGGCTCAGCAAGGCGTTGACTGGGAGTCCTGTCAATCAAAATATACCGAATAGATATATAGCCTGAAGGGCCGAGGCGTGGATGTAATCCGACTTGTTTGTTTACTGCGTGAGGTAACGCCCACTCGACATGAGCAGAACAGCAGATTTGAGCCAGTTTTGTGTCTTGGCCAGTTTAGGCGGAGACGGTATGCTGGAGCGTATTCAAGTTTTCCACTTTCAAGGGTGGTTTGAGATTTCTGCGTCTTCAAGCCCCAAAAACGCCGTCACCATATAAACGAAAGGCACTTCCGACAAAATAGTTTATCGTCTTTACTCGCAAGCGTCTCCGTGTAAACTGGGCCTAAATGTGTTTGTTCATTGCAGAACATCAGGTGAGCCCTTTGCTGGTGCTCAAAAGTCATGATGTTAGACACAGAACACTCAAGTGGTCATGTTGGAGATGACACTAGTGGAACTGTTCCACTCATTTTGCCACATTATGTTGTGGTGTGTAGCACTGTATATTTGATTGTATCATCTTAACCAGTCAGTTTATCATAGTTTCTGTCATTTCATTATATAATGGGTTTTCAAAGTCCTGACAGTGAGTACCACTGGGGTGTAGGGATGAAAATGAGCCCATGCTTAAGCAAAGATAAGAGTGAAGGTGGGTTGAAATTGCATATTGCATGAATCATGTGAAAACATTAAAGTTCGTATCGTTGCTTGTTTTTCTCCCAAAAAATATGCATAAATCTTAACATCTGTGCGTGTCTTTATCAACATGTAGAAATATACACTCCAAGAAAGTGTGCACAAATATCTACGAAAATGGATGCAATTAGTTGTACATGTGCAACAGCAACTTCTATATGTGCTTGTATTTGCAGACTTATAGATGGATGCATGTCCTCAATTACATGTAGTGGTGAAATGTACGGGGCTCCTTAAGGAATGCCGAGTGATGTCACAGAGGAACCATTTTACATACCTGGACATGATCTGATGAATATGAGAATATATCTGAAGGATTTGATGTGGACGTGCCTGAACTAATGCAGCCATCTATTAGGTATTAGGCTTGAATAATACTGTGATTCATTGACCCACTATATGTATTTTAAGTTTTGACATTGTTGTGTCTGTGCTTGTTGATCTGTTTTTTGTTGTAAAGAGAAAAAAAAAAAAAAAAAAAAGGTTTTTGTCGTTGCTGATGACGCAGAATCCAAAAACCATGCAACACAAGCACCATTTTTGCAAATAAACATGTCAATCTTAAATAGGATCAAAACACAGTAATGTCCCCGTCAGAGAGTGAACTTTATCAATTGTCATTCCAACATTTCAGTATAAAGCAGCTCCTCATTTATGGTCGAACTAAAGCAGAAATGAATTTAAAAGTAAAAATGTGGGTCATTTAGCAACAACTAATCGGTCAAATTGTCTAAAATTTCCCGTCAGATTTGGAATACCGTGTTTTGACCCTATGTTGAACCTTGTAAAAAATGGTTTCAGTCATAATTGTTTGTTCAAAAGCTGTTTTATGCTCCAAGAGTCATTACAATGAACAATAATCATAATTGTGTAGTGATAATGAAAATCATTTGAGATCTCATCCCACTGTGACCCTGGTAGGTTGTAGACAGCAAACATTTTCTTCCAAGTGATTATGCAGTAATAAAAAACAGAACTCAATACTATAATCCTTTTTATAATTGGATGCCTCTGAATCACCAAAAAAAACCCAAACACACACACACACACCTTTAGGGAAAAGGGTATTAGATCAATAAATAGGCTACTGCTGTGGGAGCGTTATCTACCTTTGAGAAAATGAAACGTCAAAAAAAAAAAAAAAAAAAATCAGGGAAGAAGACAAACACACAGCACAAATACAAGGAAACCTGACCCAGTTTGCTTGTCCTGCTCTCCTTTGTGCTGGTGGGAAGAGGACACTATTATGGGGGTGGAGTCTATAAAAACCAACATAGCAAAATGGTGTGAGTGCACAAGTCTGCGTCCAGGCCCCTCGGGTTGATAATAAATCTCCCGAGCGTTCCTGTCCACACTTGAGTGTCTGTTCCCACTCCATGTCACAGCTTCTGACATTCAACTTTAACTCTATTTACTTTCCAAAATGGTACCACAGTCGAGCAGCGAAGCCTCACTAGGTAGTTATGTCTCAATGCTCAGAAAGATTCCTGGAGCTACATTACATCCTTTCAAATTCTTTCAACAGCAAATGAAACAGCTGCAGTTTGACGCTGTTGACTAAACTTGCGTACGGCAGTAATTATTTCAGTCCTTGTGCTGGCATCCTCCTACAGCTGCTCACACTTCACTACTGGCACACACAAAAACTGGGCCCAGGATAACTGGTTCAAGCCTTTCTCTTGTTTCTTGTCTCTCAATCACTGTATTAACTTAGTGCCAAGTACACAAACTGAACCAACAGTCACCTGCACTGCTATCACCGCAAAAAGCATTTCCCCTTGGCATCAGTATAATGAGGCAGTAACTGAAACACATTTTTGTTATTCAGATTAAGAAGCGTTCTGTGTGTTTGCATAATGAGCCCGAGCAGAAGCGCTACCAAGTGTTATTGTATGGCATAAATACTGCGCAAAATCAGAAGTTACATTGATAGTCACAGCATGACGGTATCAAAGCTGGTGGTGAAAGAAGATCAAACGCATGGTAATCTGAGGAATTTTACATGGAATATCATGACACATAATGGCAGCAATTTGAAGATCAAAGATGGTGCAGATCACTGTAAATGCACAATTTCCTTCCCTTTCATTGCTCATCTCTCGGCTGTGAAAAGAAGTAAATGAACATAGGGTTGCCACCTTCAACTCCTGCTGATTCTTACGCCCTTAAACTGAAGTCATGACAGAGGAGGAAGCAGCCTAATTAACAGATAATCTGAGGACAGCCGCAGGTTTGGCTTTCAAAGCAAAATAACTCCAGGGTCTCCACAAAGGGGAGGAAGCTGAATAGATAGGAGATAGAAAAGGACCACCCTCAACTAGAGCCTAAAAAAGAAAAGTAGAGATTAAAAGCGTTAAACTGAGCCAAAATTGTCAGCAACGACAATACAGATATTTTACACAACATTTTTGTATGTTTTAGTTTGCAAAATCTGAAGTCTTATAAAATGTTTTCAATGAAGAGCTTCAGTTTGTGTGTAAACACTGTGTCACATCCCATTTTGCTTCTATTCTTTGTGCTTTTTTGTAACGAACCTGCTCGAGGAACATCAAATCCCGGTGTATAAATCAGTGTGTGGCCTGTAATAGACCGAGGCCAGCACAGATACCTTTGGGAACAGGACTGGACCAGCGTGGGGGACAAACCCACATGATGTAAAGAATACACTTCCACAACCCTAACATTTAAGGAAACCGAAGTTCATAGCTTGTCATTGGTGCTGAAGTTCATGACAGATTACAGCCTCTGCATCCACTCCGTCCAGTATTATCCACAGTTATAACTCCAACACAAGAACAGGGTGTTTTGTCTGAGTGTTTACCAGTGTACCAGTCTCTAGTCAGATACTTTTTGAAATAAAAGGTCATGGACTGAATTACTTTCTACAAACAAAAAGAAGAAAATATTGTTTTTCAGAAAAATACCAGTTTGTGTGGACAGGGCACTAGACAGGCACTGTGCACTTTAAAAAACACTTGTGTTTCCCCCCTAGTTCAGATAAAGGGCTTAAAATGTCTAACTCTTGCTTAACTTCTTCAAGAAGACGTCACAAACACACAGTTTTACTCTGAAGAGAAAAGCCAGTTTAAAAAACCGTCACACTTGAGAACCTCTAGTGTATTATTACCCAATATTCCAAATTTTTGTGTGGTACAACCATTTCTTTTAAAACTGGCAACTAACTAGCCACAAAAGAAATGCAATCTGTTATCTCTATCCCTGAACTTATATAAACGGATCTGCTTTCTGCGGAAATGTTTAGAGCTTTGAGGCCACGCCAGATATTTAACTTGGCTCTGCTTTCAGCTTTTGAGAACGGATGAAGGAAGAACATGGTAAAGGAGTCCTGAAAAATAAGGAAGGCCGTTACATTTCTCTTTAAATCACAGCCACACCTCTATCCACACATTATTAAACATTGTTCTATGCTCCAAACGGTCAGGACTACCTTAAGAAACAGGAAGGCCACAAATGATAGCTTTTTACACGAGCGATGTCAAATGCTGCGTTGATATTTTCTGATTACACGCTGATGACAGTAATTAGACAATGAAATTGCAGTATACGTTATGGCAAGTCTCCACCCTGATTTTCCCCTCTCACCACAACAAAGTTAAATAACTCCTCACGCTCCCTCTGCCGCTGTGCTTAAGGAATCCACATGAGGAAATGCAGAGTTTTATAAAGTACCTGTGAGAGTTTTGACAGCTTTCAAAGTTGTGGATAATATTTTCTGTGGACCTTTTCCCTGTCAAATACATTTTTTGGACATGGTTTCTATCTGCAGCTCATCTCGCCTGCGCTCAGAGAAGTGAACACCTGGAGCAACAAAGCAGCGAGGGGAAGTGATGAAGATGCCTTTGTTTCTCAAGGGTTTTGGCCACACAGAACTCAACAGACAGAAGAGAAATGATTCCACATGTAGCTTTTCCCAGATACACCGAGTGTCAGGCACAGATCCACACTGTGCCTTTAGGTTTGGGTCAGCGGTCTCACCTTTCCCTCTGAAAAATGGTTTCGTACACATCGAAAAAAAACTACAGCTGTATTTTCATTTGCACAAGTAACTCTTTAGTTTTACCCAGGCTCCTTTTCAGTGTTTAAAAAACACAGAACATACCTCTGGCTCTTGTTCTGCCCTATAATTATATATTAGATGAAAAAAGAGAAGGGTAATAGGTACAGGACTTGGCAGAAACACTTACATTCCTGACGTGAACCCTTCATCTCCGCAGTTAGCCTTTTCCTTGCCTCACTTCATAAGCTTTGTAAGGTTCTGTGGCAGATTATGTGCACACTAACAGTTCGCCATTGATGTGGCTGAGCAAAAGATGATTAATATAGTGTATAGGCTTCCTTTAGAAAAGCTCACAGACCATAACACAGACAGGGGTTTGTCAGAGCCGGAACTGCAACCTTTGGTCTTGAAGAGCACACCTGCTGCTTCCAAACCCAGCAGCGTTGTCAAATGAGCAGGTGGCGAGTGACAGGCTGGTGAGCGGCGTAGAAGAGGCATGGTTAAGTATTTAGTCTGTTTATCCACGGCCTCCTGACTCAATTTAACACCTCACAGAGAAGCACGATTGCATATTCCCTGTAAATTTACTGCTTGGAATTTTTTTTTTTTTTTTTAAAAACAAAAACACCTGACAAAAAAGTCACTTTGCATTCCTGTTACAACAACATCGTTACCTTGGATGTGGAGCTGATGTCAGGTCAAAGCGGCAAAAATCAGCAGTAATAATTTTGTTTGCATACAATAAAGTTGCTGAAGGCTACAGCTGCAGGAATGCCAACCCAACATTCTACTTTTATTTGGCTGTCTACAGGGAAAGGGTTCCCAGCCTTTAACATTTAACCGATTAGTTAACAAGGTTTTGTGTGCGCTAATAAAATATCTCTTGACATGCCATGACAAAAAGGTCACAGTAAGACAGAAATAAGTTGTTTCGACAGATTTCATGTTCCAGAATAAACTAATTGGGCTGTCAATTTATTTTCCAGGGCAGAAGGTCAATAAAAGTGGAATTTCCTGATGTAACCTGAAAATTAATGTGAAAATAAAGCCAGATTGTTTTAATGACAATGCTTGAAAAAACTAATTTAACATGAAATGTGAAAATGTTGTGACCATGTTGAATAAATATTCTTTCATTTTTACCACTCTTTCAGACTGCATCCTAACATACGAGCTGCTTCCAAATGTTCCCTTCTTCATTCTACATTACTGACAAAATATAAGCAACTTGTTATAATGTCAACTTAGAAATAATCAGTTGCAACATGTATTAAAATTGCAAATGTGGCTCAGTTCAGCCTCCCACCTCTGGAACTGAGCCTTCTGCTTCTACATCAGGAGGCAGCCTTTGCTCTATCAAAAACAATTTGCAGAGCAGCAGTTCAGCCCATAATTTGATGTTGCCTCCAATGAATTCTCAGATAAGAGGCCCGTGACTATGTCTGTTTAGCTCCTCTACTGGCCTTTAGAGGACCAGAGAGCCGACTTTTCATTGTTAACTCGATGTTGAGCCATCATGTGGCCCAACAATAAAGAAGTCGGCCACAACTCACTGTGCCTGTAATCTCTCTTTGAGGCCCCAGCGTCTCTAATTGCCTGGACACTTGTGTCCGAGGGCTCCTCTCTTTTCTCAGTGAAAAGATGAGACCTCTGTTGCTCCTTACAACAGGCTTAAGCTGATAAACCCTTTCATTCAACATGACCATGGGATCGGTGCTCCGTGCAAACAGATTGGGTAAAAGAAGACAAATCAAAACAGTGATTAGCCCCCAACACAGAGCAGAGCTAAGCCACAGCGCTGCCTCAGCAGGAGGTCCTCACTCACAACCACAAAAACTCTTGGATCATTCATATGTGTCTTTCCTGACTCAAACACATTCTGTAGTGCAACTACACAACCTGAAATATGCCTGGTATGCATATGCTGGCAGCAAGGATTTTATTGAAGAACAAAGACGTAGCATGGTTGAATTCAAAATTGGACGTGGCAGCTGAAGAAATGTATGGACAACCGAGCAGCAAAGAGACAAAACAGTGTAGCCAGGGCTGAATCTTCAAAAAAAAAAAAAAAAAAAAGGGTGTTCAGATCCCTCTCACTCAGACAATCACCACCTCTTATGACACTCTTCTTCCTGTCATAGACATTATCTTGCCTGCATGTGGCTTTCTTCAGATTTCTCAGCCTGTTCCAGGCAGTATCATTGCCAAAACCTCCATATGGCATACTATCAGTACATCATCTGTCCTGTTGTTCAACATTATACAAAATCCATGTGGTTTCTCACCATCAAGGTCAGATGAAGTTATGTGTTTACACACAGCAAATACTTCACCACCCCCAGTGCTATATACAAACATCGATTTACTATGAATTAGATGCTCCACAAACTTTTGTTTTTTGAGTATATTTTTGTGCAAGATAGGCTACCCAATGACTCATTACAAAGTAATGCATAACCAGGGAGACAGTTTTTATTTAATCTCAGCTTTGTCATCTTAATGTTTAAATGAAAGGAGCAGATTTTTCATCTGAAACCGGTGTTAAGATGGAAAAATTGACATTAAAATAATATAGGCAGGTAAAACTGTTTCTACAACTGTCTTCCTGTAGCAGTAAACAATAAGCAAAATGAAGAATACATTTCATTTTTAATGAAACGCAACAGCGTGCAATATAGCAGTGTGAATCAATTTGTGGTCACCACTGCTGCACCATTATTTGTGTTCAAGATTAGCTTGCCCAACAGTGACCTTGAATAATAGCCCACAAATGTATTCTTAAGAATCATGTGACTCAGGCCTGTGCACACAAGCCAAGACAGATACCAACATATCCCATTCTCCTACATACATATAATGTGTAATTATGTGGGGAGTACAGTTGTGTCAAATGAATACATGCAGTAAACTCTGAACGCAGCTGAAGGCCATCTTGAATGTTTACATTAATAATAGCAATAGAAACATTACACGGCACAAAAAAAAAAAAAAAAAAAAAAAAAAAAAAAAAAAAAGCATGCATGTCTGTGTGCAAGCCGCTGGAGGAGAGGATTCCAATTGACTCTTTAGTTATTGCAAAAATAATGAGAAAACTACAGGCCATGAGGTCTGCCAAAGTCAGACCTTGTTGGTTATTCTTAGCTTTCTCTTAATACAACTTTGCAAAGACAGCATATGAATTAGTGACAATTCTTGAGTAAAGTTGAGGTGCTGAGTTTCAACAAAAAGTACGTTTGAAGAGGCTTACTTCTACTTCTTCGTTCTTTCTGCAACTGTTAAAACTCTTAACTTGGTACCATGCTTTGCTGTGAAAACTGCCTGAAAGAGCTGATTCAATAATATGGAAACGATTCTTGTGGGAAGCCGTCTGCAGTGCCATCTGACCTTATTAGACATATGATATATCCTCAGCTGTCTCATTATCCTGCTGGAGATTAACAGGTCGCTGTAAATGCAGCATCTGTCTATGAGCAAAGTGAGGATCAACCGTCAGTTTGAGCCAACTAATCTGAATTATGCTAGGTCAGCAATGTCACAGCCTGAAGTCTTTGACAGCTTTAAAAAAAAAAACAAAAAACCCACATGTTCAGTGTGTGTAACTAGCTAGTTCAAATTAAAAAGCACACTGGTGACTTGGCCTGATCTTCCTGTAGAGTTGGGGCGTCAGAGTGCAAGCCTCTTAAAAATGTCTGTCAAGATTGTGACAATGTGCTATTTCTGGACTTTTTGATTGTAGTTTCCTGTGGTGCTCATGGTGTCACAGGTAAGAAAGTGAGGGGAAAAAAACTGCTGCTGAGTGATTGGGGTTGGCAGGTGTGTGAGCGTGCGCACATACTGACAAGTTGTCATGAGGTGTCAGCGTTGAGATACAGCATATTGAAAATATTGTGCAGTTATATTGCCTCAAAGTATTTTATTAAGAAAAATTTCAACACTCCTTATCAGGCTATGACACACTGAACTAAAGTGATTAGGGGCAGATCATGTTCATCCTGTAGAATAATGGGGGGAAAAAAAAAGTTCTGACAATATGAATACGTGATAAAATAAGCACAAAAATCAGGCTAGATTTGGATAAATAATCATGCATATAAACTCAGCATGCAAACATTTGAACAATCAGATGAAGCTCTAGTTTTACCATTAAGCCAATCAGATGAAGCCCCAGCAGCCTTTTGGTGAATTTGTTCAACTGCAATATTAGCTTGTCTATTTATTAAAAAAAAAAAAAAAAAAAAAAAAAAGTCATATAATCACAGCTCTCCTGAGAAACATCATTGAACATTGCAGTTTTTTTCCCTCCCATTGTGCAGACCTAATGGAAACTAATAGGAAACTCACAAAATTAAAACCGTAATTTAATCATAGTGGCATACAGTCTAACAAATCAGATAAACAGTACAGTACATCCATCTTTTTAATTCGTAGGAGAAGCTGATCTGTCCTCTACCCATCCACAACTGGATGTCCAAAAAGCCGAGCCACACAGAGTGGAGCACTTTCCTCCATCCACATGCTCCCTTAGCCTGGGGGAGGGACTATGCTTTTAGACATACAAAAAAAAAACAAAAAAAAAAACTACCATTCCCATCCTCACAGTTAATGTATACAATTCACACTGTGTAATCAAGAATAAAGGAAGGCACAGTATAAAAATAGAAGACGGTTAGAGCTGTTACAAAAATACTATTTGCTACAGAAAAGCGCCCTGCATTCAGAGAAATCAAGCCTCCTTTTTCATCACTTGCCAGCGTACATGCTTGTCAGTTGCAGGATAAAAATCTCTTCGCCGCGTGCAACAGCTACACTGTAGGAAAGACAGCGGGGCTGGTGCCAGTGTGCCATGCTACACACAGAGACAGTGGGTCTCTTTGTATGGCAAGCTTCTTTTCAGACAGGAGCAGTAGCTGCAGGAGCACTTACATTTGGATGAAAACACCAGTGAGGGAGAGGTTTACAGCTTGCATATACACAACACTGCTTCATCTGGGTAGGCGAGGTGGTCACACGGAAGGGAATGGGTTATCGTCTGAGGGGAAACTTGTCACGCCAGACATTTTCATACTATGAATAAATTTACATCAAATCAACACTCACTGATCAAGCAGATAACCTGATGGAGCTTTCAGGAGTGTCAGTGATAAAGATTAAAATCTGCAGCCAGTGTAGACAGTCCCAAGCATGCATCCATCATTATGTCCCTTTCATTTAGCTTTAGAAACATGATGAGCAGTGATGATGAGGGGGAAATCGGGCTTTCACAAAGGGCCAACATTCAATCTAGGAGAGATAACAAAAGGAAGACGAAAGACAGCCCTGGATGGTGGGATGCCCCTGGGGCGGCTATGCTGTTATTATGTTGGAAAGGGCTGCTGAGCTGCGGTGTGGGGCAATTAGAGACCGGAGGATTGACTGGGGGAGGGTCCAGGCACAACAAGCCGTCCATGAAGTGTTTTCAGCTCAGAGAGAAAGAAGAACAAACCTCCTTGCGTTCACGCTAACCCCAATATGGCAGCAATGGCACAAAAAACACAACAGATGATGCTGGATTTATGAATTGAAATAACAACCATCTGCTTATTTCCACGGAAAGAAGCTAAGCTACTTTCCCGTCATCAGCAGAATTTAAAATGATATCAAGCGATTGCATGTGGAATTTCATGCTGCACTGGTTTTGGATGATTTGACTGGTAAGTATGTGACAATTAGGCTGGTTTGGGATAATGTACGCAAGCAGATGAATCATCTGTTGTTCTCGTTTAGAGCTGCTGCAGACACTGCGGTGAACACATTAGCCATGTCCATTATGTTTAACGTCACTCTGCTTTGGAAAGTCCTTGCTATATAAACCACAGAGTCCAGGAGCAGTCGAGCTGCAGAACATGGGGACAAAGAAGAAAAGTCAATCCCAGAGTATCGTTTCAGCAGTCCGTGGACCACAGGCTGAGGTCACAGCCTTACAGCTATTGTGTGTTGTCATTTAATGGGTAGATAACGGAAGTAAAAACAGATTGAATTCCAAGAAGGAATGGCTTTTACAAGACACACAGTGCGACTGTTCGTCAACTCTCACTTGGGTAACTTAAGCTACTAAGCCTCACCTCTGATGAGATCTCCATTGTCGCCTCTCATAATATTACACATCTTCCAGTAAAGAACATACAATGGACTGTGAAAGAAGGCAGTAACACAAGCTTAGTAGTGCGAGATGTAACAGTTGGTATTGCCAAGTTATCCCAAGCACTCACAAACACACACTGTTTCCATGCCCTCCGGCCTTAAACTGCTTCAGTGGAGCAGGTGTCTGCCCACATTCTTTATATAAGCTCATGTCAAACATGGCGCACAGCAACAAGGCCTCACAGCTGCAGGACAATGGAGTCACATTAAACTGCAGCACTACAACCACATACACTCTTAAACCAAAGACAGTTTCTGCAAGGTCAACTTACAGTAAGATAAGGATAAAGCTCTGGTGCAGCAAAAACATTTAAGTGAATTCAAACATGATGCATTTGCAGCTGCATTTAATGATGCTTCATGTAATTTAGTAAATTACACAAATTATACTGTGATGGTCTGTGTTAATAAGCACTTACAAACTGCAAAGATGCACATTGAAGATAAAATGATTCTGTATCCTAATGACAACAACACTTCCTCTAGTTTTAGCAATTTAAGCTTTATAACTAATTGCTATATTTTGCCAAAAGGTTCCTCTATCTAAACCTAAAATAGGTCTGTTTGTTTTGACCCTATTAACTACAGTGAGGGAGTGAAAAGTCCACTCCCATTAGATTCAGCCAGAGGGAGGAAAGAAAAAAAAACAAAAAAAAAAAAAAACACACCCTTTATCTCTATTAGGTTCTTGACACATGCTAAAACTAAAAAAAAAAAAAAAAACAAAAAAAAAAAACCACACACCTCGGAAAATATTTAAACAATGTGAAAAAGGATTTTACTTGTCATTTTAATCTCCCAGGGTCAAATGTCTTAAAAAGAGGATTAACTCAATTTCTATTTAGTCTCAGAGCCAAATACACATTAGGCTACTTACTAAAACCCCTCTGCTTTGATCAGAGTAAATGTTCTAGGAGGAAGTGTCACTGTTTAATGGCTACAGCTCATAGAGGTCACTGTTCTTCACACGGATTTGTTCTCCAATTGTTTTTAATATTTCGATGTTCAGTCCAACTCCTTCAAAGCAGTAAAATATGTTCATATTTTTGCTGCCAGTGTCTTGATGTTGTTAAAATCTTGTCTTAATATCCTGTTGATACTATACACATGATGCTGGTTCCCATGAGCTGCAGCGCCAACGTGCTGAGTGAAAACTAGTGAGGAATACATCCCCTCTGAAGCCTGCAATTAACTCTTAAGCTCTCAATTACAGATATTCCACATCACAGTAGCCTCAAAAATGTCACATTCTGCTGCAGATATTAACCCATGCTATGCGAGCGAACACAACATCTAACGCCACGGAGCCATAAGAACCCAATCCAACAGGGAGAAATGGCTCCCTAAACCAGTTCAAGGCCTTTCCATGCCACTTCTACTGACAGGGCACAGAGCGCTGCAGATTTCAGCAGGTCAGTGACATATTGATGAAAGGCATCCTTAGCCCCTCTCTGAAGCCCCCTTTGCACCCTCATAGCTGCCGGCTTCGGGCCAAGTGAACGGGCGCTGTGCCTCTGGGGGCCGGCTACAGAGCAGACCCGCTGACCACGAGGACTGAACAAGGGCCTTTCTCTCACCGTGATGTGATCCTCCTCCTTTCGAGTCCTGTAGGGACAGTTCTGGCAGAATCTCAGCTTTGCCCCCTTTACACATCCCCACCCCCTTTTGGTCAACTTTTCACATAGACTTGGCTAAAGCTTTAATTGATTTACATGGAAGTCTCTCACTCCTGCTGCACAAGTCCATGTAAGGCAGTGCCAGCGAGCCAAGACACCCAGACAGCTGGCCATCCCCGAGCAACAAGCAGACGTCCACCCACTGAGAATGCGCTATTCAAGGGTCCCATAAGAAAAACACCAGAGGATAGACTGTATGCTATTCAGAACGAGCGCTGCTACTCTTGGCCTGTCTGGCTTTAGGCATGACACCACTCTCAGAATGGAAAATATCAGATAAGGGAGACGAATGGCATCTTTATAGGCAGAAATGAAACAGAAAACATGAACAGATCATTTATTAGATTCCACATTCACATTTTCATGATTATCTGAACCTTTTTCTAATCTGATAAGTTTTAAAATGTGCCATTTTGGCTCTGATACATCTGTCTGTAGTCACCACTCCTTAGTTTCTGTTGCTATGTCCCGCCCACAGCACTGATTGGTTAGACGTCACAAGGAACAGCCTATCAACACTGAAATGACAACAGGACCTTTATTTATTCATTCATTAGAATCCCTCTGGCTCAGTGGGAAACTGACAGCAAATACTACTGAAGTGTACTTTTTTTTGGTTATTTGAGTCAATTTAAGCATTGCAACAAAATGTTGTGTTTGAGTATTTAGAACGTCTCCAAGATTTAAATTTTTATTACAAATATAAACCACCTATTGATTATTGACTGCTAATAATCAGCCCTGAGAAAAGCATGTGGGTTAAGAAAGTCTCAAATGTCTACCCTTTATTAAGCATGGATGTCTGGTAAATTGCAGTTTGCACCACTTATGGTCCTTAAACTTTCCGTCCTCTGCATTTAATCAAGACTATTATGTCTTCTTGATTGAATAACAAACATTTCCTGCAACAGGAAGAACTGGATAACCCTTGAGTAAAGGAAAGGAGGACAGGCTCCAGTGAGATATAGCCAAGTCAGTACTGTACAGGGAAGAGGAGGAGGGAAGCGAAGGGTGGGGGGAGCCACAGTCCGACATTCTGAGGTAGGCGGCGAAGCTCTGAAAGACATGATTTCAGAAAAATTGCATCCTTCGCCAGGAGATGAGCTCAGCTTGTGCTAAGTCATAAGAGCCCTGTCAGTCAGGGTGGAGAGGAGGGGTGAGTGAGCCACTTAAGTCTCCACAGACCCACAACATCAACACAGTTCTCCACTGGGTCAACATCACTCACCAGTTAAGTCTGTCTGTAGTGCAACACAGCAGATCCTCTACAGTTACTGCATCACTTACATGCACACTGAATTTAATCACCAGCTAACTTTATACAACCCGACAGAGTTTTACCTCTTTCACGTTGATCGAATCAAATGTATTTTTCTATAGTGGTGACCTTTTGTGTCATTAAAATGCATAAATTACATGCAGTTAACCTCAAAATATCCACTTCCAGCAATGCTTTTATAAAATCTAAATACCAGCTAACATAAATCACAGATTAACCCACTAGCAGCTATAATGAGGACAATGTATGTGCATGGATGCGTTACATTTATAAAACGACATTAGTGGACTGCAGCTGCTGACTGAAACCCTCCCTGCAGAAAAGGCCGAAGGTTGGATGAAGCTCAAACTGAACCAAAATTGCAGGCCTCTGCGACGACACAGATCTGCATCTTATTCTCACAAGGCCTGGACAGACAACAGACCACCGACAAGAACACGAACAATGCTCATGTTGATGCCACAGATATTTTCCACAAGCAGTTAGAACACAATAACGCTGCACTGTGGCGGTGGATCTGATGTGCTCCGCCCCAGACAACAAGACAACCCCCACTCCCCCTGTCATTTCACAGTGGTGCCTTATTCACGCCTGGACTTCATTATCAAGTAGAACGGAAATCATCATTGGCTATCTGAAACAATTTACAAGACAATGATTCGGTCTAAACCACGAAGCCATGTCTGACACACACACACACACACACACACACACACACACACACACACACACACACACACACGATGCGTTAGATCAGTATAATTCTATGATATGACAAAGCTTACAATATATTTTATTTTCCTTGTTCAGTCATATGCTTCTGAAAAAAGAAAAAAAATTAAATATAATTTAAGCTTGTACCCCTTTCCAAAATACATGAGTCAGGATGTTCTGATTATTTTGGCAATATTCACTTGCACAACTAATGTAAATACAGTAGTTTAAATAACTATATTCCATGCAAACCTGAGCATAGATTTATTCACAGCTGTGAGCAAATGCACATTTAGGAAATGACTGAGGGATGACTCACTGACCTGAAGTGCACAGAACACAGTTCTTCCTGTCATAAAAGATATTTCAAGTAAACAGAGAAATAAGTCTCCAAATGATATGCAACTGATCTGACAAATAATGATAATTGATATTTTGTTGGACAGTGTTAGACAAAAGAAGCCAACTGTGTTTAAAAATTAAACCTTCTGAAACCAGTTCCACAAAAATAAGACTCGCAGTCAACAATATAATATTTTTTTCCATTTTAAATTAAAAATGACATGTATGCATTTTTATTCTGAGTACAACTACGAAAGAAACCTTACACTACCTCTGTGAAATATCAGAAAAATAAATCCAACCTCCATGATATTTTACAAATAGCAGACAAATATAATGTCTGCACAGTAATGTTGATACTAAGGCAGCAGATGAGATGATGGTAAAATAACAGGCCTTCACTGTCAAAGTTGTGGCTGCAGCAACCAGAACAATATGCTGCCAATACTGGAGACATAGGAGAACACTGCACTGGGATGTGTTTAGCTAAAATATAATATCTACTGTTATTCCCTGAATAAAACTGTGGGATGGGGAAGACAAAAGGGAATGTCTTCTGCTCTGTTTTCTATTCTTTTAATACCTCTGTGTGTGGCCCTTCTACATTCAGATCATCTTGATAAAAATCACAGTTGTTTGCTGTAAGTGATTGCATGGAAAAAAAGGGCAAAAATGAAACATAAAATGAAAAAAATCCCTTCCTTTGCAGCTTTTTCTTTTTCAGCATAGATTTTTATTTATTTATTCATATATATTCTAGTTATGAGAAAGTTATTGTTTCTAATTTGAGCATGTTGCATACAGTTTTAGGCTATTATTGTGAAAATGAATACTTTGTTTTCATTTATAAAAGACCATTTAAAGAAGAAGTCAGAAGTTCACGTTAAAGTAAGATTTGAGAAACATCCTCATGACCCACATAAACTATACACCTGTGCACTGGGGAAAAGCACACATGGCCTGGAGATGTTTTTGTTTAGGTTTTTTTGTTTGTTTGTTTGTTTGTTTGTTTTTTTTTCCAGCGGTTTGCAGACTGATGAACACCTCAGAGGATAGTTCCCAGTGTTCCTCTTTACATCCCAGCAGCCCATCTTACCTTTTTGTGTCTGTCTTTGAAAGGTAACGCAGGCCATAGCATCTCCTGTAAAAAGTCTTGCCAGTGTTTCTGGTCCTGATCAGACGAGATGAAGACGATTTCCAATTTGTCTTTATGTTCAGACGTCTTTTTAAACCTGCTGTAAAACTCGCACAGGCTGGCGTTGAATTGCTTGCATGGTGCGTTCAGGCTACATCCGAAGAAGAGCCCGACCAGGGACAGCTTGGCGCCCAGTGACTGCACGTCCACCTCGGCTTTCTCGCTGTTGACGAGCCGCTCCCCGAGTAGACTCACCAGAAACTCCGACATCGCAGCGCACAGTCCACGAACACACAACGGTACCCTCAGCCAAGGCTCTCGCGCATATAACCGCTACGTTGTGCGTCGGCCGGTCCTTCCTCCTCCTCCGGTTTGGGCTTGTAGGTGAGCTCCCAGCCCCTGCGAGGCGTTGCGGTGTGCGTTTCTCCGCTGCTCGTCCTCCGGTGTGAGCGCTGTGCAGGAATGCGCTCCGCTTAAATCACCCTGACTGCAACAGCGGTTGCGCGTCCAGCCCTCACACTTTAATCATGACATCTGGTGGTTTTAGTTTAAAGAGAATACCCCAGCACCGTGCAATGTGTTTTTAATACAGTCCACGCTGCAAAATGAGCTCAATTCTTTAGATGTCTGAGTTTATGGGTTACAAATCTCTATAAACTGTGCAATTTTTCTGATTCATTTCAGACATGTCCTCGGATAACTTTGCTGATTTTTAACTCTTTCTCTTCTATGACTTTATTTGATAGCTGTAAATTAAAATAAATAAATAAATAGAAAAAACAAATTTGTAGAAAATTAATCTTGAGAGGCCACTGTATTCCAATGGAAAGGCTGACACCTAGCGTTCAAAAATGAGAAATACTTGAGCTGCAGTAAATAAGGATTTATTTGACTCCTACAACAAGGCAAAAAAAGAAATCACACAGAAATTCGGATAATTTTCTGATGTGTTACACCCTTAACACAATTTCCACACATGACTTAGTTGAATTACACTCAATTGCACATTAAAATACAACATAAAATTGTCTTTTTCACTTTTCCTCAAGCAGATAAGTTTGTAAAGACCAAGACGTATGCAGATGTTCATGACTTGGATTCGCAAAGTACACAGTTACTGATAGACATTAAATGATAGTGTTAGTGTAGGTTGTATATTGTGTAGGCTGTATAATGTAAACAGTGGTGCTTCTTTTGAATTCCTGAAAATTACACTTTTTGTGTCACAGTGAAATCTTGCAGGTTTAGTGAGTTGTCGAGCGCACAATCCCTCAATCCTCAGTGAACATCATCCTGACCAGCTCTGATTTGAAGCATTCCTCCTCCACCAACTTTTGAGGCTGAAAGAGAGATTATATGAATGTAGCATTCATGGATAAATGGTCCCATATGCAACATTTTCTAACTGAGAGATGACACATTTTCTGTTGTGTCTTAATCCCTGTTAACTTGGTTTGGATATTTAAAGACATGTTCAACTTTTTTTTTTTTTTTTTTAAACTGGCCTCATATTGGTCAATATTAATAAAATAAGTACAAGTTATACCTACCGTGCCATATCTCAGAAGAGTAGGAACTCCACTCAACTTTAGTGTCTTCTTGAAGTCATTATTTGGATTCTTCCAGCTGAAGCAAGAAAAGGGATTATTAGGCAACTAGTTTGATGCATTTAGTCAGCATTTCTCTCTCAAAAACACTGTTATTGATTCTTTATGCAAAACATTCCAATTGAGAATACATTTTTGGCTACAAATATGCCCTTTACAGCTGTTTTGCAATGGAATGGAATGTATTACATATACACGTCTCTCAGA
>JAQQZY010000006.1:29831727-29858743 GCA_030068375.1 Ostorhinchus rueppellii | reverse complement strand
TGCATTCCTGTGTAAAACTACATAAAAACAATGGCAGCAAGAATGCAAACTGTTATCTGCACCAAAGGTGAACACACGAAATATTGACATTTTTGTTCATTATTTGTCAACAAGGACTATTTTGTTATTCCAATTGGTCATTTTCTCAATGAATAACAATGAAATTGTTAATTTGAAACAAGTTTTTTCATATACTGTGAAGTTATTTATGTTTTCTTGTTTTCATGACAGGTGGTCTAATACATTTGTTAAGCATCATATCTTATTGTGCTGTTTTGGCTCTACATTTATGGTTATGATTTGAAGTAAATTTTTTCTTACATTGTTTCTTAATTTTGTTATTACTGCATTCTGAGACACTGTCATCAGTTTATATTTTTGGATTTTGATGCTACAGTGACAAAAGTGCAGTTAAGTTTAGTATAGTTAAGCTTAGTTTATGTATTTAATTTCTACATGTAGTGTATTCAGTTGTTATCACTCTTGTTCTTTCAGACTTTAGATTCTGCCCTTAGTAAACAAGAGATGCTTCAAAAGGTGCAAGTCCAAGCATGTCCTCCACACAGGGGGGCTCCTCACTGTGACACAACACCCACTACGGCATCCAGGGGTCCCACCAGTGGGACTACTCAAAATGCTCGGAAACCTGCAAATCCCAAAAGAGGCATCCGTGGTCAGCACTTTTTTCTTGATAAGTTTGCATGTGATTAGTAATTCCAGGACCTCAGGAGCAAAAATTGTTATATAATTTCAGACTCTAATAACTTAATAGAAATGCTGAATTGTCCTTTAAAAGTTGTTACATGCGGCCAGAGATGTAACGATAGGAAAATTTCATATCACCATTATTGTGACAAAAATTATCTATTATTATCATCTATTATTATCGGGGTATTGTTGAAATGTGCTCAAAATGTTCAAAACGTACTTATACACACACTGAAATAATTTCACCAAGTTGGATTTTGGAAAAAAAAAAAAAAGTAATAACATGTACAGTGTACTTTTGGCAGAAGCATTAAAATATTAACATGTAAACATCAAAAATACAAATGTGCATTAAAGATGGCACCTTATGGCCATAAGAAATAACTGCACTAGGGGTGGGAATTGATAGGATTTTATCAACATCAATGCCATTGTCGACTGCTTACCAAGCTAATTCCTTATCAATTATTATTCTATCAGTTTCTAATTTTTTTGAGTGGGGAAAAAAGAAGTTGGACAGATCACAGTGGAGGTTGTTTCACCATTTTCCATATCAAATCATTCTGAATATCAAAATAAGAGAGAGAGAGGGAGAGAAATGTATGGGATGGGTCTGTGTGCTTGTACCCAGTCTGTGTGGGAGTCCGCTATCCTCATATCTCTAGAGTGCTGTCCATGCAGCAGCCTTCAGCCATGTTTTTGCAGGCCAAACATTGCAAACTGCACATACACTCCTTGAGTGCTGCTGCTTCTCCAGGAAATGAGCAGTATCACCGTGAGTTTTCAAAGTGCTGTAATCGAACACGGTTTTAATGATAATTAGAATTTAAATGGTTATACTAACCATCAGGATTTTTACCACAGTTTATCGTTCTACCAGTAATCGTTACATCCTTATGTGTGGCATATCTGATGCTGATGTCTCCAAAAACTTCACATATAATGAACTGTATATTCGCCTGTTGATAAAATTCCGCTTGGTCTCCAATGTATATAGAAGTTACCTAAGGGCTTTTGAGCAGTTGTGTTTGGGCTTCCCACTGTGCTTAAATAGCTGTATCCAAGCTGAAAATTGATAAGGAGTCATGAGGAAGTGATGGAAAAACAGGGACTGAAGTGTAGAGGTCTGGCCTCCCCCGCTGCTTCCCCTTGTGTGCAAATAACTCCTGCAGTTTTCAATTGGGCTACGAAGCATCCTGTGGAAGAGATGACATAAATATCTACATTTAGCTTTAGCTGCAGACCAGGTTTCCGTGGAAACAAATGTCCTTGTGGCCTTACTTTAGTCCCTGTTCGACTTGTCATGCTGTCACTTGGGATCCAACTGATGAGAAAGAGTGGAAACTAATTTACAAACTGCTCCTCTCAGCTTTCAACTTCTTGATTATGTGTTTAACAAGGTTCTGTATAGTACAGTTTTAGTAAGCACAGGATAGTTATTAAATAGTTTCTATTTATGTAGTGAATGAATGAAAAAAATTAAATGGTGTCGTAACACATTTTGGTTTTCAGGAAAGAAAATGTCTTCATACAAACCCAGAGTTCCTCCTCACCAACACATGAATAGAAGGGAGGTGCTGAGGGCTGGCATTGAGAGGCTTGCCCAGCAGAGGGAGCTGAGAGAGAAACATGATGGATTTCACACAAATGGTACCTGCAAAAAAGGAGGGGTCTTACACACTGAGAAAAACAAGGCTGGTAATTTAATGAGGGTATGTACATGACTTTTACAAAGTTAAATATTGAGTTGAAATGCTGACCACTTTTTTAAGTGAGCTGTACCAAAGGTGATCACCAACCTTTTAATCATGTTAAATTGATATCTTTGCGTTTTTTAAATAGCGTAATCAGATACAAAATGCCAGGTTCCATCAGCCTACAGTTTCATCTCAGCTCAGAGTGAACCAGCTCCCTCAAAAAGAGCACTCTGTGCCCTGGATACCTACATCGCCTCACTCTCCTCCTCCACAGCGGTGAGCCTTTTATCTGTCTCAGTTATGATTAGATTTTTAAAAACTCTAGCCTATTAGTGCTCACTCGGCTTGCTCTAAATAATTCAGTCATGTTGTATAACTAATGTTATGCTCTACTGTCTGTTAATGATGTTTAAAACATGAATCTCAAGGTTACTCTATGAACCATTTGGAATCAGGGAGGATTAATTTGCACATGAAAACATTGTGAATCAATATGTGAAATTAAAAATAGAAATAAGGACAGCTGATGTAAGGCAGTGCAGGAGAACTGTGTGAGTAACAGTCCTGCATGTTGGGGAAGTAGATTGTCAAAATAGTAATATTTATTCATAAACATAAGATGTTATGTTAATTTTTATGGTTTGCTATATTCTGTGTTTTGTTTTTTTTTGGTGTGAATCTTAACAGATCTCCTCACCAGAGGACAAGGCCAGAGCCTCGTTGTCTTTTTTCCCCTGGGAAGACCCCGCAGAGTCCTCAAAAGCACAAGGTTAATGATGAGTTGAGAGAAGAGCCGGTGTTAAGCTCACAAAAGAAGAAACAAGCACAGAATGAGGCATTAAGGTGAACCCCTCCATGCATAATTTCATACATGTTTTACTATTTTATAGTATAATGTTTTCATCAGATGACTCAGCGGTGTTAAATTGTTGTTATTTTTACTCCTATGTAAAATTATCTATCCTTGCAATGGGAAATGAATGCAGTGAATCCAGGCAAAATGAACGTTAATGAGTCTGTGCAATCAATGAGTTATTTCTAACCTCTTTGTCAGACCCCACTTGCAGAAACCCACAGGCAATACTCTGATTCTAATTCAAAGTTAAATCTTTCCAATAAATGAATTGAGGTGCATGCTAGATTAAGGCCATTTCTCTTTGTGGCTGATTAATAGTTGTCCCGCATTAGTGCTCACAAGTACCTCAGTGATTGAGTGTCCCACATATGTTTCTATTTTAATCAAATTTTAATTACAGCAATTGTGCTGTCCAGTTAATCGGTTGATAGGGGGCCTGATTGTTGAGAGGTGGATCATCAGTTATTTATGTGAAATGCTAATTGAGTATTTTTGCATAATTCTGTGATTACTTGTTTGCTGCAGAGAAGCCTGGTTGGAAAAGATGACTATGCAGAGACTGAAACAGCTCAATCAGCTGAGTAAAGAAGAGTCCCAACGCATTCAGAGATTGAGGTATGGATGAAGCTGAAGCTCAGCACACAGACTCATCTGTCATCTGTCAGAAACATGTTTTCATCTACAAAAAAACCCCTCATTTAATTGTCCTCACCGGAATCGTAATTGTAACCACTGTAGTCATCATGACGAGAAAAAAAAGCTACAAAAGGGTCCCTGAAACAATAACGACTTTACCCACAAATTTCCCCAGTGAATGGGACTAATTGAAGAAATGACAGCAAGAAACCTCTTCATGGGCAGCTCTTGATCAAGTGCAAGTACAGCTTAGTGTCTACAATCTACCATAGACTTGCAGTAACATTATTAGCTCCGCCAAGGAGGTGATGTTTTTGCTGGCGTTTGTCCGTCTGTCTGTCTGTTAGCAAGATAACTCAAAAAGTTATGGACGGATTTTCATGAAATTTTCACAGATTGTCAGAAATGGGGTATCCTACAGATGATTAGATTTTGGTGATGATCCGTACATTCAGCGCCATCTAGTGGATGACAGTAGAAACACTGCCTTGGCGGAGGTCTGTGCTCTCCGCGCGCTTCTCTAGTCTGACCATTTAGGCTTCATAAAAGAGGAAAATGTTTCCATCAGGCAGCAAAAATAAATATCTAAACACATGAATCTCACTGCCAACCCAAGGCACTCATCCACAATAATCTACCGTACACCTCATTGCACTCAGCCTTACAAATAAAATACCGCTTACAATGGGGATTAAAACACAGACACAATTTCTAGCAAACAATTGAACAGGAAATGTATATTTTGTATGTTTTTATATGAAACAATGGGTCATTAAACTGTGTAAGGTCAGAAATGAAGCACATAATAAGCAGTAAATACTGCAGGATGTAGTAGGTGCATTAAGGGATTTAGTGTTTTATACTGAATTAAAATCTGTGTGTTTTCTTAATTCACCATGTTCAGGATGAAAGTTTTGCCCAGACAACAAATTTCATTAATGTCAGGGGTAGCAAGAGTGTTGTATGGGAACAAAAAATTCTCTCCCAGGTGTCTTAAAGTTTGAGCTCTCAGCCACAGCACTTTTCTTGTGACAGCTTGCATTGTGGGTGTGTTTTGGGTTAAAGGACTGAAGTGCTCTCGCCAACTCAGTGGGCTGAGAGAGCTGAACAGAAGGCTATGGAGAGAATACAGCCCCTTCTGGATGAAGCACAGGTAGGGATAATGCCAGTTTTGAGTCTTCTTTTCTTTTGTATTTTGTAACACTGGGAAAAGAGGAAATGGAACTTAATATATATTATGAATTTTCATATTAAATACCTGCCCTTATTTTTTGAATTCATGCAGTAAGAGTAAGCAACGCTTGCCTCTGATTGATGGGAACAAGCATGTTTTTGTCTGTTTCCCACAGCAGATTGGTGAATCCAGAAACAGGATTATCCCCTCACTAAAGAATAGGCTGTCTGAGCAGGCTGCACAGAGGGTGAGTGATGACAATGCTGCCAATAATTTACAGAAAAAATGAATAAACACTGATTTTGGTAACCTGGCTGTAATGACAGAACAAGAACATACCAATTGTTTAGTTAAGCGTAATCTAAGCTTGTAAATATGCATTAGTTATATCGTGAATGCTGTTTTCCACAGGCTGCAGAGAGTGCTGAGCAGCTGAGTGAAGCCCTCCTGGAGGATCTGTTGGAGGACAGTGTGCGCGTAGCGTGGGCAGCTGAGACAGACAGACAGTTGGAGGACATGGCCCAGTGTCGGCTGCAAGCGCCCACCCTGGAAAGTATGCTCCTTCGCATGGAGGAAATACAGGTGAGAGTCTCCCCCCCCCACTGAACCGCCCACTAGTAAAATGTCAATATGAACCTGGAGGTCGTCTTTACCTCCGCCAAGGAGGTTATGTTTTCATTGGCATTGGTTTGTCTGTCTGTCTGTCTGTTTGCAAGATAACTCAAAAAGTTATGGACGGATTTTCATGAAATTTTCACAGATTGTCAGAGATGGGGTATCCTACAGATGATTAGATTTTGGTGGAGATCCGTACATTCAGCGCCATCTAGTGGATGAAAGTACAAACACTGCCTTGGCGGAGGTCTACGCTCTCCGAGTGCTTCTCTAGTTTATTTATAGTCTATGTTGTGAGAGCTTCATTTTAGTGTTACTTACTGGCGTGTTTTCTGAAGCACATTCTGTTTGTCTTCTACAGACAGGTGAATAATGTGTTAAGTACAGAAAGGGAAGAGCAGATTTTAAACCTTTCTATTTAATATATTGTCAGCTTGTACAGACAGTGACAAATGTGACACAGTGAAGAAAATGCAAGCATTTCAGTACTCGACATCCTTCAGTACCAAAGTGAAGATTGCACAGTAGAGAGTTGCTATACGCAGATAAAGGTAGAGTGTTTATTTACAGATTTAATAAGGGATAATATGGGTGACACAGTGGTGCAGTGGATAGCACTGTCACCTCACAGCAAGAAGGTCCTGGGTTCCATTCCATGCAGGAGCCTTTCTGTGTGGAGTTTACATGTTCTTCCTGTATTTGCGTTGGTTCTCTCCAGGTACTCTGGCTTCCTCCTACCATGCAGAGACATGTGCTGATAGGTAAAAAAACTGCCCACGGGTTTTAAAGTGAGAGTGATTGGTTGTTTGTCTCTATATGTCGGCACTGCAATGAACTGGCGACTCGTTTGAAGTGTACCCCACCTTCACCCATAGGTAGCTGGAATAGATTCCAACACGCCCCGCAACCGTAGTGAGGATAAAGTGGGTGCAGAAGATAAACAAATGAATAAGGGCTAATACCGCACTCAGAAATCAATAGATCACTTACAGACCTTAAGTGTGCATTATTCACCCCGAGACTCAAAACAAGTTTCCATTAAGCTATTGACTTTAAAGGCAACCAAATGCACTTCAGAGTCGTGAAAGTGAAGTGAAAACACCATCTCCTATGATGGAAATGAAAATTAACATTTTAATTTATTTTTTCTTATTAGTTTTCAGTCTAACTCGATGCTGCGGGGGAAATAAAGCGCCTACCTTAGGAATGGCCAAAAAGAGATGAACATTTAATGAATATTTTGCTGGTGACCTGTGAAAAGATTATTACCAGGAAATGACTGTAACAGAAAAGCCCAACTTTAAACAGATGGATGGAAATCACAATGGACATTTATAGAATGGAAAAGATAACAGCATTTGTTAATCACAAATTGGAGAAATTAGCTTCATACTGGGAAAACTGGGTCAACTATGTCACACCCTATAGGCCTGATTTTATTTTCTTAAATCAGTGATTGTGTTGTATGGAAAAGATCACGTACTTGTACATAGTTTATCCTCTTTTGTCGTCTTTTATTTGGTTATCTGACATAAAACAAAAATATTATTCTGGCATTTAGAGCAGACAAAAGATGTATGATATGTGCGTATGATGTACCGAATGCGAATGTTTGATGAATTTCAATAAAAAATTAAAAAATAAATACAATAAAGGGCCAATGAAAAATTACATCTTCCTCCTTTTTATCTGACATAACATTACACTGATTTTATTTCCATATACTTAACGTGTTCATATCTACAGAAAGAGTTATGACACATTCAGAGTGACTCCTGGGTCTGGTAGGTTGTGTGTGAATGCCACATGCAGATATCTGTGGCATCCTATAATAATGTAAATGAGATAATGTTGAAATTATACCGCCTATGTATGGTAAACATACCTCTGTGACAGAATATGTTACAAAATACAGTACATTTACAATCATGTTCTCAGTAGTGAGATGCTTTTTAAAGGCGATCCTCCTAATGCTGCCTGTTGTATGTGTTTGCTCCTGATAATTTATGGTTTGACTGACACACATAACAAATATATTAGTCACACAGTTCCATATCATTCACAAACATACTGATGGTGTAATATATGCACATACAGACATCTGCTGCTTCTGTTAGATTGCATCACAGTAGACTAGGAAACCCAGGAAACGGATCTAATTCTAATTTTTCATTAAAGCCAGTTTATGGTTTTGAAGAGGAGGACGTGTCTGCGTTCTCGCTGATGTATTGATTGATTGACCCATGTCACCACCGTAATGATCATAAGGAATCATGTCAGTGCAACAGAATGCCAAATTAGAAATAAAATGACTGCCATCTGCAATCTCAACGGAAAGTGATTTGATCCGAATTGATTCTGAGAGTTACTGTTTTTGTTTTTTTTCTGCTTTTGGGGTTTCCACCATTTCTCAGAAGTAAAGAGTAGCAAACATTCCTAGTGCTACATATTGTCACTTTCTAACTGCACGTCACAACAGTAAAAGTATCGAGAATATGCAGCACATTTTCTGCAAAGGAATAATTAGTGGTTTTTTTTGGCCGTGTCTGTTTGTAGCAGTGTGTTCCAAATACATTTTTCCACCAGAAGAAGAGAAAAGTTGAAGCCAATGCTGATTTTTTTTTTTTTTTTCCCTCCTGTTTCTTCTTGTGTGTCTGAGCAGAGGGATCAGGAGGAAGTGAGGAGGCGATTTGCTTGTATTTCATATTCAGACCCTCTTTACTGGCATCAACCAGGAACAGCAGGTAAACGAACAAAATGATGTAATGTAAAATGTCTTATCTGTTTAGAATCTGTGACTTTATTCTAAATATTTTTTGTGATGCCTCCTGTAGGTGGAGACAGTGCTTCAAGTGTCCCACACACTCTCTATCACACCAACTGATACTTGTCAGTCTGAATATCTGCTCTCCATTTCCACCTCAGCCCCTACACCCATACACTAATCCCACACCCCCTGTCTATCTTCCTCTTTGTTCTTCCCAGGACCTCAGCACAGTACTCCAGGCTCGAAGCCAACCTCTCCTCAGCCAATTAGACTCACAAGGCCAGTCCTGAGGCCAGATCCTGCTGCTGATATTGTCCTGGAGAAACCTGTGGAGACTGGGTGGGTTACAATATCCTTTACCCTTTTCACCACTCGATCCATTTTTATTTCTCATCTTTTGGTAATGGCTTCTTTTACTAACCGTTTTATTCAGCAGAAAGAGATAGTTGTCAGGGACACCTAGGATATTAGCTGGAGGGCAGTATCAGATTTTGACCCAATTAAGTTACGTTCCAGTCTTTTGAACTGAAACCGTGAGTCTGATCTATTGTCATTCACTGTGGCTCCAGTGCAATTTTTATGATTCTGTTGAACAGTTAATAGTTATATAACCTTTTAAAACATATGTGAAAATTGTAGCTCTGATGACTTTGTGCAATAACGGGAAAAAAATAGCAAATCACATGTAAAGACTTCCTGTGCTACCGTACTAACAACAGCATCATCATCATTATCTTCAAGAGGTAATTTACTGTGAGCTTAATTAACCCTCTGGACTCTGGAAAGTAAAGTGGTTCATATTTTTCCAGTGACGCACAGTTCTTTTTTTTTCCCACATGATGTGCGTTTGTCCTGCTCTCACATCAGGAGGCCTTACTCATCATAAAACTCACTTGGTGGTTACCCTACCCAGGGCAAAGTCTATTCCTGACTCTGCCATCACACTCCATGGAAAGCCAGCTACTGCTTTAAGGCTTTGGCTACAGCTGCTCCACTGATTAAATTAATGAGAACTTGGAAAGAAGAAACTAAAGAGTGAAAGGACTGCAGGTTGTTGACACAGGCAAAATATCATGATTTTGTTTCTAACAAATTCAAGTAGCACCATTAGCAAATTAAAGTCAGTCAGTCTTTGGATGCCTCGGGTTCTGTTCCTACAATAGAGAGCCACTGCCACTGCGGCTCATCATCAACTCTGTTTCATCCACCATCCATAAAGCAAAAGCATTCATTTTTAGCCAACATGGTATAGACATTTAGAAGGTATAATGATTTTTTTTTATGACGACTGTTTTTCACTGAGGTATACAACATTGCGTCTTTTTAATGTTGAGAAGCTCCTTTAGGAACTGCCAACTCATTTGGGCTGAAACTCCCCGAATCCCTGTGGGATAAATAACATGCCACACTGCCTGCATTCCTTTCTCTGTTAAGTTCAAATTGCAAAATTGCTGCAGCTTTGTTAACTATATACCATTGGTTTTGTCATTTTTATTTCAGCACAGAATCCCAGTGAATATAATTGGATTTTTGAAATAGTGTTAGAAAAACAAATATCAAAGTAAAAACTAATCTTTTTTTGTGATGACCTAGATTAATTGCAGTTATTTCGGCTGGCTATCCAGGCTGCTGATTTTAATAGCCTTACTTGTTTTTGGCTTCGTTCAAGCAACAACTGTTGGTTTGTGGTTCTTATGGAGTCTGAGTCTGTTGTCTTAGACTGTCATTATGAGTCCATCACAGAATTGTGTTTTCTTTGGATGCTTCTCAGCACTTGTTGTGCAGTTACATGGCAGTTAGATTTCAATGGTGGCACATTTGAAAACCACCTGGATAATAATTCACGTCTTACAGATTACTTTCAATTTGGTAAATATTCTTCTCACGTGAAGAATTAGCATCACTGAGTGTAATTAAACATTGGGTACATTATTCTTGCTCTGAATGGAAATTCAACTCGTCTGCTAGTCACTTGATTGATGGTCAGTTGAAAATGAATTTAAACAGGGAGAATTTTTGTATTTGGCACAAAGTCAAACACACATTTCAACGTTCAGTTCACTTTAATTCATTCATTCATTCGTTGTATTATCTCAGCTGGAAACGTGACTTGCTGTGAGGGCCAAAAGATAAAAAGGCAACACAAATACAAAACGAAACTACAGATATTACAGTTGTATACACACATAACAGATCTGTAAAATGCTAAATTACCCCAAAAAAAAAAACGGCCTGTCTTAAAGATTATCAGAAAAGAGTACTCTCGCTGTGGTCTGTGAATGCATGCAGAAAATCTCTTGACAGAATGCTGAGCAGATTTTTATTTTCCCATCGACACTCTGTAATGTGGCCTTCGGTGGTCCAACTGGAAGCCTCGCTGTAACAGACGGACCACTGTCCCTATTCCACAGGGAAAGTAAGACACTTAGACGCTGTGAGTCATTAAGTGTGAGACAGAAAAACAAATGGATTTATTTAACACATAGCTTTGTAGAGGAGTCCCTCTGTTGTTGTGAATGTTGCAAGTAAAAATAACCCTGGTGACTCATTCTCCACGACACTTTGAGATGAAGTTAGATCAATTTTGAATGCGTAACCTCGCACTTTATCGCATTCACGGCACCAAAACAAAAACCCACCAGAGCATGTTTGCTGATAATAGCTCTTGTTGATTTATTCGTCAAGTATATCCCTTCTCCAAGAAAAAAAAAAGACAGTAGGCAATCTGTTATGTCGTGTCAAGACTCCTGCGGTTGTTTTTCATCTGCAGTGTCACGTTGAGTTGACTGTTCAGCTCCTTTTACTTCTACGGTCTAGGTAACAAAGCACTCAGATGAAAAAGGGTGACCACTGACTTCATTAAGGAATGTCATTTTCCACATAAGATGCTGTGAATACTTTTATCTCGGCAGGTATTCACACCTGCATTATGTTGTTCAGTTTCAGGCACTAAATATACAGAACTAGCCACAGATACACACAAAGTAGACACCATATGATATATTTGTTTGATTTATCACAAACACAGAAAGTCCTGTCTAAAAGAATGAACAATATGGATAAAATTCTGCTGTCAAAGTGCATGAACAGTATCTGATGACTGAAGAGCTCTTGTCTCAGCATATTTGAAAGAATATAAGCTCTTTTTTTTATGTTTGTGTGCAATTGTGTTAATCCACATCAGCGCTCTTTATATTCAGTGTAGAAAATTCTGGAGTTTTATTTTCAGGGCATTTGGAATGAAAGAATGTCATTTCCGCAGCTGGTGAGTGTGAGCAGCTCATCGTGCATGCTGATCAGTTGTTTGTAATCCGCATTTTGCACCACATAGAGACAGATCAGGTGTTACTGTCAGCAGGAACACAAAGTGGTGTGTGTGGTGTTTGGCCACACATGTACTCATATTTGAGGAAAGTGAGGAACACATTGTGACAGTCATAATTGAAAAGACACTCTTGTGAAGACATTCTGCCTGTCAGTTTTGGGATATTTGACTAAGAGTGGCATTGGAAGGCAATTTTTTTGGTCATGATTTTCCTATTTTTTTTGTTTATGGAGGGTCTGTTGAGTGCAATTTCCCAATAGCTCTCATATTTGACACGTAGAGGCTATTATACTTCACCAATTCCTGTTTTTGTGCTTGTGTGAGTGCTAATGAAAGCTCTTAGACAATGGAGTGAGAGATTTTATCTTTGAAAACATCAGCAGAGCAGGAGATAAGACTTGTGTATCCATGGTGAGGAGCCCAGACACACACACTGATTGTTCCTCTTGGCTAATGCCGGCCGACCCACTGCAGCTCCATCAGCAGGTCAAACAAATCAATGAAAAGATGAAAGCTCCACTCAGCAATATTCTGAACCTTTCATGTGTTTTTTTCCCTACTCCCTCGCTCCCCTACTCCCCTGCCTATTTGGTTTTGCGCCTACACTTGTCCTTTGAGGCCAAGTATTTCAAACAAGCCAAAACCTGTGTTAAAAACAGCTTCAAACCTCATATATTTGTGACTTAACATCATGTAGACTTTTTCCACTGCTTCCCTTTTCTTTGTCTGGGGCCTTTTGGAACTTTTTTTTTTTTAAATTCTTTATTTATCAGTTTTAACAATTTTCAGTGATGGGTACAATTTACTTGTATCAACATGTGCATAGTATTGTTCTCTTTAAGAAACATTTTCCCATCAAAAACAACAAAACAAACAAAAAAAGGGTGAAAGGGAGCAATCTTAACAACATTAAAGCACTTTAGAGTGTGACCTCGCTCTAATTAATTCAAAATTAAATCGTGCTGTTATATTTTATAAACACAACCCATTTTTCCCAACATGTTAGAAACTGGTCTTGTTTTTGATTTACAAATGCTGTCATTTGTTCCATTTTATAAATGTCAAGAGTTATATTCCACTAGTCTAATTGGGTTGCTATATCATGTGATAACCATTGTTTAGTTATGGATTTTTTACTTGTGACCAAAAAAGTATTTAGTAGAAACTTATCATTTCTTCCCCATTCTTGTGGTAAACTTCCAAAGTAAACAGTTTTCAAACTAAAAGAAATGACATGTTTAAAAATATCTTGCAGAGACCATTGGACATCCCTCCAGTACTGGCCTTTTGGAACTTTTCATCCAAAAGTCATTCTGCTTATCATTTTTTGGAACATTTTAGCAGGCTTAATTATACACAGGTGGATATGATTGTGACGTGATGTTCTCCACTGAAAAACATCAAGTAGATTTCTCTGTTTTTGTGTACAGTGTAGATGCTCTTCTGTCCAATAGGAATTGGATTTGTAGAGTGCTGTATTGTGCTTTAGACCACATTGAGCCCGTGATGCCCATTAGACACTAAATCGACCTGTTTTGAACGAGAAGCAGAGTTGGCTCTGCTGGCACTTTCATATTTATAGCTGCCCCATGGTTTTGCAGCCCTCACAATCAAAACAGGAACAAGTTCAGCTCAGGTTGGGGAGAACAATAAGGCAGCGCTTTGCTTTGGGAACTGCTGCAACACTAAATATAGCATCAACAGTGGCGTCGCAAGTGCTGGGCTGATTTGTCCAAACACAGAGGATTATAAAGCCAGACCAAGGCAATGTCCAGCTGAGCCCCCACTCACTCTGTTAGAGAGCCGGCCTGCACTCTGACACATCTCCTAAATTCATCATCCGGAGCTTTATACTGGCCACAGAAAAGTGGTCATTCACAGTGCTGCGCTTCATTCAGGTAGCTTCTAGTAAATGGGTTTGTCTTCTCTCCACATCCATATCCCTCAGAAGACCACTCCACAGTGAGAATGGAGGGGATCAGGGTAATAAAATGTTGTCACCTGTTTACCTCCTTACATCATCTTGTTTTTCAGTGTCCTCTCTGAGAACAGCCTGACAGAGTCTCTGGAGGACCAGCAGTTCAGAAGCGGCACCATGTTCCCAGTCCCACACAAGAGAAGTGGAGGTGCTATTATCTCTGTACCGAGCCACATGCTGAGCAGCATCAGGCGGAACAGACAGGGCTATGAGGCATACCTGCATGCGGTGGATCACAATGCCGTCGGCGGCCTCAACCCATGGTTCATTGTGGACAGGTAAAGAATAGAGACACCCGCAAGATTATTAACTCTGCCACGGAGGTCTGTCTGTTTGGAGGATTATGTAAGCATCACTTCACAGCTATAGGTTTTCATGAAAGGAATGAGAGAGAATGAAATGGGCCAAGGATGAAGTTATTAAATTTTAGAGCAGATTCATTAAAAGGGATGGCATGTAGAATTGGAACAGATAACAAATAAAAAAATATATCCAGTGGCAATAAAGCACAATTTTTTTTAATTATGTTTTTTTTTTTATATATATATATATATTTTATTGTCTTTTCTCAACAAAATAAAAGGTCATTATAAGTAAAGCACATAGTCCACTAATTGTTGCTGTCAGTAGTCCTCAATTGTCCTTACTCACAGACTTTTAAATTTGCAACCAAATCAAAAAGAAATAAAATAATATAGAAAATATATATGTAACAGAACATGGTAGCCTCTAACCAGGGTGTGGTAAATAACAATATGCTTGTTCTTTTCCCCTTTAAAAAGACCATTCCAAATCGTTAACATACTAAAGCCAAATTCAACGCAAATACACTACAATTTTTTGGAAAAACTGTTGGCATTTTTTCAACTGGCAGCTCCATGATTTTGTTCTAAACTGGACAGACTGAAATAGAGACTACTGTAACATTTGAGTTAGCTGTCTGATTGGTTCTGATGTCCTTCCCTGGTCGTGTGACACCTCCGAGTAAAAATCTAAACATCAGCCTTGACTATGAGCTGTTATTTCAACATGGATACAAAGTTACAGGTATTTCTGACTCCTCACAAGTTTTGTGCAGTTAAAGGCATTTTATATCATGCTGCTACTACTGCTGCAGCTATCACTACTACTAATACTACCAGCACAACTATGTGTACTCGCAGTACCGTTACCAGCTTTACTACGAGCTCTTGTACCACATTCACAGGAGGTGAGTTGGTTTTCAGTCGATTTGAATTATCTGGCCATATGATCTATCGTGTTAGAATGAACAGAGGTTATTCTGGAAACACTTGGATACAGTTTGTATGAATATTATTTTCATTATTGAATTTTATTTAAAAAGTAAATATTTAACAATGTAGATACAGCTGTTCTCAATGCCTTTTTTCTTTTTTTAACCTAATTAATAGTCAATCACATGCACCAAAGAGATGAAAAAAGTGAAATCAAAGGTCCTAATTTGTGATTGAATGAGATGAAGACTGTGGACTGTTGCTCTCAGTGGAATTCTACCCCTTCTGCCCTCTGGTTCTTTATATGAGCTAAATATTTAAAACATTTCCAAGGTCAGTAAGCTTTTGTGTGTTTCAGGTTGTACATTAAATCGTTATTAAAGGTTTGTTAAAAGAGCCACGCTGAAAGTCACAACCAAGTGATTTGACCTGCTTACTCTGAAAGGGTCATGCAGAGTTTATGGTTTGCACTGTCCCTGGTGCTCACTGTCCTCTCCCACTCACACATTTGCATACTTAACAGAATCCTTAAGTCACTGCAGTGCAGAACGCAGAAGAGAACCCTTCATCTATATGAGCATACTGCATCCATTTATCTGATAGAGTAGCGCTGAACACATAGATTTTCAACTCAGTGTGTTTCTTTCCCTCTGTCACAGATTTATGTGGGTGAGCGAACACATCAATAAACTGTTTTACATACATTAAAGCTGAAAACGGTCATCTAGTCCGATCCATAGTATCTGACTGCTGGAGTCAGTCACTCATTATCAGCCAGACGTGAAGGAACAGACATTTACAAGAGATGGAGGTGTTCTTTTTTTAAGTTTGGTAGAAAAGAAATACTGTAGGAAGAGAAAGCTCCCAATTATTTCAGCATATAGGCATGTGCACCTGACTGTTGTTCTGGCACAGTGCAGAAACCTGTCTGAGTGATGAGATGGTAATGAGCAGACTACTGCTGCTGTGATGCCGCACCATCTGCAGAATCTTATTCACTTTGACTGGAAACAGATTGATTGCAAAATTGTATAACTACTGTTTAACCAAAATAATAAAATATGCCCACCTAAGGCTATATTAAATGTGGTTTTTATTCTTTTTGTATTTTCTATGAAAGCAAAACAGCTACTTATTCTGTTACTGTCAATCCACTGCTTTGATCTCGACTTATAAGCCTTTCAGAAGGATTGTGGTGATATATTTTTTTTAGTCCCAAAAGGATAAATCCCTGAGTTTGTTAATCCTGCACATTTCCTTAAGCGCCATTTGCTTCACTTTTCTTGTGAAAAATCTCTGTTCTACTTGACGGATTGGCTAAATAATTGGAACAGACAGGACACATTTTTTATATCTAGACCTGACTTTTCAATCCCTGCCACCTGTCATTAATTTTTTTATAGCTAAAAATTGAGATGTATTTTGTGTTTGGTGCTAATTTACAAACGTTATCAAGTTAAAATGCTAAACTATGGGGTAGATCACACCTGTATTTTAGTTATGTGACTGATGAGTATTCAGCTCAGTTTCCTCATAGAACTAGATCATGGGTGTAGAATTTTATTTTTACATTAGCACCTGGTCAGACAGACGAGTATCATCACTGTACGTCTATGAATCATTAATCGGACACATTAATTGCTTTACAATTATTTGGATAAATAGATATACTTTATTGATCCCAACCAGGAAAATTCTGGCATTCCAGCAGCAACATTAGAAACGTATAATAAAGGTAAAATAAAATAGAATAAAGAATAAATATATACAATAAAGACTAAAAATATACAATACGGGCTAACCAAGAAAATGAGATATAAGATGCAAAAATATACAGATGGTAATATTTTTGCCAGATTTTAGATATTTCCATCATATTTTTTTGAAGTAGAGCCTGTTTTGAAACGTCTGAACAGTCACTTTCTAATCTCTTTGCTCCTTTTCTTTCACAGTCTGGCAGAGGAGTTATTGTCAGAAGTTCTGGCGGATGTGGCTGCTGAGTTTCAGGATGTTGTAGAGGAATACGCAGAGGCAGTCTTCACCTCAGAGTTCCTGCAGCCTGTCCAGTCACCCCCACCTTCGACGCAGGCTTTACCCAGCAGCTGATAGGACTTTAAAGCACTACCACTGTGTTAACTGGGGACTACAGTAATTTCCTATTTTTCTAAGTTATGTGAGTTTCAAAAGTAGATATTTGCTTTCATGTGTGTAATTAGTGAATGTACAAATATCTGATGAGGTTTTCAGGCTACACATAAATATAAATGTGTGATTTTATTTTCACGGGACTGTAGATTTTTACTTATTTATTTATTTTAATGAAGCAGCCAGAGACAGGATCACTGAATTACGCAAGGAGCATTAGTCACATCATTCTTTATGGTCCACCTGTATCTGTGATTGAATTCCTCTGGGAAAGTTAGTTTGGATAAGCTCTGAGAGACCATTACAACATTACAGAGGATTATAAGATTACTGCTCTCTCTTCATACTTGCTTTAAATCTCCCTGAGGATTACTCACACTTTCTATTTTCAGGTTGGAACATAGAAATAAATTAATTGCATATGGTCCTACATACAAAGGAGATGTAGGGCACCGAAGGCATCATGTGTTTAATCTATTGTAATTGAATTTCCTGTTGGTTTAATGTGTAAACAAAGTGTTTAAAGGCACCAAAAGGCATTATTTCCCCACTCATTGGTTTTTCACTAAACCATTAAGATAGGAAACAGAAGAAAGTACAAACGTTTGACTGGTTGACTAGCACTTTTTTTTTGCACTCCCTTAAAGCTCCTCTTTATTTCTGTTTTCATTTCTCTGTATATACACGAGCATCACTGGTCCTGACCAAAAGAGCACTACTTCATGTGTTGTGGTGAACTGTGCCACTTCTGTATGTTAAATAAACTAGGTGGACTTGGGAGGCCAGGAAGCTGTCGAAGTCCCTTGAGAGAAACATGAAAGCCATGCAGACAGAGCAGAGGGGACACATCCAGATGTCGTGGCGGTCTGCGGGGACCAGATTCTGACAGGGGACATACACTGGCTGCAGGAATTAGCTCACTTTGAATTAGCTGCCCCTATTTTCTCTCGGGCTGGATCTTGCGTGGGCGTCTGCATACGTGCAGACTTTCACAGGCTCCACACAGTGCAGATATCTTCTTTCCATCTAGGACAAATAAAAATTGGTTGTCTCGAAGCAAAAGGGAGTGCTCTTGCTGGGTTTAGTGTAATGCGCCAGAACTGAGGTGGTTCCTGCATCAGGGAGTGGGAGCCATGAAGCATACTGAGCAATTTTGTTAATTTTGAAGTGCAGATTTCTACTTATTTCTTACTTTTATGGTTCAGCTGTTTCAAATGTGGCTTACTTAAAAGATGACTCATACAGTATTTACATATATGCAACCTCAGCACCTCCCACTTACCATTCAGCTCAGACTGTTCTGTCAGCGAACCAAAGGAAAATGTAATCAGTCCTCTACTAAAATGTTTACTGTTGACAAGGACACACGTTAAAAACAAAAGAAAAGCCAAGTCAAAATGAGTTTTAGGCACTTATGCTTGTATTGATTTTCTGTGTGCGTTGTAGAAATACTGAAACAAATGTCAGACCAAAATTAGCTCCGTTTTGCACATTGTTATGAATCCTAATGGGCTGAGAGGGCAGACCTTGCCACCAGCCAAAACTGTCTCATGATCAGGGCTGATTTCACAACTGACAGACATGACACTAATATATGAAAGATTCCCTGAGATAAATGAAGGTTTTTGAGCACTGAATTGCTTTTTTAGATGAATCTGGGTGCTTACAGTTAAAGGTTATTGCTGATACTTGCAGCTCTTTGGGGATGATTTCTGCTGAGACACATTGCAAATGATCTGCATGAAACACTGAGTTAGATTCCAGTGACATGATTCAAGCCTCTTCCTCCTGTTCAACTATTGAGCTGTTGTTCCAATACAGACATGTTTTGATTAGAGTTTTATTTGCTTGGCGTTAAACAAGAGGGAAAGCAGGATGATAAAGAGATACGTGTCTGAAATAGACTGGGTGTATTCAGTTATTATCCAAAAATTTTCAGCATATATGACATTTTAGGCAAAAGTGGAAATCAGCCTATTCTGTTGTTGAAGCACAAAGAAGTGTTGGTCAGTGTTAGAGTCCAAGAGCGACTGTGCCATTTGTCACTGCTGTCACTCATCAACTCAGTCAGCATTGCACTTAGACAATCATTACAGAAATTGTGGGTCTTGAGAAAATAGTTAACTACGGTCTATTTCACCATGCAGAGATTCTTTAGCGAAGAGTGTTTCATGACCATCACACAAGGAAAAATGAATAGGGGCCAAGTGTCTGATAGCATGTTGAATCTGAACTGTACTTACATATAGGCAGGCAGTGCAGAAGGGCACTAGACTTATAAGATAGTCATTGAGTAGAAACCACTGCATTCAATGAAAAGCTGTCAGGGATCATAAGGCGGCAACTAAAAGTACAAGGAAACCCTTGAGTATGATACTTCAGTAAATTGGTCTTCACTTACATATAATGTAATGATAATGTCATTTATGCCATTGTTCATTTCCCTTCAAGTTATTATGCTTTACTGTGTGCCATAATGACTCATTATTCATATCAGTCTAAAATGTGATAACACAATCAAAAGGACTCATAGAAACAGATCTACAAGACATAGTTCAGTAGACTTCACTCTCATACCTGCATTTGAAGAAGAATTCATCTACAATAAACCTAATATAAGCTGCAACTTGTTAGATAAAGGATCAAGAATAGAACAAAATGCATCATCACAACAGAAAATGTGCGGAATTTATAGAGTGTTTTGTTTGTTATCAAGCTTGATTCTTGCGCTTTACCACCCACAAGATGGCTGAATTGTTTTCTCAGACAGGAAACGACAACAAACCAGCACCTTAGGTGCTAAATTCAGAATGCAGACTGCCAAGTACTGCATTATGCGAGTGTTTAATGACTCCCAGAAAGCCTTACACTGCTTCCAAAGGCTCCTTTGTGGTAATCTACCATCATAAACATCCTTCCTCAAGATTGAATTTCTGAGCTCTGCTCAGTTAGTTTTTATCAAAATGTGAAATAATTACAGCAGCCTGGATTTTGAATACTGGTAAGTCACCACAGCATCACAAGAATTTGGTGTTGATGGGATTTTTTTCTCCAATTCCTTTTTTTTAACGTTAGAACTTGATGTGCTATCGCTTCAATAAATATTCTCACAGCAACACAGAGTGCAGACTTATACCCTCACTGAAAAGAATGCTTCTTAAGAAATTCCCTTAATTCAATTAGCTATTTTCGAGTTTGATCCAGTGAAGCAATTTGTGTTAATCAGGGCTATCTATCTTACTGACTTCCTGGCCTTGAGGCTCTTTTTCTTCTAGTTTTCCTGAGTGGGATCTCAACTCAGTGTGCAGGATGTTATTATCACTGGATTTCATGATAAATACAAACTGGTTGGACATATTCCCACTAGAGTTTTGGTAATGCAGTGTGGCCTTCAGTGTCCAGTCCAGGATGAGTGTCCAGCCACAGGCATTTGAACTCCATCAATATTCATTGGTTGTTTGGACATAGCTGCCAGATGATGCTGTGACCACTCCATCCTTATGGGAATACAAAGCCTCATGTCTGGGCATGAGGTAACAAGAAAAAAAAATATGGCAACTGATAGAGTACACTATGACCACTATTTGTAATCCCAGGGAGAAACCCTATTTTACAGCAAGTATGGCTGCAGTGTCGACCAAGAAGAGCTCACAAGAATAAATTAGAGGGATAATATTTCATCAAACATCCATCAGATTAGATTGCTTTGTTTTAATCAGCAGAATGCAAAAAAGGGAAATTATTTCGAAGGCACTTTTATGGCAAATGTTTCCTCTTCTGCCTGGATGCCTTCCTCTGGGTGAAAAAGGTGACACCTGCTGCTTCACTGATGGATGGTTGACAAGCCTGTTGGATGTCACCCCTGCACAGGTGTCAGTGATTTACTATCCTTAATTTCTGTTCCCCTTACACCTGATGCCCTTTAGGTTTCACCCTCTTTTACTTAGGCTTCCAGCAACTACATAGACGACAGTACAAAACAGTGTCTCTGTCGTCGTCTTCCACCAATAACTGTCCTTTAAACACTTTCCATCGTCTTGGATAAGGACTTGGATTGCACTGCTTTTCTTTATGGTAAAAAAGATCTGTACAATGATCTCCGACCCTGACAGACTCTACATATTTGTTTTCATCATATTTCATATGGTTTCAGCTTTGTCCTCAGCGACAAATTATATAAAACAAATAACGCTGTTGGTTCTTTCAGCTTTAGGAAAAAAAATTCAAGTCTGGACAGAACTCATGGTTTGACTGATATCATCCATCCACCCACCCACCCATCCATCCATCCATCCATCCATCCATCCATCTTCTATACCCGTTTTATCCTCATTAGGGTCACGGGGGTCACATGGAGCCTATCCCAGCTTGTCATAATAGTGTCAAGTCTGACTGATTTGATTTGGCAGTGATGTGCAGGTTAGTACAAAGAAGTGCAATGAAGGCTTCCTTTAAAGCAGGGGTGTCCAGTCCTGGTCCTTGAAGTCCGGTATCCTGCATGTTTTAGATATTTCCCTCTTCCAGCACACCAGATTCAATTAATGATCAGCTCATCATTCTGCTCAGCAGAAGCCTGATAGTGATGTAATGGCTTCCAGGTGTGATGGAAGAGGGAAACATTTAAAACATGCAGGATACTGGCCCTCGAGGACCGGAGTTACATCCTTTTACCTAGGATTACCGCAACCACATAGACCAGAAAATAAAATATAATACCAGTCTTATTCTACAAATAACTGTCTAAGCAGTTCTACAAACTCTGCAAAATCAGTTCTTAGTCACTAACTCTGAGATTACAGATGTGTTTTTGTCTTCTTTTGTATGGTTTTATTTTTGTTTGTACAAATAAACATGCTGTTTCTTCAGATTTTAGTCAAAAACTAAATTTCACACTATTAACTGGAAAGAAATTATAGTTTGACTGATATTGTGACAGTGTTTTTGGTCTGATCGTCTAAGCCCAGTCTGATTTCTTTGATTCACAAGTTATTTACATCTTCCCAATATGATCTGAGGTGGGCCAGACCAGTAAAATAACCATGGATAAATAATGTCAACTCCATACATTTCTGTTTCAGAGTGAAAAAGGTGAAATTACATTATGGAAAAGTTTACATGTACAATCCATCCTTTAAAAAAATATCAATAGCATGAAGAACGTTTGAAAAAACAAAACAGGAATTTCATGAGAAAAATAAGTGGAATTTTAACAGTATTCTGTCTCAGTTTATTATTTCTAAATGTACATATATCTTACAGTGGATCTACAAACACACAAAAGATTTAGAAACAGGCAGGATTTTGGTCCAATTCCACCTCAGTCTCTTAAAACATTCCAGGTTCATATTTGTTCAGGTTATTCCTTTTTTTTGTGAAAGAATAGCGTACAAATGTAAACTTTCATGTCATTTTGCTTTTTTGACACTAAAAGAGAAGACTGAGAGAGTTTCATTATTTAGAATTTATTATGACAGTATTTTACTGGTTCTGATCCACTTGAGATTGAATTGGGCTAAATGTGGAACCTGAACTCAAATGATTTTAATGTCCTTGATTGATAATATTCCAAGTGTAATATTTGCGTATCATAAATTCATCCCAGGGGCTGGATTGGACCCTTTTGGTATTTTTCCACTGCAAACCTTACACCACTCTACTCAGCACGACCTGACACTACCCACTTGTCGGATCAGCACGGTTGATTTTCCACTGCCAGCCGTTACTAGTCAGGACTACTTAAAGTGGGTGGAGTTGTCGGGGTCCACACTGCCGTGCCATCCTTTTCAAGCGACTAATAAAGTGTCACGCCACGGTCAGTAAAGTAAAGAACACCGATGGAGGCACTGGATGACATCGAGGTGGTACTGCTGCTGTTGTTTGCGCTGTGGCTTGTTGTCACTGAAAACGCCAAAAGACAGACGGCAGGTCTGTCTGGCAGGGGTTCTCAACCCTGGTCCTCGAGGGCCGCTATCCTGCATGTTTTAGATGGATCCCTCTTCCAACGCACCTGATTTAAATGGTCAGCCTATCAACAAGCTCTGCAGGAGCCTGATACTGACCATCAGGTGTGCTGGAAGAGGGCAACATCTAAAACATGCAGGATAGTGGCCCTCGAGGACCAGGATTGAGAACCTCTGGTCTGGCAGGTGATTATTTAAGATCCCTGAGCTTCGTTGCGTGTATGACAACATTTCCTCTGACCAATCACAGAACAGCACTGTTCATATCACATTTTAGCCCCGGCTCAGCAAGGCTAGAGCCACCTCTGAAAGGGGTACAAAAAATCGTAACGGGTCCCATGTCCAACCCCCAGTGGAAAAGGAAAAAATGGGGGCGGAGTCGAACCGTGCTGTGTGGAACCGTTCTGAAAACGTGCAGTGGAAAAGGGCCATTTGTTGGGCCGGATTTGGGCCCCGGGCCGAGTGTTTGACACCTGTGCATTAAAGTAAATGTGTGATGAGTAAATGCACGATGTCCAGACTTGCAGCAGCCACAGAGACCACAATAAAACATAATATAATACTAAGTAGTGATTTTTGCCTACTTTGGATGTTCCATTTTCCCATAAGGAGCCTATTATTCCTTATTTCACTGAGGGAGATTTCTGATGAATTGCCCTCAAGCACCCTCTCAATGTGACTTAAACCGACGCAATCATCTCAGAGCCAGTTCCCCTCCTTATCTGAGGCACTTCTTTGGTATTTTCATGCCAAGTCAGAAAGCAGTGAGACCAGCAGAGGAGTGTAACGGACGCCCTTCAGCAGCCGCAGCCGCAGAAGTGAGCACCACTGGAGGCAGTCGCGCTGCAGAGCCGGGGCTTGTTTGGAAAAACTCCGGCTGATGTTAAGCGACGGAGAAGGAAGAGAGGAGCAAGGAGCTGGGTGGGCATGACATGTGAGCCAAGTCTGCGCAGATACAACAAATGCCCAAAGTGTGTGTAGCATGCGGCAGGGGCGGGTCAGTGCTCTGAGGAACCTGGCACAGGTGGATGAGGGCGCATCTGCAGATTTTTGGCTTCCTTCCACCCCCCTCCCCGCCGTCTCCCCACGGTGAGAGGACACAGAGGCGGCTGCTGTAGCTTCCTTGTGCCCGTCGTAACCCTGCTTCGGGTCTGGCAGGCGTCAAGGTGCAGGGACGGATGAAGCGTCGCTGTTTCCATTAAGTAACGGACCAAACAGTGGCGCGCTGGAAAACGTGACGGCTTCGTCCAGTGACCGCAGACACTCTCACACCACGCACAGACCCACAGGGGAGACAGAGACACTATGTCAAAGGAGACCAGAGGAAAAGGTAAGGGCATACTGAATGCGTGATCTCGTGCAAACAGGTAGATGGGAACCTGCCTCTCGTGCTGGATTTGGACGTTGGCGCGCGCTGTCGCGTCCTGCATGAACGGTGGTAATCTGTAGGAATGTGCGACGGTCAAACGGATCTGTGCACATGCCATCCAGGACTATCCAGCAAGGATCTGTCCCTAGATGTGTCATCCCGTCAGCCTGTTTGTCCTTCTGTCCTGACTGTTGCAACGCAATGTGTCAAATTCCGTGAGGCTGCGTGGACGACCCACTCATGATCCGTGTCGTTGGTTCCGTTGATGGACTTCAATCTATTGTCACAGATCTGTGCCATCAAATATGACTGTCTCTCACCATAGCCTGGCGATGAGATGCTGTGTCACTATTTTTAGTAACAGCTATTAAATGGGCTCCTCGATGTGACCACAGTAAACTTTTGCACTGGTGATAATTCAGAACCAGGTCACTGAATCTGCAAGACATGGGACAAAACACTACTATCTGTTCATAGCATGTCACCATTGAAAACGGTCATCCAGGGTCTGATTCATCTCGGAAAAGTGGAAAACACCACTGGAGAGTTCAGTGCATTGACAATAATAGCCTCCACTATTACATGCAGCTCATTTGATTGTGAAAATAACCTACTATAGCCTTTGTAAAGCTCTTAAAGTGTGTTGACAGATATTTCTGCAGACTGAAAAGGTTTATTGTGCATTTACATGTTATTTATGGGCTGATTTATTCTACCTGCTTGCTTCATGGCTTCAGTGATATCCGAGGCTTCATTTTAATAGCATTTGACTAATGCACTTATGTTTCTGCAGGATTTGCTTTTAATTCCCAGACTGTTTTTAGTGTATTTGTGCACTAACAGGGTTTTCCTTTGGTTCATGGAGGGCTGTTTTTATTATTGTTAAAATAAAGCTCATTTTACACCTATAATATTACAAGATTTATAAAATATCTCAACGAAAGACGAAACAAATCTTCTTTCATCACATAACAGGTGACTCATTTCTTAAAAGCTTATTACCAGCCAAAATGCCATACTTTCTGTGTAGAGCAGCACGAACATCTTAGATCACAAGTCCTCTGTTTATGTGGATTTTAATAGCTTGGAAAACATGACATATCTGAGGTTTCCAATGGAAACTGTTTGATTGTTATAGTGAAATCTTCTTTTTTTTTTTAGTGGCAGCTTCAGGGTTTGGGTTTTGTGAAAATGTGGGCTCTGATGAAGTGTCCATGAGCAATATCCACCAGCTTCAGGGTTGTTCTCTGAGTGGCCTTTGTGTTGTGACCTTTTTGGCGAGGCGAGAGTGGAGAGAGAATTTGCCTGCAGGGATCAATAAAATATCAGATCACTGTTACTCTGTGTTGTGGCTGAAAGTGTCAGCATAGGAAAGGGCTTTTCTTTTGGATAATTTAGGCTTGAGATGCTAAATGAGTAGGTCTGGACAATAAAACAGTGGTGATCATTATTATAACATCATTTTATATCAGATTTTAATATGGCAATGTGGGATCAATAGAGTCTGACCTTAATATTATTTGTATTTCATGTCATGTCCATGTTTTTCTTTGGAGATCGGTGGCTGTGATTATCATGCTATCATTTCATATTGTGATGTTTAGATGTTTTATTTGTTGCTGAGCAGAGATTTTATCATTATGTTGGTCCTGAATGTCCAACTCCTGCTATGTTATGCTGTTAAATTTGTCACATTCTAACTCTAAGGTTTAAAACCACAAATAACTGTCCTTTAAGTAATTCTCATCTTGTTAAATAACGACTCAGATTGCAGCAATTTTCTTGATGATAAACAAAATCTGCAAAATGGGCTCTAAATCACTAATTTGGAGATTACAGAAGTGCTTTCATCTTGTTTTGTATCTTTGTTCTTAGTGATAAATACTATAAAACTACAAATTACCATGTTGTTTCTTCAGGTTTTAGTCAGGAACAAATATTCAGCCTCATAACTGGAGAGAAAAAATGGTTTGACTGATGTGAACATTTTTATCATGACGGTGTATTTAGTTGTATCGTCCGAGTCAAGACTGAGGTCTGTGATTTGACAGTGATTTACAGGTTATTATAAAGAAATGAAGACCACACAAAGAAGCTTTCCTTTAAAGTCAATGTATTTTGTCTTCTAACAGACATAGAAATGCAGTAATATAGGTCAGCTTGGTCCCACTTCAGTTCCCATCTCTGTTTTATGCTTTGAAAAGTCTTCCAAATATGATGCAGCGACTTAAAAAATATATAAAATAATAATGAATGGAAAATATTTCCCTCCGATTTTTGAGCTGGTTTCAACAAAGTTCTGCAGATTCAAATAATGAAGAATTAGATTCACTGTGAGATGTGAGTCAATGAAGCATTTAATAAAAAATCCCTTCTGTGATTTAAAAAAAAAAAGGAATGAATAAGAATTGGAAAATTCAAGAATCTGACTTTTCATTCATTCATCTTCTATACCCACTTCACGAGGCTCGCATGTCTATCCCAGCTACTTAAGGGCAAAGGCGGGGTACACCCTGGACAAGTCGCCAGTTCATCACAGGGCTGACATATA
>JAQQZY010000006.1:29808893-29823417 GCA_030068375.1 Ostorhinchus rueppellii | reverse complement strand
TATATAATTTTTTATTTTTATTTTTTTTTTGAAAGCTTGTGGTTTCAAATAAAAGGTTTATTAAACCAACTGAAGGGTCTGATTGAATATTTTTCTGGTGTTATTTTATGCATCAAAGGGTCAAATTTAACATTTTTATAGTGCTTTAGAGGAGAAAACAAAATATCGAGATATATATTGTGTATCACGATATAGCCTAAAAATATCAAGATATTGGTTTTAGACCATATCACGCAGCCCTACGTGTACATGTGTGAATAGAGATCACGATCTTTTAACAATTAATCATGCAGCCCTACTTGAAACTGAAAATGATTATCACTGTTGAGTTTGATGTTTGTTCATCCAGAGTTCAGACTAAACTGTGACAGTTTTAATGTTGTCTGGTCAAATCCAAATAGATCTTTAGTGCAACTACTGACAACACAAACCATATAGAAAACGGAGACAATTTACTGTAGCTGTTTTCTGTGTTAAGATACAGCTAAGCTAACAGAACTATAACATAAACTATCCGCTTATGCATGAAGATTATAAGACACAGTGTTCACTTGACTGAGTTTTAGTTTGAACAACCAAACTTGATGATACTATAGTACAGATGTGTGTAAGCAACGAGCTTTAGAATTTATTCAGTGAGTGATACATTCGGTGCATACATAGCAAGGATTTGTTGGTGGTTTTACAGGGTTCTCCCCAGAAATTTACAGAATCCTGGTACCCCCTCACCCCGACAGACAGTGTGAAATGACCCTTTAAAATGTTTACGTGCGGTCAGATCCAGACCAATAAGAGTGCTTGATTTAACCATTACGTCATATCCAACCAATGAGAAGGAAATCTCGCACTAAAACCTCGCAATAGACGGAGCTCCGCGAGATTTCAATGGAAAAACAACATGGCGCTGGAAAATTTAGTGTGTACCTGCAAACCTGACGGATTTTGGTAGATTTTAGCAAAATTATCAGGGGGGAAAAAGCGCCCTAAATTTGAAGGTGAGTACAGCGGCACTCAGCTAGCAATATACTGGTACAGCGCCATTGTTCCATCATCTGGTGAGAACCCTGTTTTGGTAGGCCCAAGTATGTTCTGGTACGAGAGTTTGGAATATCAACACTACATATAACCACTGTCAACATTCAGTTTATTTTGGGTCACATAATAACATGCTGCAATAGCCTCATTTCAATCAAACTGAACAACAAAATGTGCATGTTCACCAAATTTAAAGATAGCAAATGTGGGATGATCTGGTCAAAGCGGGTGAATCTCAGGCTTTGTATTTTCAGTGTCATAGATGATTAACCTGCGTCAGGTAAAAAAAAAAAACGTAATCGAAAAACCATTCTCTTGATTAAAACTGCATCCTGTCATTTGTGAAATACAAAAGTAAGATGCATGAAAAACAATATACATTTTAAAAACATTAAAAAGTACCAAGCAGTAACTAGAGAACCATATTCACAATTTATATGTAACAACAACCTAAGAGATTGCAACAGGTTGGCTTTTATTGAGCACGAAAGGTCTGTAGTTTGAATCTCAATTTTGGAATTTAGGTATTTTTCACAACTGTCAAGAATCAAACACTTGATTAATTGAATTCATTTGATATAATGCCAAGCCCTTCCCCAAAGAATGAGTTCTCATTTCTCATTAATCCAAAAATAACATGACTTACCCCATACATCCATTATTCATCCAGTATTATTTCAGTCCGGGTTTCTAACACATATTGGCATCCTCTAATAGTTACACATAAAAAAACTCAAAGACACTGCAGACCAGTGGAAATCTGTGATGACATTGGTCGTTTCAGGCATTGAAATAAACAATCAATGCTGTCTCATGCCTCCGATGAGCACAGTATAAAATCAATGGGGCTGACTAATTGCCACCAGACTCTATTATAATGCATGTCCAACAGTTGTCCGAAAAACCTAAACTAAACTGATTTATCTATGTAGACTTATAGTGGACTATTCCCTAGGAGGCACTGTTTTCTTTGTGTTTCTAGTTGGCTTTGTTAATGACAGTCCACATATATTGATTAGCTGCTTGTTTAAGCTCTTGGTTGCCACCAAAGGAGATGAATTATACAAATCATGCGGTAAATGTAAGTTAAATGCAGCATTAATAGCCTTAAGTGTAACTTGTCTCTTATGACTGTGTGTGTATTCAGTTAGACTGGCTTTGGTTGATTTGTAGTAAGGATATGTGAAACCCAGCATTTACTGTACATTGGTGATCTAATTTCTGCTTGATGGAAATTTGAAAAAGTGCAGAATATAGCAATTCAGGACAAGTAGTGCATGACAGAAAATAGATGCATTTGCTATTTGTCTGGAGTGATGTGCCACCTTGTCATATTCCTGTTTGAGGCAGTAGTGCTGGATATTTTCCCTCTGGAGGATTTATAGACCTTGTTTTTTTTCTTTTTAAGAATTTGCTGCATTGTTTTCTCAGCTTATATTACTTTGTGTAAACACAGATTGTGGTGCAAATCCTTCTGCATATCATCTCTTCACTTTCACACAATGAATTCAGCTTCAATTAAAACCAGTTATAGGATGACTTCACATCAAACATAAGTGAAGTAACAGCTCTGCTAGAAACATGACACATGAAATACAGATTGGGGTTCTTGTATAATCCAGCAGGAGGTCAGTGGAGCTGAATTTCAGAAATTAAGACATTTCCAGTTGTACAGTTTTTTTTGTTTTATAATTAATTTTATAAAACTGAACAATTTTGCAAATACTACAATGTCGCTGTTAGAATGTGTGGTGGAGATATGGGGATGTAACAATTTGAGATTCTGGTACTACAATTATCATCAGAGAAATAATTGCAGTTTCACAATTACTACGATTATTTTGCAGGGGTTTATATGTGAGGACATGATCTGTGCTGCACGTACCTTACAATGGGTAGACCATATGACTGTACATCCCTTTGCAAAGTGAAAGTGAAACTTAACACGGGTTACTAATTCCTCTCCCACTGTTGTGAAGCTCATTTACCTTTTGCCTACCTCCTGAAACTTTGCTAACTTCCATTTGAGGGGAGAGGACATTTGTTTAAGGGGACATTGCCCCTTTTGCCCCCCCCTCCAAGAAATGAAGCCACTCTGCTGCTGCATCAGACTATTTTAAATATAGTTTTGTGATCAGTGATCAAACAGAGCGTGTTAACTGCATCACCTCACCCTTCACCCTCCTGAAGCTTGTATGACAGCCTGAGCTGGACAAGAACAGCCATATTCTACCAAAGCTATGCAGACAGGTTGTTGTGAATGGGTCGCACAATGGTAGCCTGAAGCTACCTAGATGACAGTAGCAAACACAAACTCTATGGAAACAAAACGGAGCCCACATCGAAAATATATTTAAGGTCAAAACAATACAAAAATTCATCCGCTCTGAGACAGACAGTTGGTGTGTTCATCTGTCATTTTCACACACGGAATGTTGAATACTGCACTTGTGTAACGCTGCTTTGGTTCTATGTGGGAAGCACGTATGGGTGTGTCTTTGGTTCCACTCTTAATCCACTGTACATTATAAGATGGTTTTTGGCACCCTTAACGATAAATTAACTGTGAAGATTTAAAATCACAATTAATCGTAACGCCATGACATCGTTACAACCCTAGGTGGAGATAGAGTTTTCATGTGATTTTACACACAGCTGGAGGCAGCTGTGCAATCCAAGGTTAGATGTTATCTTCAAAGTATGATTTTTAGCAGACTAGTCTTGGAATACAGTATGTATGTATGTGATAGGGAAGATAGAAAGATGAATGAGTTCAATTATAAATCTTTCAGAAGCTGCCCTCAAGCAATTTCTTATTTCTGTCTCAGAGTTACCGCCCTGAATCTGTAATTTGAAGCATCCTCAACAGCTGCTTTTCAATAGAAGCCTTTGTATTTCGCCTTAATAAACTAACATGTTTCTGTAGACTTTTACTGAAATTGTCTATATCTAGTGGGCAAATTGCCATGCACCATGCAGATTAATAAATGATAAGGTTTGCTTCAAGCTGAGTCAGAGTCAGACACGCTCTCCTTACATCATCATCGCATATGAGTCAGAGGAGAAGGTTCACACCTTCATTCATAAGAAACAAAATTATTATTTAATTCTACGTATTTACATTTATGATTTACAGATTCAGCACAAAAAGATGTTGATTTAAACATAGTGATTGGATATTATTATTATTTTTACGATGATTATTTTTGTATTTTGTATTTTTTTATTCATTGAACAGAAATCTTTTGATCATCATATCAGTTCTGGATTTACTCTCCTCATCAGGTTTCCAAACAAATATGCAGCCTCATCCTTCCACCTTTTGTTTACCTAACTAAACTTCCACCTGTGACAGAATCCCTCTGTTTCTAAACAGAAAACAAACCAGGTGGTGTCTATTGGCTGAAAGTCAACTGAAAAGGAAAGATGGTTTTCCACCAGGCTCAGGTGTTTCTGTTCCTAGGACATGGGTGAACTGCTGGTGAACTTTCTCTGCATATGGAAGGTCTTAAATCTGTCAAAATAACTGGTTGCTCTGGTTTCAAAAAAGCACCATGTTTTTTTCTTTTTAACCACAGCAAATTGAAACATTAGCTCTTAAGCTGATGCATCTGTTTTACAAGCTGGTTGGTTGTATTACTTGATAAAACCATATTAACTGATTTAACAGTAAGGTCATGGCAATCTGTAAATACAGCTGTGACAACAACAGTGATGTGAGGTTGAAGTAAAAACAAAGACTATCTGCGTTTTATCTGTGTTTCAGATCATCTGTTGAAAGTGAACTATGATTGAAAAAAATTAAAATATTCAACTGATAAAACAAGAAAACATCATTAAAACGCTGCATTGAGCTGCTGCAGTATATTCCAATACATCTGGATCTGAAGTATTTTATATACCAATACAGCAAATATAGGCACAGAAAAGGCATACACTAAAGTAGCCATTCATTTCTAACAGTAAAATAAATAAAATAGAATAGAATAGAACAGAATCTTTATTTTGGCAGTAGGGTCCACACACGTAAACATGTACCACAGACTGAAATTTGTCTTCTGCCTTTAACCCATCACTACATCATATAATAATAATAATTGTATAATAAACAAACAAATAAATAAATAAATAAACGGATGTGACCTGATATTCCTGGGTGATATATTTCAGTATTACCTTGACACACATGTAGAGAAGCATACCTGTACGACAGGGACAGATAGTGGGGGTGTAACATGTGATTGCATTGGAGATACTCCAGTAATGAATGTTGTCAGCCCAGTGATTCAACTGGCTTCAGGCCTCTGTGTAAATGCTGTTGGAAGTGGATAATGGAAAGAAAGAGATGAAAGAAGGATGACATGAATCACAAGCAACCTTGTGTTGCTTTTTAAGCACAAATAGCTTTTCTCTGAACAGATCCATCTGTGCTTCTGTTTGATAGTTTTTCTCATAAGTTGCACACTCACTGTCAAAAGCCATTTTGTGCCACTTTAATTTTTCAGACCAACGCAATGTGATCTGAGTAATTGATTTATTACCAGGTGACGGTGTTTGAACACTGTTTTGTTGCAGAAGGTGCAGCATACTAATATCTAGTGCACAAACACAAACCTCATATTAACTTAATGCATTCATAAACTCAACTATCACAAGTGAATGCTTAATTGTAACCCATACCTAATTATAACCCTAAATCCACTTCTTGAAGGTTTTGTGCATCTTTGTAAGAGTGTGTGTTTGGTTAATCTGTTTTGGTTAAGGGAATATTAATTCTAATTCATGTATTAGACAGTCATGCATCTTAACGCTGGATGCCACCTGCTATAAAATGGAAAACACAAACTAAATCTGGAGCTAAAGGTGGTTAACATGGCACTGTGGTATGGCAGAAGGGATCTACTACATCAGGAAAAGACAGTGATTCTTATTTTCAGGAAATTACACACTAATGAAAACACAATTATTAATTTTATATTCTAATTCTCAAAACTTTCATTGAATCAAGATGATGTAAAATGCCCTCCCCAATGAACAATAACAAGCAATGCAGATAGATAGATTAATTAGCATATCAGTATTGGCAGAATGTTTTATTGGTATTGACCAATGTCTAACATCAACTTCCCCACTGCAATTACTGACTTTAATGGGTGATCATTGCAGAAAATATTTTAAATCACACCAAGAATGAAATAGATTTTTGACAATTTGGTGCTCCATTCCAGATTTATCAATTAATTCCTTCCCCTTAGGTGTTTATTTCAATAGTTATTCAGGTTCTGATAGTCAAAACCAGTACATCTTCAACTGCTCATGGTCTCGTACACACTTCTTGCTTCACCATATTCTCACTCACTTACTCAGACCAAATCCAATTTAATTTTGGAATTGATATTTTGAATTATTAAACACCGCAGTTGCAAGCTAATCACACCTAACACCTCCCAATCCAATCAAAGGAATTCTCATTGCTAATTTGCTGGTGCATATAAGAAACCATATCTATTGCTCTTGTAATAAAAGTGTGATTACTACAAATACCACTTCTTTTAATGATGATCAATGTTTTTTCGGTACCTCATTTGTTACTTTGGTGTCGTGGCGCCATGAAACTCATTTCTGCATATGATCAGTCTATGAGGACCAACCCTGTTTGCTTGTATTTCTGGAGTGAGGCACCAGTTTGAGTTTAAATACAGATAAATTCATTGTATAAACCCAAATATAATGAGTTGTGCAATTTTCTATTGCCATTGTTTTACCTGACGTAGATTGTCTGCAGAGACACATTTAGGAGATGGACCACAGAATTAGTGAATAAATAAAGGAAATAACCTGAGTGTTGCATTCAATTAAACTGACATTGTTTCACATTGTACTTTTAACATGTTCTAAATATTGTTTCATCTCCTGGTCCATTTAGAACAATACATTGCGTCACTCCCTGCTCAGCTGTGTTCGATCCCTAAACGGGGTTAGGATTACATAAAGCTTTTGGTTCATTGTATATGTTATTCTGTACTGTATTTTTTTTTTTTTTAATTCAACCTTTATTTAACCAGGTAAATTAGTTGAAAACTGATTCTCATTTTCAGTAATGACCTGGCCGAACAACCAACCACTCTCACAATCACATGGGCAATTTAGATTAACTAAGTGACCTACTCTACTAGTGCATGTCTTTGGTGGTGGGAGGAAGCCGCAGTATCTGGAGACAACCCATGAAAACACAGGGAGAACATGCAAACTCCACACGGAAAGGTTCCTGGTCTAACCTTCTGTGAGGAGACAGTGCTGCACCACCTTTTTTCAAATGGTACAAATAGATTAGATTAGGTAGAACTTTATTGATCCCACGGACAGGGAAAATTCATTTGTTACAGCAGCGGCAAAGTAGAAGTGAGAAAAATAAACTACAGAATTATAAAAAGATAAGAAGACAATAAAAAAGATAATGCTAAAGAGGAAAACACAACAGTGGGAAATGACATGTGAATATAAATAATAAAGGGCTAACAAATTAAATTTAGACAAGGCTGCACTCTATATCAGAAGAAACCTCAACATCTGGTTTTGTAGATGCAGTGGGTGCTAACATTTTTGTCTAGCTTGCATGCTAAATTCATTCACTTCCTCTGCTCTTTATCATCACAATAAAGCTTAAAGATTTCCGGAATGTTGTTGCACAACAAGTTGGAGGCCAATGATACTATGTCAGCAAATCATTATTTTTAAAATAAGAAAAACCTTTTATGGCGCCATGACCAATCCATATGCGTTAGCTAGATTGTAGCCTTTGTCATTTAGTGTTTCAAGGTCCACTTCTGTTCATTCCTCTTACAGTATTTCGTATCCTGCAGCAAGTGTCCCTGTATCCTTAAACACATCCAGTTCTCATTCACTTTTGATGTGATAATAAAGAGTGGAGGAAGTGAATGACATTAGCATGTTAGCTCAAAGAATGTTAGCACATAAGCTGTTCTGTGTATAAAGGAAAACCTGATATACATCAGGTTTATATCAGGTTTGACATATCAGAAGAAAGATGTGGTTTGACAGATGTAGTGGTATCTAAACCTGATTTGGCAGAGCTAGTAAGTTTGACAGAAACTTTCAAGCCAACTTGTATGGATTTGCCATTACCACATAACAGGAGTTTGTTAATTAAAAAATAACGATCTGCTGATGTAGTACTATTGCTCTTTGAGCAGACTGCACTCCTGCTTGATATGGGGCAGTAATCAGTAGTTTTTTCAGCTTTCTTTTTATCTTTGGGGAAATGGTGAGTTAAAGATTCCCTGCAGAGCTGTAGCATTGACTTCCATTACCCAGTGGGAATGCATTACTTGGTGATTGTACACCGGTGTTGTTCTAAAGCTGCACCATTATTTGGTTTGTGCAGCTCAAGTGAGTGCAGAATCAGCTGAAGGCCTTGTAAGGTGACAGTGGCAGTGCACCCAGTGAACTCCACAAAATCCACTGATGGAGAGAGCTGTTTGACAGTTGTTTTAGACATAACCCCAGGATGCCTTGATTGGGACTGTTTTTGTTTTCTGAGTTTGCCTGGCTTGTGCTTTCTATAACCCACAGGGACTCGTCATGCTGCTTCGACATATGCCTCCTCAGGCTCTTTCAAACTCTTGGGCCGTCAGGTATCAAAGCATAAAGAAACTGGTGAATATATTTGGCACCACACACAGTCTGCACCTTTGCATTTGTGGGACTGTTTCCTCAACACTTTTAAAACAACTTCTGAATAACAAAAGCTGTGAGTTTGTTTTTGTCTGCCACTATCCTTGTCCTTGGCCAACGACTTAAGATTCTATGGAGGACTTATCGCCAGGGCTTTACAGCACCAGGATGCATTTTCTCAAAGTGTCTGTGTGTGTGTGTGTGTGTGTATGGGGGGGGGGGGTGTATATATTTGTAAAGGAGGGTAAGGGGGTAAGGGATAGCTGCAGTCTTCTGGGTTGCAGGAAAACATGCTGCATGGCTGGGAGGTATCAGTGAATGCACGATAAATGACGCACAAAAAAGCTGAACTAATCCATGCCCGAGCCTCCTCACTCATCCTCCAGTACAGGCCAAGATGGCAGGGTTTATAACTTCTGTAGTGGTTCAAGGAGCCTGAAGCCCCTGGAGAAACGATTTGCTGATGGGCAGAATTATAAATTTAAAAGGTTAAGAGGAAGCTGCAGCCGGTCATGACTTGTGTTGTTATGTTATGAGTATTTAGGTTCAAGACATCATTATTACCCCCAAGGCTCATGGATTCCAAACAAACAATCTGCATTTATTTATGTATTTAAATGATAAACAACTAAATCGACTTGGCTTTACCATTCACACACATGCACATATTCACACACTTGTCAAACAGCCACTTAGAGCAACTTCAGGTTCAGTGTCCCACTTTATGGATGACCCTCTTTACCCTCTGAGTACAGCCAGCCACATTCTTGTTGTGTAAATGTATCATAAAAAATCCCCTCCCAAACTGACTCAGTCTACATCCATAACAACAGCCTGTTCACTTTATTTATATGTAGAGGTCTCAGGTCAGATTTGCTCTATTACAAAAGTCCTTCTGTTTGCTCCCAAGGGCCTCTATGGCGGCAGTGTACAATATTAGCTCCTGTTAAGACTTTGGTATTGTGAAGAAATTAGCAGCTCTCAGCAAAACACAGACTCCAACACAAACTTCACATAAGCACAAGACATGAGGCAAGGTCCACAGGCTGGAGTGGACATATTGATCTATTCTTTTCCATTTTTTAAAGAAAAAACCTGGCTCTCTGATAAGATATTTGCTCACCACGTTATTACTGTTTTTCTCCATCTAATGTTTAATGCTGGGAGGGTGATTTAGAAGGCCTTTCCTCAAAGCAAACAGACCGATTGAAGATAGGTTAAATCACTCATTCATTTTCTATACCCGCTTTATCCTCACTAGGGTCACGGGGGTCGCATGGAGCCTATCCCAGCTACTTAAGGGCGCCAGTCGCCATCACAGGGCTGACGTATATAGAGACGAACAGTGACTCTCACATTCACAGCTATGGGTAATTTTTTTTTTTTTAGATTAGCTGATTAACCTATCTTTGGATTGTGGGAGGAAACCAGAGTACCCAGAGAAAACCCACGCAGACACGGGGAGAACATGCAAACTCCGCACAGAAAGGTCCCAAGGTCCCGCCCAGGAATCGAACCCAGGACCTTCTTGCTGTGAGGCACAAGTGCCGTGTCGCCCACCACCGACACCGGCCCCTAGGTTAAATCAATTTTTTTAAAAAAGCCAAATTTTTTTTTTTAAATTGAAATGAGGTTAAATCCATTTTTAAAAAAAGCCAATATAAAGGTAATTTATGGCTGCAAACTCCTATGTATGTGTCATATACAGTACAGGGTATAAACAGACATACAACCATTAACTCTCACATTCACATCTATGAGTGGTTCAGATTTATGAATGAAATAATTAAGATGCCTTTGGACAGTGGTAGGAAGTACCTGGTACTTATGATATAAACCATCTATATGAATTCATACAGTAAAATATACTGCCTGGCCCAAAAAAAAAGTCACACATGTAATATTTGACTGCACCATCTTTGGGTTTTGATTACAGGAGACATTCAGTGGCATCTTTTTTTTTTTTTTTTTGCCAAATAATGCCATAATAAGGTTCATAATATTTTTTTCCATCCATAGTTGCATTCCTTTATTGATTATTGATGATGCAGTGTCAGACCGCTGCATCAAGTCTTCATCACATCCTAAATTAGAGTCTGGACTTTATGGAGGCTAAAAGGTGTGTAAATGATGTCTCATTCTCTCTGAACCATTCTGTCACAAGCCTGATGGTCCTGATCAGTCCTGGCATGGTCCATTCTTTTACACGTTAAAGACATGAGAGGACATTCACTGCAGTTAGAGCTAAATAACCTGTTCCAGCTGAAATATTATGAACCACTGCAGTATTTACCCATGGAAGGATCGGAACTATTTACTGAGTTAAATCTAGTGAATGTCTCCTGTAATCAAAACCAAAGGTGATGCATTCAAATATTGCGTGTAACGTTATTTTTTTTGTTTTGGCCAGGCAGTGTATGTTTACAGGTACGTTCAGACTTTATAATTTCATCCAGATCTGCACTAACCAGCTCAATACCATTAGCCACTAGCCTGAGCACTACAGCTATATTTGTGGTAAATTAAACACCAACACTGACCAAAGGACTACTGTTTTTCCCTCTAAGCAGTTGCTAACAAAGATGTCCTTATGTAATAGCTTGCACAAAGCTAACACAACATGTTTTCTACACACTTTACACAGAGGCAACTATCCATGAGTGGCTACAACATTATGAAGCTGGTCACTGATGTGCTGTACACATTAAAAAAAAGGCAGGAGATGGGGTAAAATAATTGTCAAACAATAAAATCCATCCACTGGTCTGCCAAATTTCTCCTCTTTGGTGGCTGTCCAGTGGTTTTGGTTCCCAATATGAGTAGGAATATGGATAATTTGCTTTCAGAGATGGCTTTCTGACATTTTTTCCCCATTATCAGATAGAAGCATAAAAGAACCAGACCAGGATAAAATGATGTTTGTATGTTTTTTTCTGTGGACCCCAAAACATAGCAGCACTGATGCTGAGAGGTAGAGGTCAACTGGTAGTGGGTTTTAAAGGTCAATAATAGGCGCGTTTCCACGACACTGGTCTTGGGACTCTTTGGGGGGAAGGTACTTTTGACAGTGCCGCGAGTTGTCCTGGTCCTCTCAGCCGTTGTGTCTCCATTACAGTAATGGCCCTATAAGAACCTCACAACGACGACATCATATCACGTCCATTTCTGTAGTAATGTCACTAACAAAAAGCGCCAAAACAAAGCAGCAGCAGAGGAGGAAATCTCAACAAGACTGGACATGGACACAGACGAAGTTGGGATGTTTGTTGCGTTTGTGCTCTTGCTGTACACGGTAATGGTGTCAGAGATTGTCGTGTTGTGAAATTCCTCCAGCAACTACTCCTTTAAAATTGGAGGTTGTTTGTCGTGATCTGCTGATGTTATTTGCGACAATCTACGTGAGTTAGCCACTAGTACCACCCAGCGACTCTACCGGGCTGTTCTCGAGTACCTACACACGAGCAGGTACTCTGTTGGTTTCTGAAAACGGCCCTGTCGGAACAGCCCAGTCAGTGGAGACACACACATACCGTGAAGTTCCTGTAAAACGGCCCAGAAGTTCCGATAGTGGAAGCACGCCTAATGCCAGGTTCGAACTGAGAGAAATCGATAACTGACGGTTTGAAAAAAGGTATGTTCAGTGGTGACCCATCACATTGAACAATTACTCAGCACTAATAGGACATTTGCTCAACCAGACTGATACATTTTTCCTTAGAAGTGTTACTTTAAACCACCTAAGTCACTGTTGTGAATGAAAAACACCATAAAATAATCATGTTGGATTTAATGCCATTGTTGAAATAGTTTTGCTGAACTTAAGAGGAATCACATACAGTTGCGTTGATGAAATGGAAGATTTAGTAGAGCACATTTGGTGTTTCCTTGTTTTTACAGGACTCTGCTACTGCTGCTTTTTTCTTTGATGATTTGCAATATTCACAGTGGATTTGTATCTCGGTACCCTAGAGGGAATATTGTCAACAATGAAAAGTGCTCTAAATCCCTTTTCATCCCTGGTTTTGTATCAGAAGGTCATACAAAACACCCTCTTGCTTTCTTGCTGAGCCACTTGTGTGCTTTGACACTCCTCATCATAAAGTCCATTTGGGTCTTTTCACCTGCTGTGATACTCTAAGGCCATCCATTTCTACCTGGGGCTTTCATTCCGTGCTTTTCACTCTGAGTTTATCCACTGGAAAAGAGAAAAAAAATCTATATTCTCATGAAAAGTCTACTCTAGGACTCTGTAATTAATGGTGCACATCTGACAGTAACTCTTCAAACCCAAAAATGAACTGTCTCTCATTTTTGTCTCTTACAGGATCACGAAAGCACAGCGCCACTCATTGGTGTCTGCAGAATATCGCACAGGAGTCAGTTGACAGCTCTGATGAGGAGTTTTTTGACGCCAGAGGTTAGTAGTTGAACTTCATATCCAGTACTTATGTATAGTAATGGAAAAAAAAGTTCTTGGACACATAAAAAAGTCTTGTTCTTTTAATATATTTGAGAAACGACTCAAGCAAAATCTGTTGCTGCTCTTTGCATAGTGTAATTCTATAAGGCCTAAAAAGAGAAAAAAAACAAAAAAACATGCACAAACAGAGCTACTTCAAAATATGCCAAACTCCACACCCCACTTGGCTGATGGACAGATCATGTAAACTTTTTTTATTTATGTGAATAAAGCCCTTTGTTTGGCTATTGGATTATTGGAGAATGTTGCAACATACTGTCTACAATAGGACTCAGGAAAAGGAAATTAACCATCTTTAGGTAGATAGGTACATATTTTTTAAACATGTTGTGGTTCTTTAGAATATTTGAATTTAGTAAAGATTATAATGTAAATTGTGTCCCTTGTCACACGTTTAAAGCCCCGTTTATAAGCTGAGGACTGCTTCTGGGGGGTCGTATTACAAAATGTCTCTTGTAAATTAATTGTCGATTGAATTGTTTGTAATAATTTTATAATAAATTGATTGCTTGATTAATTGATTAATTGACACTGAAAATTTTACTATTTATTGTTACTCAATTTTAATGAAGACATTTTTGTAATACCAGGTGATATCATGTATAGAACGCGTTTGAACCACAAGAATGTCATTAATTGTCAAATATTATCATTAAATATTTGCGTAAAAATTGTTTCTGTATTTCAAAAGGTGTGGCTGCATCAGACAGACACAAACAAATGACAATGACTTTTTTGTTTATTGCTAACAAGGAAAAATAACTAGACTAAATTCTTGACAGTTTCAACATGTCATGTCCTGGATGTGTTTCAAGTGGTATTATCTTTCTGAAGCATCTGGTTTTGACCATGATGTTTAGAAGGGAGCTTGTGGGTCTGTACAATACGTGGCAGGGTTCAATGACTTGAATGATTCTTAATATAATATATCATAAATGCATGACGTGTCCAAAAACATGTAGTCCTTTGCTTGTGCAAGAACTTGCTTGGTGTGTGGACATATTAAAGACTTCCAGTGACTTCCACATCCTTTTTCTGATGGTACTGTTGATACATCAACATTTTAATACTGTTCTTAAATAACAAAATCATGGGGGATGTGGAGGCCACACAGAATAAAGCAGGTGTTTGGAAGTAAAGTGACCACTAACTAGGGCTGCACAATATATCACAAAAATATTTTTATAGCGATAATGGAGTGTGCAATAGTCATATCGCAAAGACATGCAATAATATGTCTTATTTTATTTGTATGAACTTTCTGTTTTCCACACCATGGGGTACCACAGTGGTTTTCTCTATCACTCTAACATG
>JAQQZY010000006.1:29735855-29750219 GCA_030068375.1 Ostorhinchus rueppellii | reverse complement strand
CCCCCAAGGGGAGGCAAGTGGCAGTGTTTTTGGTTCAGTTTTTTATTTGTCTTTGTTTGTGTGTTAACACTCTCGCAGCAAAACTATTGGTTTAATTCAAACCAAACTGGGTTTATAGATTGCCAGTGACCCAGAATAGATCTGATTACAATTTTGGGAAAAGGAGGTCAAAGTTCAAATTTTTTAATGAATTTTTCAAATCTTTTTCCCTCCACTAACTTGGGTAAAATTAGGCAAAATTTCAAATGTCTGTAGCATAGACTATTAGTTAAATGCATACCAGATTGGTTTTATAGATTTCCAGTAACCCAGAATATATGTCATTACATTTGGGGAAAAGTAGGTTAAAGTTCAAATTTTTTTATGAATTAAGAAAAAAAAAAAATCCCATTTGCTTACAATGGGCAAAATTTCACATGTCTGTAGCAGCAAAACTACCAGTTGAATTTATACCAAATTGAGTCTTTAGACTGCAGTGACCCAGAACAGATGTGGTTACATTTTGGGAAAAGTGGGTCAAAGTTCAAATTTTTATTTAAATTTTTTTTTAAAAAATCCATTTACTTATAATGGGCAAAAAAACCATAAATTTTGCTTCAGTTCACTTCAAACTTGACACATATTTAGAGGCAATTGACATGCTGACCTCAGCACATGCATAGACATGATGACATCAACTGAATCAATGCCAAAATAAGCTGCAACACGTGCAAAGGGTGGGATTTATTGTGCCTAGCACACTTGTTTAGTTTGTTTTGCAGCCCCACCGCTGTCACAAACTGCTGCTTCTATTTTTTCCCCCTGCCTTTTAAGTCTCTCTTAAGTGTCTCCTTTTTGACCCTACCTGAACTCTTTTGCAGAATAAATGCAAGACCCATGTGCTGCTGCTTGTTGTGCACGGCGGAAACATCTTAGACACAGCAGGTGGAGATCCGAGCACAAAGGCTGGTGATGTGGACACCCTAGCGTCAGTGCTGGAGAAGGTGACCAAGGTGCACTTCCAGGCTGCAGCTGAACATGTCATGATCAAACTTGTGCCGTGTCCAGCTGTGTGTGCGGAAGCCTTCTCTCTGGTGTCAAAGTGAGTATCTCTGCCAAACATGGAAGTCTTGTTGACTTCGTTTTGGCAGACATTTAAAGTATCTCATACATGCCAAACATGATTTAATCCACTTTTTTGTACTGAGATACATGTAGACAGGTCACCATTTTAGGGAAAGACCAGGCAGACAGAGCCAAACCCACAGTTTCTGCAAAAAGGGGAAAAAAGAAATATGGAATAAAAAAAGAAAGAAGTCAACATGTTAAACTGATTATTGGACTTGTCTGAAAATCTGAATTATCATCACTTTGATATATCATATGGATATTAAAAATTCTGGATGATAAATTAAATCAGCTTAAATTGAAACAACATACTGTATATAGGCCTTTATGTACATTAAACATTAGCTCACATTAGCGTGTAACTTATAAGCTAGCAATATTGTTGTGATAGAATAGAAAATATGTACATTTATTCTGTAATATCTAAAACTGTCTATACTATATTTCTTCTGATATCTTTTCATTTGACCAAGTGCTTGAAACACTTTTCTAAAATGAATTTAAACCCTTCCTGTCATATAGCACTATTAGCAGTGCTTAGTCATTCCATGCTAACATTAGCTTCTGTCCAAGCATTTCATTTTGATCATTATTTTCACTCTCCTTTGTTTATGGCGGTTTACTTATTTTTTAAAATTCTTAAAATTCCTATGTTTATTTTAATTAAACCTTAAGGTACTCTTAGGTTTTGTTTTGTTTTTAAAGAGGAAAATGGCTACAAAATGGAGCAAGGAAAAGGACCTCAGCTCCAAAATGAAGCCAGTGTTGAAGTATCTTCAAGTGCAATAAGATGACCTGGAGTTTGCTTCCATTAAAAAAAAACAAAAAAAACTAAAGCCCTACTATAGACTTACATTGAAAATTTCTCTTAAAATATATATATTAAAAAAATGTTATTTTTCAGGAGCCAGTCTTATCCATTTAATTTGGACTCTCTTACGTGTAATATTGTATTCCATCTTTACATTTCAGTTTGTTAATTAGATTCCTTCTCTGTATGACAGCTTGCTTGGCTGCCAAGTTGATTTTCTCCTAACAGATAGCTTCACTGTAGTTGTGGTTAATAGGTTACGCTAACAAGACAGTTTCACCAGCCTTTTGTCCAAATATGGTCACTTTGTGGCCCCAAAAAGCCAACATGGTGACATCCAAATTGCAGGCTTTGGCTTCAAAATGGCAGGTCAGAAATGGGAGACATCATGGTTCCTCCTTTCACTAAGTATATGTGGAATATCATCTAATGCATGTAATGCTCACTAGAGCTTTACATACAGTCTATGTTAACCGTTGGATTCTAAAATAATATATTTATATAAAGCATCAATATGTGCTCAGGTGTCAAACGGGGTGGTATGCTAATATGAAAAATCTACATAAAAGTGTGGAAAGAGGAATCTGAAAGTATAAAATTTTGAGATGAAAAATGTGGAGGAACCCTGAGCTACACGCACAAGTTGGTAGACCTGTTCCAGTCAATAGTCAGGGTTTTGCCCTCTGTATGAAAAAAAGTTCTGTTGCTGCTTCTCTGTCGCTTTAATGTGGCACGAAAAAAGAATTCTGTGCCCTGTCAGCTAACATTTTCAGCTGGCTACACACTACACACTGCTTAGTGTCATAGCTACACTTCAGTGGAGTAAAACTTTGTGTATGGCTTGGAGAAACCCCTTTTTCATCACCTGCCTGGTTGGGTTTGAACACATCAGCTGTGTGTTAACAAAGCTCTTATATGATCTGAATAGAAATAACGGTATCCTTAGAACAACTTGTCATTGTAAGATGCACAAACACAGTCATTGGTTTCATGAATTATAACAAAATTATAGCACATAAAAAGGATGCTGCACCAAAGGAAGATGCTGCAACTCACTGTGCAACAACAGAGTAATCGTAAAAAGTGTCAGGTTAGGACGACTGAATTTTCCATTTTCCATTAGTGAACTGATAAATGAGCAATCGCTTACATTATTAAACACCTTATGCCCATTGGCTATCACAAGCATACCTTTAGTGTTCCACCTGAGGTAACAAAATGGTCCATTAAGTATTTAATTATTTGCTAATGGTTTGTCTGATTGGATAACACTTCGTAAGGCTTCTTGTTTGTAGATTTCACAATGTGTTCCGAAGTAGTTGTGTGACTTATGGCAGTTTCACTAGACCTGGTATTTACATGCACCAATACTGAACCTGTTTGTCACTGCTAATAACCATCCCCAGCATCTGTCCTGTTGCTGTTTTGCATTCAACACTCTATAGACAGTTGTAATTACTACAAAGCAGCAAGTTCATTGTCTTGTCATCTGAAGTACCTGGTCATTTGGAATGCATTCCTGCTGGAATTATCACAAAAGCAAAAATGTGTGATTGGCAAAGGTGCTGAAGGTTAATTGCAAAAATATATTAACCAAAGACCCCCGAACAGGCAATTCATTGTTAATTAGTATGCTTATGACATTGTTCATTCCCTGCATGTACTTAATTGCATGAAATATTTAATATGTGACCTCCCTAATTGCTGTTGTTTTTAAATGTTATTTCTACCCTTAAGTCAGACAGCTTGCTCCTTAGTGGACAGAGGATCAAAACAATGCTTAAATTATATTATATGGCTTTCAGTAATCAGCTAATATCACTTTGAATTCAGGTCTAGGTGGGAGCTAATTATTTCTGAACTGCACTCAGTGGGTGAGTCTTCTCTTATGATAAATTATACAGTTATATAGTCATTAAAATTCTCAAGACCCATTCCTTGCAAACATTTTTGTAAAGTAATGAAGCGCTGCCTGGATGATGCTTTTGAAAAAGAGGCGGTGAAACATATGTATGTTCTCGTGCGCGGTGGTTTTTTTGGTCTCAAGTGCCGTCTGTGCAGAGAGCTGCTTAAGCGTAACTAATGATTTCATTGCACATTTAATGTCACACGTCCCAGTGGTCACCAGTTTGATCTTTGACAGCATCACTTAGTTCTCCCTGATCTTTAATTATTTGTTGAGGATGTCACTAATAACCATGGCTGAGAAAATGTGTTTGGCAGTCAAGTCGATGCCTCTGTCTGTGTTCGTGATTGATGTTGGAGGGAGAGAGGTACTGACTAAAAGCGTGATGAGTGTAAAGACATTTGACTGTAGCTTCTCAGCAGCTTGACGTCTGCTTAGCTTCCCCCACTTCCAGGGATAAAATATTAAACACAATAATATCCCATGGGATCGAAGCAGTGCTGAGTTATTAACACAGTACAGCCTGCATAAGTGGATGTCTGTGCACATACACACACACACACACAAAACGAACTGTTTCAAGTCAGGCTTGCATGAAATTTGACCCTGAAGTAACCCTGTCTTGTATTTAATAACTTAAAGACAGTATGAAAATAAAATTAAATTTATTCTGTATTATTGTAAATATTTAATCTTTCATTGTTGTGTTAGAATCCCATGATTCACTTTTGTCATAGCATAATTAATAGTAATTGTCCTCGCTTGTATTCAAAATACAACACAGTCTTTTAGTGCAGCTTTCAACATAAGATTTGACTTTGGTAAAAAGAAAAAAAATGTAACCATCACTGTAACCCCACAAGTAAATTACTAAACAAACAAACTGTGTCTCCAAAGAACAACTAAATTCTTAAACTACACTTTACGGACTTACAGCTTTATTTTTTCAACATCACTGCCCAGATTGTTTGTCACTGTCATTCAAGGACTGACATTTTGATCTTTCATTTTTCTTTTCACTTTTTCATTTACGACCCTGTGTGCTGAATTGTAACACAAACAGATACGTCAGTCTCAATGAACCTTGATACGAGTAAACATTAAAACTTTGAAACTTTTCCCCGTATCTGTTGTATCCTTTTATAGGTTAACATTCATCTAATTCCACCAACTACATGAATAGATAACTTAATAATAAATGCTGAACTTGTACTATTTTTTACTTTGTGTTCATCAGGATGCTCTGTTTAGGTGTGTGTCTGTTTTCATGCAGCTATGACACTATGTAATTTGACTACATTAACTCTTACCTGTTGTGACACTGAAAAAATGTGACATTTTCTTAAACATTTTTAACATAGTGTACATAAGTTGTAATTGTTCTAATACTGGGAGATAATAGGGTGATCAACATACCTGTCAGATTTCTATACCTGTTCTTTTTATTTTTATACAAAATTGGTGCTAGTTTTGTTCCATTAAATAATACTTTGATGATCATTGTGTATGTGACCAGCCTGAACTGAATTATATTGACATTTATTATTCTTGACTGAGCAGATAATCTTAAATAATGACAGTAGTGTGCAAAACTCTGAGGCCTTGTTGTTTTTGCAGGGTTGAAATGAGCATGCATATATATTTATCTTTTATTCTCTCTTTTCTTCAGATACAACAAGAAAAAAAAAACAGAAAATATGTGGACAGCCTTAAAAGACACACAAAAAACTGAACTAAATGGGTTCTAAAGGATAAAGTTAGTATTTATTGCGAGCCCTGACCCCATGACAAGAAGCAGCACAAACTGTTAGAAACATCTGATGTATGTTGAATGAAATTTAGTATGAAACATCAGAAAATTAATGCAATAAATATCTCATATTGTCTGAACAACAGGGTGAAAGACATGCTAAGTGCAACGGGGGCTCACACTAAATACTACCACTTTGTTTCATATACTTAGTGCCATTAAAACGGTCAGAATAATATGTATAATTGGATACATATTAAATGAATTGGTTTGGGGTACACTAAATACAGGTACTCAGGAACTGAACGTGTCATCATTCAATATCGGGTGTGTCCACCTCTGGTTTCCAAACAAGCAGTGCAGTGACAACGCATGGAACTGACAAGTCTCATGATCCTGTCCTAAGGGATCCGGGCCTGTCTCATGTTCTGTGGTGCTCAGACGACTGATTGTACTGCAATGACAGCGCAGACGGTGAACGGCTTCACCACGACTCAGACCTGCTCGTAACATGCCAGTGGCACGTTCTCTCTGTTGTATAGTAAGTTTAAGGTGGCAAAAACATATCAGCGTTTTCTTTGCCGCCTTTATGTAGAACAGGGGTATTCAAATCCAGTCCTCGAGGGCCGGTATCCTGCATGTTTTAGATGTTTCCCTCTTCCATCACACCTGGAATCCATTACACCATTATCAGGCTTGATGATGAGCTGATCATGAATTGAACCCGGTGTGATAGAAGAGGGAAACATCTAAAACATGCAGGATGCCACACCTACAGTTAGCAGTCAAGCGTGACTCCGTACAAGAGATTAGACACAATGTCCGACATTAAGGGATTAGTGCAAATGCTGACGTCGCACACTTCAGGAATGGAAAAAATACAACTGTTTACTGTGTTACTCATCTTGTGAGTGGCATATACAAAATAGATACCTGAGCAAATAATTTCCCTGAAATTACACCACATGTTTGGACCATCCTTTATTCATGACGTTAAGTACAGAAGTTGCCGAGACTGAGAAATACATGATTGCACTCATTAAAACATTACTAACCAACAAACCTAATGTTGGCCTAAGACCTTTGCACTGAACTGTACATTTTGGTGCATTTAAAAAATGTAGATTATTATTTGGAAATTGTAATAAGAAAATCAAAGAAAGAATGACAGCTTAGCATCCAGGGAGGGCTGGTGCTGGTCAGGCACTAAATATTAAAATATTTGGCCGCAAGAATAAAACATGCATCAACCTCATCAAAAAATTGACACCCTGTTTGTGGTGTTAAACTATGAGAATAAATGTAGATAAATAGAAGAAAAAAATTAGAATGATCAAAATTTGCATTAAAAGCGTCTGTGCCTTCATAAGAGGTGGATGTTTGGTTTGCACACGTGTTGCATCCCTCATGAGGTCATATTTTTATACCATACAAGACTTTGTAGGTCCTCCACTGCAAATTATTTGTTCATGATTTGGAATGAGCTCCTGGACATCTTGCTGTAAGTTCCTGATGGCAACAAGAAGTGAATATGTGTTTTAGCTCTGAAGTGAGATTAGATGAAGCCTGCTTAGACGCAGATAGCTCCAGGTCTTTAACATACTTTGACAATATGCACAGTCAGTAGGCATTTCTGTATGCCCACACAGCAACAAACAGCAGCACTTATTCAACCACACGTTTGCCAGTTAACAGTGTTTGTGCTAATGACAGTGTTGGACTTGTGGGTGTTTGAAGTCTCGTTTATTTGTGTGCCAACATAAACACCAGAGGACTAGGCAGCCATGTGGGAAGGAATCACTGCTATGTGGGTAATTTACTCCCATTCTGGGTAACAGCTTGGCTGAAAATTGCACCATGGATTGGAGGTGGCAAAGCTTCTTAGCGCCTTAAAGAAAAACTTTCACATAAACAAACCACTTTGGAATCAGCTTCATAATTCCTTGTGCGCTGTAATGCGTCCCCATAGGGAATTCACATGTTTTTCAGCTTGTGTTGTCCTTGTTGCCATGTGTGTTAAAGCCCGTTAAACTCTGAGGGGCTCTTAATGCTCATTAATGTCACTGCCTGTTAATAGGTGATGTTGGCTAGGAGCTTGGAGTCAAGACAACAAGCATAAGCAATATAATATATCACCCTCAATGTGTATTATAGCACAATCTGAATATGTGCGGTAGCATGGCCAATTAGCAATGAAAAGCTTTCCAAATTGATTTTCTTTCATAGCCAATACACACGGGGTGGAACATGCAAGATTATTAAGAAAAGCTGCACTTTTTTTCTGAGCAGCAGGACAGGTGGAACTAAATTTCTGTGTCAACGGACGTTAATGTTCTTGTGGCGCGTCCGTATTTCACAATGGAAAACAGAAGGAAGTCCAGCTTTGACTCTGCACAGCAAGTGACCTCAGTTAAAAGCGATGGTCTCATTATTTTGGCCATCGACAGGTCGTTCCTATTTTTGGGTTCTCTTCCTAATTAAGAAGGGTCTACAGAGGCCCATTTTGTTCATGGTAATTGTTCAAATGCTGTGCAGAGCTAAGCCATCTATTGGGGATGGGGTAGGGGTGCAATTAAGCAGGAATCTGCCAGACTTTAGATTTTTCCTTTTGACATCACATGGAAATTGGCAAGAGGGTGGTAGGGCAGCATAATGGAGTCAATCTCTAGGTTATGCAGCGTGAGATGAGGCTGATTTCAGGTTTAATCAGCTCACTCTTCCTTATCTTCTCCCTTCTACTTTTAATGGATCTTTTCATCACCACATTACCATGAAGCCTTGAGGAAATTACTTTACATACTCTCTCTGTAGTATGTGATGGTATAGTAAGATGTTAATAGGTGTTGCTGAATTCTTTGGCTGAGTTTTTGAAGAATTAACATAGTAATGACATGATGGAGGGATGCACTATATAGTGTCTGAAGTCAAATCCACACAAAGGTGTAAATGAGGCTCTTTGACATGTGTGAGTCTTAAAGCTTAAATGGCACCTCAGTGTGATCATAGCGTAGTCTGAGTTAATCTATTTTGCATTTAACTAATGAGAGAATCGAGATGTGAACTGGGCAAATGTGCCCGATTGTGAGCAAATGACTCATATTTTGAAATAACAGGGGTAGACTCATTATAATGATGCGAAGCACGCTCTGCAATTCAGGGCTCTGCGGATGTGCTTTTTTTGAAGACCAGAAGTATCACGCCTCCCCAGTAACCCATTTGAATTAAGTGCTATCTCCATGCTGACAGACATTATGTCAAGTCTGTTTCTACTGTTGCCAGTTATATAATGTTATGGAGAACACGTTCCTAAGAATCTGCTATAGAAACCATCCTCAAAAACAAAAACACATGGTGTCATACTCTCAAAACTATATGACTGATATCACAGCTAAACTTTATTGATCAGCAACATTTTACAAGAAATTATTAAGATTAACTATAGCCATTAAATGCAGATTGGATTCGGATGGTTTTGTGGAGAAGCATCTCCAAAACACATGTTTGAACAGACAAAGTTGTTAATCATTACATCCCATTAATTAGATCCATTGATTCTAAACAGAGAAAAAAAAACTGCATCCCTCCAGGATGTTTTCACACTGTCTCAGCAAATAAGCCAGAGTTGTTTAGTACAGTGCATGCACACAAATAAACAGGTAATTTAACTGCCCTCTTTTGAATGTAAAACAGAGGCTCCTCTTTGTTATTAATACCAACAAGTGTTTGCATAATCAAGCAATTATGCAATGCAGTAATGAGTGTCTCACCTGGCATTTGTCGAGCAGAGCAGCAGGTGTTGAACTTCTGTTCTTGTCCTGTGACTTGTGAACCTTTCTCAGAGGCAGAGGTATGTGTCTGGAATATGAAGTGTTTCTTTTTCATTTGCATTCTGAGTGAGTAACTGTGTTTTGGGGAGTATGTGCAGCAGTTGTTAGCGAGATTCTTAACACAATTACAGCCAGGTGACTCCAAGTGTCACACCAAATACCCAATGGTACTTAGAAGGGATGCATAGATTTCAGCTGCAAAAAGTGATGAAGAACAATGTGATGAATAAATCATTGTCTTATAGAATACAAAGGCAAGATAATGCTCCTCACTGAATATTTCGTTTCAAACATGTCATGCTATGCAGGAATATTCTTGAACTGAATAATTGAGGCTGAAGTGTCTATAGAAGCTGGGAATGCAAATAACTTTGTGCTGTGTCATTTCAGTGACAAAGAAAATACTGCAAGGGTTCCTACTTTCCCTTTCTTTTTCTTTTTTTTTTACAAATATGCACAGAAGAAGCTCAAAGACCAAAACCCATCTCAGGAGGGTACCTTTGAGAGCAATTCAACGGCACACTCGGCAAACTACGTCTCAAGAGGCTCTGCCTACACTCTTCAACTGACAGCAACACATCAGAGCCACATCCTGTGGGTGTCTGACACTGTTCCTGCTCAATAATCACAACTAGACAGGAATAAGGGTGTCATGAAAGATGATGGCGGCACTTTAACATAGCTAACACATTTTACAGCACAATTCGTACTGTAAAAACATTATTATTAACATATGAAACATGTCCGATTGCATTTCCTTTGCTGTTGTTTTGTTGGTAAATTCCTGCGATCATTTGGATTTTGCTATTCCCCCATGAAGTGGCACGTCTCAGTAATGTTTTATAATGAGATTATGCAATACATTAAAAGGAGGAACCATTTAAACAGTACTGCTGTAAAGCAGTTTATAAGAGAGATTATTCTTCTAACTGAAACAAGCACAATTACAAACATATACAGTGTTTTATAACTTATGTGCTTTGAATGTTTGTTTCTAAAGCTTTTAAAATGCTTGTTTTACTTGTGATATAGTGAAGTTATTCTCAGATGCAGAGTTTGATGTTGGTTGATGTTCTCATTTAATCACTGTTTCCACCTGAAGAGGGAACTTGTTTCCTCTTTTCTATTGATGTGTAGCTGAAAGATTTAAACTCACTTCTTAATTTTACAAATACTAGTAAATCTGAGCTGCTCTTTCTATTTCTCAAACACTGACTTAAGAGAATTGTACTAGTGAATATCTCTTCATACTATTTACACAAAAAATGCAGGGATTTTTGTAAGTGAGGTTAAGCATTATTTATTTTCTGCTCACGTCTTTGAGAGGTGAATCTGCAGACTTTGTTTTGTGACACTTGTGACACATAGCAGGTTTGTTGTTATTGCTTCTGTTGCACCCGTTATTCTTAGTTGACACTGTTGGTGTTTTTGGGGCTAAAAGACGGCCATGTGCAGCTTTGGTGTCATGTGCTCTTTTTATTTGACAGATTAAGGAAGAAATTAACCGTTGTGTCCTTGGATATTTTATATAGATTTCACAAGTGAATGCATAGAAACAGAAGCTTAGCAACCACTTTGTAAATGTCTGATTTTCCAGTTTTATATTTTATTTTTAGCAGATATTATATAAAACATTTACACAAGTCCATTTACACAAGTGACGGTGAAGCAAGTAATTGCCCTCCAACACAGATCTGTCACTTTGTATGATGATCTTTACAGCAGGGACTGGAGGTGGTTTTATCTGTTTTAGATGTCAAAGGCATGTCCACTTGTAAACACTGTGTTGCTTGGAGCACAGTAATGGTATATATGGAATCTTTCTAGTCCCTTTTAAATTGATTTGACAAAGCCTGCAGCTTGGTGCTTTGTAAATGCAAAAAACAAAACAAAAACATGGCTTCTAAAAAAAATGCAGCTTTGCAGAGTCAGAGCTGTTACTTTTACTGGAAGCAAGAGTTGAATGCAGATTTTTTCCATGCCTGAATTTCAATGATATAGTGAGAATTATTTTTTCAATAAGTTGAAGTTACTGTAATGTACACTGTACACAATGTACACAATAACAGTAGATGTTTAACCTTTCCTCTTTGGTGTGTAATTATGATGCAAAAATACATTGGAGTTGAGTGGATTAAAAAGAGATTCAAATATCACTGATATTTTAATTCAAGTGGTATCAAAATCAATAAATGTGCTGTGACCAAAAGGCTGGGAGGCTCAGGGCTGTTAAGGTCATCCCTCTGTGTCATTAGGTGTCCATGGTTACCAACATGTTTCAACCTTGGGTCAGCTTTGCTGCCGTTTTCTATAATCAAAGCACCTGATGGATGGTGACAGGGTTGCCACTGCTGCTCAAGGAGAGGGTGTGGGGCAATGATAATCGTCACTGTTTCTTTACGCTGTCACATGAAGTGTGTTTTTCTTGGTCATTTTGACAAGCAAACACAAGCACATCCAGTAAGATCCACACAACAGCTCTGACACAACGCCATCATTGCTATTATTGGTATAACCTTGTGTGCGTTTTATTTTAGCAGATATCATCCTCAGTCTATAGCTACAGACCCACATCGGCTACATTCACACTGCCATCTTTAGTGTTCTACTTAGATCTATTTTTCATATCTGTGTTTTTGTTTGCTACAGGGGTCTGATAATAGCTACATTTAAAATACAAAGGAACAACCAACGTTGCATGACGTTGCATGAAGCACAGTGTTATACTGTAAATATCAGGATCACTGATGTCTGCATTTACACTTTCATACTTAAATTCATATACAAAAGTAGAGGGACAGAGAGATGATTTTTAACACCAGTGGAATTATGAGAAATGTCATTGCAGAGTGGCAAAATCCTTATTTCCTATATGTCTGTTCAGACTAAGGAGCCATATGGGTTACATATGGACATGTCCCCACTCAGGAATGAAAAGATGTGTGATGTTCACACTGAGTTATATGAGTGTGAAAAGTCATGATGTAGAAGAGATGAGAAAAGAAGAACCCCCTTTTTCTCCTTTGGCCCAATTTTGACAGTGGAAATAAAATGTAGCCTAAACAGAGGGAGGAAAGATTGTATGAGGCATCAATACATACATGATAATAATAAGAAAAGCAGCGTCCTTTTTGTTTGTGGTGACCACCTTTTTCTAACATTTTATAAAATGATTCAAACAGATGTCAACCAATTAAATTATGGAGCAAAAAACCAAGATAGAACCCTTTTCTAACATTGTCATTTAGTATGTTTGATTGAACTGCATTGTATTCTGCTGAAGGAATGATAGCATAATCCAGCAATTCCCCTGCCATGGTGATCTTTCATTTGACAAGACAAAGAGTGTAGGTTTGGAGAATGGAGCAGTATTTTACCGAGGAAAAAAGAAAAATGTGTGACATTTCTGTTTTTGTACTTGTTGTTTGCACTGAAATGATGTGCAATGTAAAACAGACTCCCTGCAAACTATGAATTTCATTACCTAAAATGTTGTTTGTTTGTTTTTGTTTTTTTATAAAAGGAATTTTATTTGTATAGTTAGAATAAGATAATTGCACATTTCATATTTTATTTAGAAAAGTTTTGTCTCAAGGAGCTTCTTGAGATTATTGTGTGTGCTTTTTTATTTGCACACAACAAATTATTCAAAGAAAAGCAAAAAGAATGGTTATAATACTGATGTTTCGAACAATTATAGTCATACTTAAAAATTTGTTGCAAATTTGCCAGGGCTGAGGGGGCACATTAAAAGAGTGAGAAGCAGTGACATAATCTGTTGTATCTGTCCATCCCATTCATCCCTCTTCTCTCCTTTTTTCCCTTCCCTTCCTTCCCTGCATCACTCTTTTCCAGCCTCAATCCATACAGCTATGATGAGAGCTGTGTGTCCAGTAGCGTCGACCACCTCCCCCTGGCAGCCCTCCCCCTCCTCGCCATTGTGTCACCACGTTACCAGGATGCCGTGGCGACCGTGATCGCCAGGGCCAACCAGGTCTACCACAGCTTCCTGCAGTCAGAGGACGGTCAGGGGTTCTCGGGTCAGGTGTGTCTCACCTTCAAAAAAAAAAGAGTCAATAATTGTCAAACGATTGGATCTCAGAGAGCTCCAGCTGTCTAATGTTTTAGAGGAGTGATATTTAGCTTTTTTAAACTGAATTATGCTTTTTAAAACATTTCCCTGTGCTCTACATAAACTGTAAATGCTCTGCTTGGGTTTGAACTCTTCATTAATTCAACTCCACAGGTCCATCTTCAACCCTATTATAATATAAGATTCACTAATGTGTCCGTTGCACTAATTTACTAAAAACCTTTCATGATATTTGGATGGAAATGCACCTAGTGTTCCCATTTATACTCTGATGTTAAGTTTATGCATTTGAACTACCCGTTATTTTGATAGATGCATGTATTACATAAACACATTAACTACTTGATTTAAAAGATGTGCTTATTAGCATGTCAGCACTTTTGATTTCTACATTTTTTTCATTGGGTGAATTCAAACACTTCACTTAACAGAAAAAAAACATGAGCTGTATCCAAATGAAATGCTACACATGCTTCTAAGTGGGTTTTAACTGATTGTCCTCTATCCCAGTTTTTGTCACTTTCATAATATCCCTGCCAGGAGCACCAGATGAAGGAGATAGGTTAAAATGAAAGCAGGCACAAATAGCTCACTTAACTCTTTTTAGAGGGGTTGAATCCATTGAATCTTTAATTCAGAAATTAATTTTGATGTCTGAAAGTCCTCTCATTGAGAGATCAGTGTCAGCTGCTCACACTTATCCAATCCAACTTATTTATAAAGCACTTTAAAATAACCACAGTGGATCAAAGTGCTGTACAGAACACTAAAAACACAAATTAATAAAAGCATTAAAAAAAACATTAAAATCAAATAAATAAAACAAGTTAAAATATAAAACAGAACAAAATATCAACATTGCATGAGAGT
>JAQQZY010000006.1:29700213-29716857 GCA_030068375.1 Ostorhinchus rueppellii | reverse complement strand
TATATATATCTCAGGATGAATGTTAATGAAAAGTCTGACCACAAGCTCATGATACTCACTCATTTTTAAAGGGAGGCTGAAGACTTACTTTTTTAGGCTGGCTTTTAACTGATTATGCTCTGAGTTTTTATATATATATAAGCATCCCAAAATTAATGAATTTTTAATAAAATACTGGGGCCAAAAATAGGACCAAAATTGGGACAGGAAAAACTTCTAGGTATCAGTGCATTTCAACTGGAAAACATGTTTTGAAATGGTCTTATATACTGCTATAAATAAAGACACTGTGTTAAATTTGATGATCCTAGTGGTTTTCAAGAATCTGCAGTCTCATTCCAGGTTTCGTATGTAACCCACCGTGTCCACTTGCATCACATGCAGAACCTGCCCATTTATACACAGATAAATCATAAGTGATTTTGCATCAGTAGTCATTTTTCCAAAACACTCGGCCTTGCACATTTACTTAGATTCTCATAATATACCAGTGAGAGAATAAAAACATATTTTTTAATTTAAAAAAGTAGTGGGGTGTAATTTTCATGTTCTTTTTGAAAAAAAAAAAAAAATGTGTTTTATCTGAAATATAGTTTCATAGAAGCACCCATATGTTAAATTGCTGGTCATAGATTTAGATCCATGTAAGTCCTGAATGGGTGTGTAGTTATAACACGTTTGCCTCCACTTAGATGGTTACACAGGGCATACCTCTGTTGACTAATTTAACCAGACACATACAGATAATAATGAGCTGAAACTGTAGAAATAGTCCCATGTAAATTCTCATTTATTGTGACAACCTGCTTCAGCCTGACTTCTGGACAGGTGAGGAGTTTGAATGAGGTGGTTTGAGGATACCTGTCAGACTGTAGGGTGATACCAGGTGTGCAGATTTTAAATAACTGACCGGTTGGGAACTGACTGGATCCATTGCTTATTGTCAGAGAGGAGAGTATGCATTAGTCGCAGCTGTGTTCATTTTGGAAGTTTTTCCCATAACTCTGCCCCATCTTCAACTGTCAAAATTAGCAGTCAAAACAAGAACTTGTAGATTAAATATAATAAACAGAAATTAAGGAAAAACACCTATAAAGTTTTTACTACTGTGTTCACTGAATGCATATTATGAGTCTATCAAACTTTACCAGCAGCAGAATACAATCTTCTATTCAGGCCAAATGTAGCCTACTTACACAAACAGAGACTAATGCCGCCCTACATTAAGGTGTTACTGCAGGTGAAGGATAGAGAGGCCTAGCCCTGCAGAAGCTCCAAACAGCCGTCTATGGTAGGACTATGACAGAGTAACGTTAACCACCTCCCATGTAGAATGTTTAATCCTGTGGGAAATGCTACTACTATTATTAGATACACTGAGGACTAACAAATCTGTTTGAGTGCTGCAGAGGGGACACATGTCCACATATAAAATCTAACTCTCTGCGAGTTACTGACAGCATGTACATGCACACTAGGATCCCAGTTTTGATCAGATATACAGAGGAATCAGGATAGTCCCTGTTTACATGATACATACTACTATCCTGGTTAGTCAGTACTGCTGATTTTTGTGCCTGATATTTACAGCATAACATGGTCATTTAATCTATTTATTGCTGCTGCCTGCTGAGCTAACTGCATCAAAATTTCATTTTTGATGTAAAATGTGGAATGTCAAATAAAGTCTACGTCTAATGTGACATTTCAATAGCTCCTGCCAAACCTTAATGCTACTGTGGCAGTAGAAAATGAACCCACTTTGGTTTAGAACAATCTTTTTTTTTTTTCTTAGATGTACATTTGCAGAAAGCTAATAATCTGACATAGGTGTCTATACATTTAGTAATATTTTGCATTTGTATTATGGTTTAGAACAATTGTATCTCCATTAAAAGACAGCATGGTGTTGTGGGTTTGTCTTACCTGTATTCATCTCCTGTCAGGATTGGGAGACAGGATCAACAGGTAAACATGTCCTCCAGGTGTTAACCTGTTGTTGTCATTACATAGGAGGAAGAGGGGGATGAAAATCCATAGCTGTGACTGATGGTAGACTCATGATGACTCATGGTCATCATGAGTGAATTTAGTGGCTGTTTGTGACTTGATGCACTGTTAGTGTTGGGGAAGTGAACAAACTGTTGGTTGTTTTAGTGCAGACTTGAAACCATCAGCTTTCCAATGCTAAATATAACCTACTTCATGTATGTCTTTGAAGCTCTATTTGCTGCCATTATGTTTGTGTTGCTTTTACTTGGTTTTACACCAGTGCTGTAATTCGTAACTTTCACTAAGTGAGATAAGGTGTACACATGTAACAGTATCCTATTACTATTACAGTACTCCAGGTGGAGTATCAGGGTTTCTTGAAACAGGAACAAGGATGAATCTGCAATCACTGCTTACCATTAAAAGGCAATGCCAAAGGTTAAAGGTTAGGTTATGGTGAGTGTGGTTGTAGGGAAATTCAGTCTTTGCATTTAACCATCCTAATGCACACAGTAGATAGCATTAGCATTAGCATTAGCACACACATGACAGGAGCAGTGAGCTGCCATAGCACTCAGGGACCAACTCCAGATCGTCATCACCAACATAATCAGGGGCCCTGATCGGAAGGGGTGGGGGGGGGGTGAATTGTAGGGGTGTGTATTTGTAAGAATCTGGCAATACCATACAAAACACAATACAAGGATCATGATACGATATATCATGATACTGTTAAAATGGCATTTTTTTTTTATTTATTTCACTATGGGATGTACAGACACATGTCACTGGTTCATAAAAATGTAAAAATATATAAAACTAGAAAAGCACCCGGAGAGCACAGACCTCCGCCAAGGTAGTGTACTTTCCTCCAGTAGATGGCGCTGAATGACCTCATATGCAACTCTGTGCTGCCATGCCCTATCTTGGATTGATAAAGAATCTTTTAAAAAATTCCTGGATCCAGATGGTGATCCAGATCATCTCCACAATTTAATCATCTCTTCCTTGACCCAGAGCGGACATAACCTAAAAATCAAAATCCATCCATAACTTTTTAAGTTATGTTGCTAACAAACAAACCCCCAAACCCTGGCAAAAGCATAACTTCCTTGGCGGAGGTAACTAGAAAAGCACTCTGAGAGCACAGACCTCCACCAAGCCAGTGTTTGTCATTGGGACATAGGGCATGAGGTCACCTGTACATTTAGTGCCATCTAGTGGAGGAAAGTACAAAGAAACCTTTTTAAAAAATCCTGGATCCACACGGTGATCTAGATCACCACCAAAATTCAATCACTTGTTCCTCATCCCATTTCTAACAATTCTAACAAACAAAAATCCGTTTAGAACTTTTCAAGTTATTTTGAACACAAACAAACAAACAAACAGACAAACACCAGCAAAAACATAACCTCCTTGTTAGAGGTAATAATAACCATGTCCTGCTTATTGATTTAATCAATCTGCTTTATTGTATTTTTTTGTTGAAGGCAGCCAGATGACGCAATTAATTATCTACTGAAAGGTTCTATGAAAAGCTTGCTCTTGGGATGTGGCCTTCATCAGCAGAGAAATATTCACCAGGGCTGGACATTTCATTCAAATACAATCGAAACTGCAAATTGCACAGACTGTGATTTTTTTTTAATGAAGTGGCAACATGTCTCAGTATTATGCCACAATATAGAAATGTAGTATTATGGTGCCCACAAATGGCATTTTTGAAATGTAGTGGGACATGCTTGTTTGGTACAGACCATCCTTTTTATATAATTTTTTTTTTTCATATTTTCCAGTGAAAATGAAATGAAGTAATTACCAGTCCCATTAAAATTCTGACTCATATTCCAGCAGTCATAGTGATGGCAATGGGACTTTTTTGGGCATCGTTCAGCCCTATAATTCACCTATTTTGTCTATTACAAGCCACTTCTCCTCGCCCACCTGGTGTGTATCGGACAAGTATTAGTGCTGTGAATGATGCTCTTATAATCATGTATGTCTTTTTATCTGCAAAAGAGGTACTGTTTTTACATAATCCAGAAGGCAGCAGTGTAATTCTGTGTAATATATTTACATGTTCACATCCATGTCAGATTAAACTCTTCAGTCTTTTTATTTGCTTGTGTACTGCTTAATCAGAGATGGATGGGTTAATTTTATATGTTTGCTCCTATGTGCCCTGTTTATTAAAGACATCTGAGGCATGATAGTAAATAACACTGTGTTTTTACCCGTGTAAACTGGAGGCCTGTGCTGTGATTTATTAATGTAATCATACCAGGCATCCAGTCACAAAAAACAGGGATACTTGACAACGATAAGAACCAGCAGCGCTGATCAACATGATGAAGTGTAAATGCAGACACATAGCGAAGGCTTGCAAACTGGATTTTAATTATAGGTCTGCATCCATGCTTCATTGATCAGGCTTGGATGTTGCTAAATTATGTGTTAAATTAAAACCATAGACAGGTGCAGAGGAGCACAGATAGTCATACAAGCATACTTACACACACATACACATTCACGTAGGAGAAACAGGAGCAGGTTGGCCATTTCCTGCTCTGTATTATGGTAATGAGTTGTTATGAAGGCTTGGAGAGCCAATGAAATCCAGCTCCTGTGGGTATGACTTTGACATCAACACCCATCAACAGTGGAGCTTTTATTATAATGAATGTTGCTAATATAGAGAGAATGAGCCCTCTTCCTATTGATTTCCATCTATGGTCCGATGGGAAATATGATGATGCAAGGGCAGTAAATGTACAAGTAACTACAGTAATTTTCATCAGTATTGATCACATGGTTTATAGTGCTTTGATGTAAAAATGGTGGTATTTCTTTCTCACCATGAAATTATTTTTTAATAGGATTCCACTGTGGAGGCTGATAAAGGACTGGGGAGCAGAGTGTTGAGTGTTAAGTGTTTTTTGTGTCAGCCATTATTATGAAGACCTTCTAAAGCCATGGTCTCACGTTGTGATGAGTTGGTTCTCTCTCCTGCTTAAATTGCGGTGACTTAATAGAATTTTTGTGTTTATTGTCATTTGTTTTGTCTTTAGTGCTTTTCAGTGCTTCTTAACCCTGTCATTCATAAAAACAAACCAGTTACTCTCCCGTTCTGCTTTTCTGTTCTTTCTCCTTTTCCTGCCAACCCTCGTGGGCTTTCGGTGTTCCTCTAAGTCTTTTCTTCTTCAATCTCGGCCCCGTCTGTCTTTTCTCTTTTTCAGAATAACATCTCTCTCTCTGCCACCCTTTGCTCATTGTGCTGTGAAAGGAAGACAGAGACAGGCTAATGTTCCAGAGACTGAAGGAGCATAATGCTCCTCTGAGAGGTCTGGGCCAGGGCTCATTAATGATAACAGATTGTTGTGAGCATCCATGTGCAGACACACACACTGATCACACGTGTTCCTGAACTTCTCTATGAAATAAGTATAATTTCAAATACATCACTACATACATGAAATGCAATGATCATGACTTCCATTATTGTTATGCTGTTTTTGTCACCATACTGGAAAACAGTGAATTAGGCTATTGCGTAGATTTTATCTGCCGTGCCTTATATTCCAGTGTCCTCTCATCTGTATTCTGCTGTGGATGCTGCAGATCTTTTACTGACAGCTTCTAACCCAGTAATTGCTAAAAAAAAAAAAAAATACTGGCACAGGCAGGAATCCACATGAATATCTGAGTGCTAAAAAAAAAATCTGTAAAAATCAAATATTTGCACTTCATTGCACTCCAGCAGGACCATCCAGCCATAGCATGTCAGGTGTTCATAAAAGCAGTTCTACATCTAAGTTCACACCTCATGAATCCAAATCTGCATTTTCCTACCCCCCCTATATTTGTTCTACTGTAACCTAGATAAAAGTAAATGTAAATTCTGACATTTGGGATGAGCTAAATTATGTTTGCCATTTTTATAACAGACTCAGGGGACTACTTGTTTTTTTTTTTTTTTTAAGTCTGTTAGAGCCAATACTTTCTTTTCATCTGTAGGATTTAACCTTATTCGTGTGAATCTTGTACAAAATGTGTGTGCCTTTATTCCCCGCAGTTTATCCATGCAACATCAAATACAAATCCTGTTTTAGTTTTGCTTTATTGTATTCTAACTTTGAAAAACTTACCTCAGAGGATCATAAACAAACTCATTACTGTAGAACAATCCTGCATCAGTAGAAAAGCAGTATATGCCATGGTGAATCATTATCCTTAATATAACAGTTGAAAGAGTAAATAAGCATTCTCTGCGTGGACTGTGGGGATTTAACACCAACAGTTGATTCTTCTTCACATCAAGGAGAGCGGCTATTAATCTTTATTCTGCTGCAGTACAAACACACAGCATGTTGCTGCGTCTGAAAGTTTATTTGTAACCAGCCCTTCATCCTGTATCCCTCAATGGGTTAATCTGCCAATATAAACTGCTTTAAAGTAATACATGCACATAGAAACCAGTCCCCAGTTACATATATATTGAATGCAGAGGGTGTGCACAACCTTCTGTAAGTGCAAGTAATATCTGCAAACCTAATGTTGACATTTAATTTTGCCGTAAGGCCATGTATACACAGAAAACTGTGTCACTGAAAAATATTTAACCATGTGAGGCTGTTTCATCAACAACAAATAGTTGATCTAGACATGAGGTGTGTTGCTAAACATTTGCAGGCAAACAGGCTTTCTTGCTTCTCATATCAGTCTCTCCTCAGTCATTCTACTCCAGTTCCCAGTTTCATCACGTCCAGAAAAACCACCCCATCACATCAAAAGACATCCCTCTGGATTGTTACAGATTACAGTAAATGGGAGAAAGTAATTGATATAAATGTGAGGTCATATGTGCACTGACCTTGTTTTATGGCCTACATAGACATATGGTAAATAAATAACATACCATGGGTTTTTTTTAGTGAAGCAGGGACTATTTGGTTTACAGGTCAACACTCAATATTTTAACTGTTGCTTACTGTGTAGGACAACAGTAGAGTATAAATTAAGTTAGATTTTATGATGGGAAGATAGATAGATAGATAGATAGATAGATAGACAGACAGACAGACAGACAGACAGACAGACAGACACACACACACACATATATATATATATATATATATATATATGCATACACACAAACATATATATACACACACACACACATACATACATACATACATACATACATATATACATTCATTCATATGTACACAGATCTGAAAATACTGCCTTTACAATAAATCTGTTATAACTGAGCTGACAGACATTTGTCATTCAATTATTACATTATTTTTATGATTATTATTCCCAGTCCCCTGAGTCTTAAGAAATAAGATGCAGATCCATGATATCTGGTAATTGTCATCCCCGGGGAATATTTCTCATTTTTTTATTATACATTGTTACAGCCTACAGTGTCATGAAGAAACATGCTGGTGTGAGATAAGACCCCCAAAGTAACACATTATTCTACTCAGCATGAACGAAGACCAAGATGCGTTTTTTTTTCTTCTTCTAAAACCAATAAAATTTGATTCAACCCTATATGAAGAAGAAACAGCCTGTACCATGGACAGCTTCTGAGTGATTGTCTTTGTTATTCCTTGACAAAATACAAAGCAAGTCGATAACACAGTGAGAAGCGGTGTCATTAGGCAAAATAACAGTATTGATTTAAAGGCTTGGGTTTGTCAATTCTTGTCTGATCAAAGCATCTCTGTGCTGCTTTCCTCCTCTGTACATTCTTGTCTCTTTGCTTTCGTTTAGCGGAAAGTATCCAAGGTCACTCAAATGTGTTTTTGGAAGGTGAGCAAGGTCCGTCTCTCCATCCGTCCTCTGAGACAAAAGCTGAAGGAGAAGAGCAGGGAGGACGCAGAGCCAGCGTGACCAGTGTGGAAAGTGAAACCTCGATTTGCTCTATGGGCCAGCTGGGCAACACCATCGCTAACAGTGAGTGAGAGGAAAGCAAAGGATCGGTATCTACAGCAGATAACCTGGGGATGATGAGGTTTCACTGGGCTTATAGTGACCTCCAAAGTGCCCATGTGATGTATCTGTATATGTGTGTGTGTGTGTGTGTGATTCAGTTTCCAGTGGCTGGTGGGGCTCCAAGCGACTGGACTATGCGCTGTACTGCCCTGATGTGCTGACGGCCTTCCCAACAGTAGCTCTGCCTCACCTTTTTCACGCCTCCTACTGGGAGTCCACAGATGTAGCAGCTTTTGTGCTCCGACAGGTAGGCAACTCATATTAACAGGCAGCCATATTCTCCTCAGCAAGTGGCCAATGTGCAAATTATCACAGTTTAGAAGTTTTACATCTAATGATCATGAAACTCTCAATTCAGTGTTTGTTGTCATATGCAGTGCATGCAAAATGTATTAACCACTTAGAAGTTTCCCCTTTTTATTGCTTTCAAAAAATATACTGCAGTGGGAAAAGGTGTTTGGACTCAATCTCAAATATTAACATAAAATATTTGCATAAAAGTCTTTTTTGTGTTTCAAAAGGGGTGGCTGCATCAGACAACACAAACAAATGTAAATGAGCTTTTGGTTTGTTTGTTTATTTATTTATTTATTTTTGACAGGGATAATGCACTCAAGCATAGTTAAAGCCTTGCAGGTGATGTGATGCATATAAAGTTTAGAGCTACTGCTAATTTTCAACTCTTGTCCCTGGTTGGGCTTTTCTACAGCACATTACAATATATAGTAAAAAAACAAAAAAACAAAAAACAAACACTGTTCTATATAAAAGCACAATTAAAATAGTCAAAATCACTGCAGTGCATTTACATGGCATAAAACATCCATTCACTCCCCTACACATAATACACACTATTAACAAGAAAAAAAGCTAAAGCTTGTTAGTTTCAGTATGTCATGCCCTGGTTGTGTTTCTTTATCTTGCTGAAAAATCCAGTTTTGATCTCGATGGAACAGAGCAGAAAGGAGCGTGTGGGTTTGGAGAAGAGAACAATACTCAGCACTAATGGTGATTTTTGGAATATTTTCTTTTCAAAGTTTTCAGATATAATACAAACATACAAAATAACAATACAAAAACAATCACAGTACAATCACAAAACCTCACGATACAGCGTCACAGACTAAATGATGTTGACAAGGTATAAAATATAAAACAAACAAAACCAACAGACAAAACAAGAGATATCAGTCGTCAACTCTCGTCCTCTTACTCAAAGTGGTAGTACAGGATTACTCAGTCATGTGGGGAGGGAGGTTTTCCATATAGGAAATAAAAGGCTGTCATATTCTGTTAAAATGGTCTGTCTTGTTTCTCAGTGAATAGGTTATCTTTTCCAAAGGTATGCAACTATTCACTTCAGAAAACCACATTCTAATTGGGACTGGAACATCAGATTTCCATTTCACTGCGATTGCCAGTAATCATCACTAATAGTGTTTTTTAATGGAATATATGATGCATATAAAGCATAGAGAGTCCAAAAACGTTTTTTCACCACCGTAGTATAATATCAGATATTTTGACTTTTTGGTAAGAATTCTGTAAATTCTTAACTTTAACTTTTCCTAAAATGATGTTGTGTTGCATTGTCTTTTGTTAAATATAGTCAGTATAAATCCAGTTTAAATGTATTGCCATTTATACCTATAATAGTTAATGGTTCAAATATAGTGATTTATGCATACATTGATTTTCACACATTTATGGTTACACATTCTAGGGAGCAGTGTTTTTTGTGTGTGTGTGTGATCTGGAAGATATGTCAAATCATTCATGACATTTATATGAACTAAACAATTATGGCACATGTTCAGTGTTATTTTAGGTTCATTTATACTAATACAAGTGTTCTTAAAGATAACTTAATTGTATATGTATAGTTTTTGTTTTTTGTTTGTTTTGTTTTCTTATAATCTATAATTTAATTCTTATAATTTAATTTCTAAAGACTAAGTAGGATTATATAGTTTTGTTGCATATGTGAAATAAACTCAACTAAATTAAACTAAACTAATTATGAAATCCAAACATAGGTGATGATCAAACAAATTCATAATACATAATAGGGATGAAAATGACTTAATTCAATAATGGAAGACATGTTTGTGGACTAGAAAAGATAGATGGGTAAATTTGACCTGTTGACCACTTTAGGTGCATAACAACTTTTAGTGGTTTAACACTTAGTAACTACTGGCAACTAGGATCATATGAAACACAGTTTCGAACAAAACTGGTAAAAGTAGAGGTCCGTAGACTTTTGAAGGCTGATTCAATCAACACCTACATTATCTTTATTTTTAAAAATCTGAAAACAAAGAAAAGTCATAGGTTCTCATACCATAATATCCTTATATGGCATCTCAACTTAAGTATAAGACTATATCTGATGCGTTGCTTTTTTTCTTCTGTTATATAGACTTTTTATGATCGGTTAAGTTCTTTTAAAGTGGGCTATTTGCATAAGCTTTTCTGCGAAATGTGATATTTTTTTGTTAATTATATTAGCATCTGATCTGTAACAAGTAGATAATCTAAACTAATATAATAATAATCGGATGGTTGATTGTTCTTTGACTCATCACGAAATTTCTGATAAAAAAAAAAATTGATAAGTAAATGACAGTGACAGTAAAAATAAAAATATTCAAAATATTGAATCGATAAATTTAGACTTTTAAACTAACTGTAAAATGTATCTAGGTGTGAGTGATTCTTATTCGCTGGGCTGTAATTTTCCCTCAGTGATTACGCTGGCTGAGCTGGGTTCTGCCAACACTGTCTGTAAAACCTCCCGCTGGTGCTGATGAATTGACCTTAAATTAAAAATGCTGTCTGGTATCCCAGAGTGCTCAGCCTCTCAGAGAGCAAACACAGAGTGGGGTCTTTAAACATACTCCTTAAGAAATATTGCAGATTAAACAAAGCCACAAAGGATGGTACATGCCTGGTCTTTTTTTCTGAGCATAGGTTTGCACACACCTTGCCTTAAAACAGCGGGCTCAACTCAGTATGCAGAGTTTCTAGGTTTATTTTCATCTTTGATATGGATGGATGTTAACAGAGAAAAGGTGCGAACCACTTTTTTTTTGCCATGCAGTATTTTTAATATTCATCAGCTAGCCTGTACTGGCTCGTCCATTGCTGAAAACCACATTTCTTTACTTGCAGACTAGCTGTTTTCATTTAATGATGCCTTCTTATTTCACAAACAAGACTATGAAGTGCAAAGACGGTGCTCAGCAGTCGCCTTCTCCATCTGCACATATGAAACAGTGAATGTATAATAACCACAAGTTTGGCAGGGATCCAGTAATGCCATCCACCCACATCCATGTCTTTTAACTGTGAGAACAGCCAGCTACTGTGAATTACATAAAAAAAGAAATTAAGAGTGATTAGCCGTAACTATTCAGAGCTGAGTCACAGCACATAGTATTATGTACTGCATGGTAAAAATGGAGGTTTTTTTTTACCTTGATTATTTCTTAATGAGGATGTGCTGCTTTCTGTGAAACAATGTGAAGGTCACCACAGACAGTGGGCACATTTTAATTTGTTTGCAGAGGTTTCAGGATTCGTCTCACACCCCACTGCCTCAGACCATTGGGAACCATCGGAATAATGTCAGAAATGTTTGATTTTATGACTGCTGTCTGGACGAATCATGACAAGGGTTTTGTATTCTTGGCTGCTTTGTCTGGACAAGAAAAGGGCGAGTCTATTATCTACAAAAATCCTTTTTTTTTGCAGCTATTTGTGATTTTATATGTCCTTGACTAAAGAAACCAGCCTGTTAAAAACTCTGTCATGAGAGCTTATGTTGCCAGAAGCACATACTTTTTTTTTTTTTTTTTTACACTAAGCTGGGTTTAAACATTTAGCTGTGGTGATATATAACCTCCATGTACTGTCTGAGCTACCCATGAATATCCTGCGTCACAGCCCTGGGTCATGTGTATTTGATAGTCTGTAATGATGATGCTGGATGGATCAGTGTTGTTGTCTGAGTTGCCCTCCTTAGACACCATCAAAAATGTGTTACATCATGTCCTATTAGAAGTCGCTGGAAACGCCAGCAGTCTTTGAACTCGATCATTAGAAAGCAGAGCTTCCAGAGTACAGGAAAAAAAAAATGTTTCCACACAGTCACCGTCTGCAGCAGCATGTCATCTTTGCCAGTAAACGTGAGGTGAATAACAAAAAAAAGCAAAGAGAAAATAAGAAGTGCTATCGACATCATCAGGAAGTTAATAAAGCTGAAGATCATTATTTTGCTTCAGCAGTTCCCAGCTTCACTCGGTGCCATGTTGTATTAAAGGATTATGATGGAACTCGAGGGCTTCACAGAGAAACTCAGTGTGATACAGGTTTCAGGTAAACTGTTGTTGCTCAAAATGAGTCTGAGTGTAGTTCCATCAGTCTCCATTGTTTTGAAACAAGTGATTGATTCAAGTGACTATTTTTGGTCATTTCTGCATACATTACAAGACAGTGACAGCAAAAGTTACAGTGAGATCCAATGTGGTCTCCAGGGCCTTTAAGGTCCACCTGTGCATGAACAGTGAGTGTATCTGCTTTGTTGGGTACCATGAAGTAATGGTATTAATATAAGGAATGCATCATGTCTGAACTCAGAACAGGTGACCCAAATGCAAAGACTAACACAGAGGATTGGATAAAAAGGAGTAAACAGTTTATTTACCAGTTCAGAACAAGAATTGGTCACAAATCGATTGTGTAGCCTTGTCAGTCCGAAGGGATGATCCAAAGGCGATGGTGGGGAACAGGCCAGGGTTCAATAACCAGTCAGACGGGAAAAACCAGCAACAGTTCCAAAAGGGATAAGACAGGCTGTAGTCAAAAAATAGGCAGAGTTAATTAAACAGGCAGGCAGAATCCAGTAACTAATCAGACAAGGGTAGAGCATGAACAGAATAAAGAGCAAACAGTCCAAAACCAGGAAATCTGTCCAAAAAGGCAAAGATAACAAAGGAGAGTAGGCAGGCTCGAAGGTCCAAAAACACAAGGCGGTCCAGGTCAACAGGGGAGAAGACAAACAGGCTCAGAAGATCCAGAATTCAGAAACAGGTTAAAAACAGACAGGTCAGGCAAGAAACAATGCTGGTAAGTATCACTCAAGAGTTGATGACAAACTGGCACTGAATATGGCAAAACACAGGGCTTATATACACAGGAGGAGGGGGAGACAATGAGACACAGGTGCAGAACATTAGGGCAGGGTCAGGTAATCACACGAGCAGGAAAGGCAGGGAACAGGAAGCAAAGACACCAGACGTAAAACAAGAGGAAGACTAACAAAATAAAACAGGAAATGACAAGACAAACATAGAACACTAACGTCCAGATACAGATGTGACAGAATGATGTTCAAAAGGGTCATGTGGATGTGGACAGGGGTCTGGATCAGCACTGATGCCGGTCTAATGTTCTAAAATACATCTTTTTACCGCACATGTGTTTTCTTGTATTTTTTATATATACATCTTGGATATTTTTTTTCTGCCACTTATGGGGAAGGAACCAAATATGGTAACTTCACTGACCTTGATTTTCTACCTAACAATGAAAAATGTAGAAAAATTTCACAAAAGTAATAAAATCTTGTTATGTCCTCCAATAACACACTAAGGTTGACATGTTGAATTTCAGAGTGTTTCTATGCGTGCCCTATAAAGGATTAAGTAGCAAGATGTTTTTTTTGTTTTTCTTTGAGTTTTTAAATTACCTTTCAGTTCTTAATCTGTTTCGCTGCTATTCACCGCACAAAAATGTTCCATCAGGAATGTGCTTTATGAACCCCAAACAAAACTGCAGGTTTTCATTGTTGTCTAGTCTTCCCATGAGTGGACACTAAAAGATGAGCCTGTTCAGTTTGTTTAACTGAATTTGACTGTAGGTTTTTGTGTGAATATGCCCTGTTTCACACTCTATATGTTTTTATTGACAGCTCATGAGGTGTGACTGTGTGAAGACCCAAGAAGCCGACAATCTGGACTCCGCTCCGTTCTCGCCTTCCAGCCCACGGGAAAAATGGCTCAGAAGGAGGACACATGTCAAACTAAGGGTGATTGTCTTGTGTTTCTATGCTTGTGGTAAACAGTTATGTTCTTAACGGTTTGTTCTGCAACAGTAAAAGTGAATTAACCCTGTGGGGCCGATGATCGCGCTGGCGGGATCAGATGACGTGGCGTATTTAAAGCACCATAACAAAAACACTCTGTCACATGGAGCGCTGCCATGAACTTTACTTGAAAGTGCTGATTTGAAACTCTCTCCCAGTTTTTATTTGGCGCTGATAGACCACGGAAAACTGGAGATGTGATTGTTTTAATTTGATAGTAGAAAATATGTTTATCTGAGCATAAACGCACACTTAGTGGGATGGGACGGCAGGTGTGGCATTTCTGTCCATATATTCACCATTTTACATACTGAGTGGTTGAATCAGCTGATACTACTCTACGCAAATTTGATGATTTTTGGCCCAATATGTTAATGAAGTAGGTTATAGTGAAACAATAATTACCAAGAAACCATTTTTTTATGTAGTATATAGAGACAAAATCAAAAGTATTAAAAAATGGCCAAATTAGGCTCAGGACTTGAAGGGCTAAAGACACACTAGACACTATGGAATAGTTTTAAAATTCACTGGTTAACATGCCACATCCTGCTGTAAAATTACCATGAGCCCTGACTGATTTTGACAGAGTCACAATTGATGTCTTCTCTACACCATGAATTGTTCTGTTAAGAACAGGAATTTTCAGGTTTGCAATGATGTGAAACCAAAGATAGAATATTATTCACTTCAAGGCTAACAGACTTGACAAAAATAGTCATTTTACTACACAGAACTACCACTGCCAATGTGACCTGAATGTTTTACCAAAAAATAGCAGACAAACCAACCATTCGAAGCAGTGGTTTCATGTACACAGAAAAGGATGTCTCATGACAAAGTAAACCTGTGAAATAATTTTCAGTATAGTGTACACTTTTGTCTCAGCCACATTAATGCAGATATATCTTTTTTAAATTTTTTTTTCCATTTGGAAAGACACTACAACAGACAGTTATGCACATTTGTATAACATGTCTGAAAAATCAACGATGGCAAAGCATGAAATCCAACACACACTTCAATACAAGTTCAATGTCCAAAACAAAAACGAAACAAAGACAACTGTTTTTAAAGTATGTCTTCCTCCTTTTTTTGGGTTATATTTTGTTCAATAAACCTTAGAATAATAAAGATGTCACATTTTTCTGCTATTTTCATTATTCTTACTCCAAAATCCACACAAATTTCAGCTCCAGCACTTTCAACCAGCCCAATTAGCACTTGTCATTTCCAGTGAAGTTATATATATATATATATATATATATATCTAATATCCATTTTGATCACATTTTCATAATCATAAATGTATCCTGTTTTACTTTTAATGAAAAGGCCAGTTTCTCCATTACATAGATTTAATTTTGCTTTTATCCAGTCTTTTTGTTGTGGTCCATGCGGTTGTAGCCACTTCCCTACAGAGCTTTTTTTTTTTTTTTTTAACTTAATGCAGATATTTAAAAGCAGATTATTTTCCCTGAGTTTGGGGTCTTGTCCACATGTCAACAGTCTTAGGTGACAGGAGGAGTGAGGACTTCTAAAAACTCTAGTTTGTTTGTATCGGTGTTGACAGGGAGAACTGAGAGATTGGATAATGATAGCATCTTACCCCACCGTGCACATATCTATTATTGTTATGTGTGATGAATCTGCACCCAAAACATCAAATCCAGGAGTATAAATCAGTGTTTGACCTGAAGTAGATTAAGGTCAGAACAGATACATTTGAGAAACAGACTAGATTGGGGTTATGGACGAATCCACATCCATCCATACAAAGAATACACTTCAACAACCTGAACCAACATGTGACCTAACTCCGTAATTTAACCCATAAAGATCCAAATATTCACCGTTCACCAAAACCATCTACAGTTTAGTACCTGTTGATCCACTGATCCTGTCAATACATGTAAATAATTAGTGTAAAATACAGTTTGTCATCTTTTCATGGTCATCAGATATGACCCATTCAGAGGCTCCGTAGTTACCATGGAAACACCGTCACCTTATACAACATTGATTCACCAGTAAAAGCCATGGAGTTTGATAAATAACAGTGGAAGGACACACTTGGTTTAACATTCAGTTTTTGATATCTTTGCTGAAAAGTCACTTTTTCTTAATGTTTCTCTGTTTTTGATATAATATCCATCAACTTTAATCTGAGCTTTTATGAACATCTATATGATCAGGAAATTAAATCCAAGAAAATACCTGATTTTTACTAAAAATATGAAATAAAGAAGATAATATTACCATAAATGGTATTGAATCACTTTAGAAAGGTTAAATATTGCTGAAAAAGTAGCATCAGGTTTTTAATTTGTAAAACTAAGGTCATGTGAACTAGCCTGGTGAATGCGCAGACCCCTCGTGTGTTTCCGCTCAACTTCGTCAACTTCGTGAGCACACACTGGAGTCTGGAAACTCTTCGACAACGCTCTTCTGCTAAAACTTGAAATGTGTACGGCCAATCGGAGTCGCTGGGCGGGATC
>JAQQZY010000006.1:29677171-29688725 GCA_030068375.1 Ostorhinchus rueppellii | reverse complement strand
ACACAAACATTAACCTTTCGCCCAGATGGGTGTAAATAGAAGAATTGTGTGAATATATCCTATTTGCACCTGGGTGCTGTCAATTTTCAAACACCATCTGTAGAAATAGTCTCTAATTACAACATGTTTCTCATTAAATCCTTCAAAGTCTTATGTATATATAGCATATGATTAAATACAGATATAGATACAAGCTGCATCTGCACTTAGTTGGCAGAGATATACAACCCCAAGACACTAATACTAGTTGGTATAATTGCTGGTTTTGTCATTTCTCTGTGCATCTCTGTGTGGTTTGTAGTTCCTGAGTGAAGGCTACGCAGCACATCTCTCCACCCTTCAATTTGGGCACCGAGCGAGACCCAAGAAGTCCCCTTCAGTTCGTATGGTCTTAAGGAAAGGGTCGTTTGGGCTTTCAGCAAAGCCTGACTTTCTGTGTAAACGCACCCACCTGCGTAGGACCATGTCAGTCCAACAGCCTGACCCGCCGTGCACTCCCAACCCCAAACCTGAACGAGCCCAGAGCCAGCCAGAATCCGATAAGGACCATGGAGGAGGAGGAGGAGGAGGAGGAGGAGCCGGTGGAGGTAGCAGCGGACATGGTCCATGGGGACGGGCCTCCATGCATCGTGGAGACACCACCCCCTGACGTCAGAAAAGAGATGGGAGGTTTGCAGGAGGATTGTAATGCTGCAGAACAAGGAGTATTAAGTCCAGGGCCAAGGTGAGAATGTAAAAAGAGAGATTTGGTGGAGGAAAGAGTGATATGTGTATTAGTTTATTACCTCCGCCAAGGAGGTTATGTTTTTGCCAGGGTTTGTTTGTTTGTTTGTTTGCAATATGACTCAAAAAGTTATGGACGGATTTTGATGAAGTTTTCAGGATATGTCCACTCTGGGTCAAGGAAGAGATGTTTAGATTTTGGAGGCGATCTGGATCATCTTCTGCATCCAGCAATTTTTTTTAAAGGATACTTTATCATTGTGAGATAGGGCATGACAGCACAGAGTTGCATATGAGGTCATTCATCGCCATCGAGTAGAGGAAAGTACAAACACTACCTTAAAACCAAAGTGGACATATCCTGAAAATTTGATCAAAATCCAGCCATAACTTTTTGAGTTATGTTGCCAACAAACAAACAAACCTTGGCAAAACATAACCTCCTTGACAAAAGTACAAATAAAAAAAAAGTACAAACACTACCTTGGCAGAGGTCTGTGCTCTCTGAGTGTGCTTTTCTAGTTTAGTGTTAAACATAAGATGTAGTAAGGGATTTCACTTCTGTGGAAAGTCTGTGCATTGTATTTCTGTACACTCAGTCAAAACAGAAGCTTTCATCTGACTTACTTCTATCCTGTTTCTCCTCTTACAAGCTTTGTACGAGATGTAAATAAGGAGCATTCAAGAGCTGAAGACAGAATTTATTGTCAGATCACAGACACTTTGAAGTAATACTTTATTGTTCCTCACAAAAGACCAACAATTACAGCTGCATTCACAGCATTAAAGAGAACCATAATGTTAATAACTCCTGGATGAATACTGCAGCCTTTCATCATTTACTTCACTGCCTTAAGACTTTAAGAGCTCAACATTTTGCAAAAACATTAACACAAACACAGTTTGATTGGTGATGATAGGTTCCAGTAATAAGCGTCCACCTTCATTAAAGTGTGTGTGTTCTGTTGTGTACCTGATACAATGACTTTACAGTTTTAGTCACGGATTTTTTTTTTTAAAGTCTAATAGTACAAAAAAGAGACAAGAATATATGAAAGCAGTAAAGCAAGGGAGAAAGTAATAGTGTGTGATGTTTCTGAGTAGGTATTAATGTGGCAGCCTAGGATACCATCATTAGCAAAAGCTCCCTAGAAGCAGCGGATGTAACTTTGCCCATGATGATCATTATGCAAGTAGGGATTAGTTACAAGTCACTGCTAAATTCAGTCATTTCTAGTTTTGTACATATTTTTCTGTGCAATTGGGCTGTATCATCTAATAAGGTGTAAACTCTAAATTATTAGCTCCTCCTCTAATTTGCTAATCAATCTTTCTCATTTCAGAGTCACTTCTCCAGACAGTACATGTACATTGGATCCTCGCTGATACCTCCTCCTTGGCCCTCGACATTTTGCCTCCTGCTCATCTTTTTTCCGTGACCTGCTTGATGGATAAGTCATTGTGCCTAAAATTATGAGGAGTTGCCAGGGAAGGCAATGATTTTGCAATGTCCTTATCAAGAAATTCTGTCTGATGTAATTGTAAAATCAAGAGAATGTATTTCAGATTGTAGATGTACTCATACGTTCATGCGCTCACGCTTTATAAGAAGAATAACGTGTCCAAAGCGTGGTGACTGAAAGCCTGTTAAGACTGTCTGAGCCTAACTCTGGACCAGGACAGACTGCCATGCTAACAGGAGGTCATGTTGACTAAACCTGGACTAAACCTGGCCCAATGTAAATACCCTGAAAATTTCATCCCTGCATTGGCCTCTAGAAAAAAACAAACACTGTGACATTTCCGTTCATGAGCTCCACGATCTGGAGCAGAATTAACAACCTCCGCCTCCATTTCACTAGCACTGGTACATCTCTCCCTGTTGTTGTGATTCCCCCCCCCTCTCACCCCTCCATCACTCCCCCCGTAACCAGTCAGGCAGAACATGCCTCTCGACAGCCACCTCAGACGGGGTCCACAGCCACTGAACCACCGGGGTGTGCACGGTTCAGTCCCTGAGGTCGCATTTGCACTATTGAAGCACGCCGCAGTGGTTCCCGATTTAGCTGCAGTTCTTGCTTCAAAAGCAAAGAGTTGTGTGTGTATTTTCTTGTATTTATATTGTCTTTCCTGCAGATTGTTGCTGCTTGTCAGGTACTAAACTACTGGATGATTAAACACGTGAAGCTTCTAGGAAAGTGTTGACTGACCAAAAAAAAATGTTTACAGATTGATAGACATTGTATAAAGTAATCAGAACTTATCTATCTATATAACTGAAAGTTGAATTACTGTAAATGGGAACTCTAGTGTAGTTGCTTGGTAGTTGCAGTAGCTTGCAGGACATTGTACAATAAAGCTAATGTTAGTTGAAATTCTACTCAGATGCCTTCATGCATCCATTTATTACAGCTGCACTGGAACCAATAGATTTGTGATGAAATCTGAAACTGTCTTGTGCACTTTGAGATTGAATTAAGTTTTACTGTGGCCATGTTAAAACTCTGTGCAAGTCAAACATATTTTTCTATGAGGAAATATTGTAAATAGAAATATTTTCAATGTATGTTTTGGAATTTTTCGTTGTTTGACTTGTTGACTTAGTAGATTTTGCCTTACATTGTATTCGATGTTGTGTAGAGATGCGAAATTATTTTATTCATTTGACCAAAGTTTTGAGTTTTTCTGGTCCTTCATGACAAAGTGCATTTTTATTATCTAGTTGATATTGCTTTGATGTGTTTTAGATACTGTGTGTGTGATAGTATGTGTGTGTACGTGAGGGAGTGCATAGCTGTAGAGTTGTTATCATTGTGAACACGACATGACAGCTAATACTATGACAAATAAGGCCTCTGCAGAACAGTCAGAGGACATAAGAAGGCCAGTGTTAACATTCCTGAATGTATTTTATAGATTTGGATTTGAGAAGTGTGTCAGAGGATTAGCAAGATAAGGTTTCATACCTGCGATGGAAGAAAAAAGGCTTACGAGTTCTTAGCGTGCCTCGATTCGACTGGAAACATGCATGGAGGAGTGGAACGCACGAATCAGGAGGGAACTGTCTGTCATTGCTTGTCTGTACACCCTCGGTGGTCCAGTAATTAGATATTTGATTACTACTAACTATGTATCATCCCTGTAGTGCCGCCCTGTAATTGCAGTGCACAGATTACCATTACTTGATAATTGTATAATATTGTAGTAACAATATATTTCACTTTTGTTTCACATTTAGATTAATACTGAGACATTGTTATCCAATTAACAAAATGATCATCCCCATCCAAGTGACCAGTCTGTATAAAACGTACTATAATCTGCCCTAATGATACAAAGACAGAGTCAAGTATTCAAGCGAGTTTTATGACAAGAATGTTACTAAATGGCAAATAATGATCTAATGGTTAAATGGTGATTCTGTTGTGCATGGTAATTATTTCATATCCTTCAATAATATGACTATAAACTGTAATGTTTGTGTTACTCTAAACGAATAACTAAATACTTGTACATTGGTGGATACGGAAATACATACATATACAGTAGATTCTGCTGCCGTATGTTAAAATCTTCTGATGAAATTGAACTTAACTCAGAATTGGTGATGAAATGTGATGGAAACAGAAGCAGGGCATTATTGATGGGGACAGTTTATGGAAATATGCACATTTTCAGATATTATGCTGCACTTAGAAGGACATATTGAAATTTACAAAGTGTATAATGTCAGATAGTCTCAGTGTCACAGGAGAGGCAAGAAAACAAGACATGATACTATTGTTACTGTTGACCTGCAGGTTTCATTACAGGACACGCTGTTTATGCCAAACCATGTTTAAGCATTGTCACATTTTTTTTTCCAGACTTAATTTTAGGCCAAGACCTTGTATTAATGATGAGAGAGTCTGACCACTGTGTAAAGTTCACATATACCCAAAGATTCACAATACAATACAGTACACTGAAGTACAATACAGTTCAGTACAATACAATACAATACAATACAGTACAGTACAGTACAATACAATACAGTACAGTACAGTACAATACAATACAATACAGTACACTGAAATACAATACAGTACAGTACAATACAATACATTACAATACAGTACACTGAAATATAATACAATACAATACAGTACACTGAAATACAATACAGGACAGTACAATACAATACAATACAGTACACTGAAATACAATACAGTACAATACAATACACTGAAATACAATACAATACAATACACTGAAATACAATATAGTACAGTACACTACAGTACAATACAGTACGATACAATACAATACAATGCAGTACAATACAGTACGATACAATAGCCTTCATTGTCATTGTAGAAGAATTGTAAAATAGGGAGTGCAACTACATACTAAAAGAAGAAAACAAACAACAAGCAGAACAGTAGTATTAAAAGCAGGCAAAACTCCATCTCGCTGCATTTGAAGATGAGGATGTGGGTAAAGTGCAATTAGGTGATGAAAACTGATTCAGGTCTGGAATCTGTGGTGGACAATCCATGTGTGAAAATGATGTCTGAAGGTCACATGACTTGTATTCATTGAAACACAGTTCTATCTTTATGCTCTTTATCAAACTGATGGTCGTTTGAGAAATGACAAACTCAGATTTACTGCAGAACTTGTTGCAGCTGAAGAAAAATCTAATGGAAGGATCTTACCTGTTTGCTTAGTTTGTCAGAAGCTTGTTTATTTATTAATTTTAGTAAGACATTAAAATGTTAGTGAGTGTGAACAGTTACTATTTTTAGAGGACTAAAATGAACCACTCACTCGCCACAATACCAATTAGTGTCAAATAATTAGTATTCACCAAATCATGACTTAACTATTGGGTATTAAGCTCATTTGCCATTTATTAACAGTTATTAAGATTGAATCTAATGTTTTAATTAACATGGTGGGATTTTTTTAACCCATAAAGACCCACTTCTGCTTTTATGTCACTCTAAATTAATTTTTCTCTCTATTTAACCTTTCTTAACTGATTTATCACAGTAATATCATCTGTATTTTGCATTTTTTTCCCCAGTGAAAATCAGGTATTTTCCTATATTTAATTCACTGATCATGTACTTTAGTCATTATGCTGAGATTGTATTTGTGGGTTATTGTACCAAAAACAGAGAAAACTTAAGAAAAAGGGACTTTTTCAGTAAAATGTATCAATATTTGAACATAAACCAAGTGTGTTTATCCACTGTCATTGATCCAACTCCATGGGTTTTACTAGTGAATCAGTGTTGTAGAAGATGATGGTGTTTCCATGGTAACTATGGAGCCTCTGAGCATCCAAATGGGTCATATCTGATGACCATGAAAAGACAACTAACTGCATTTTAAACCAATTGTTTACATATATTGATAGGATTAGTGGATCAGATCAGCAGGTGTGAACAGTTTACATCAGTAGATGCTTGGTTTGGGTCTTTATGGGTTAAAATGGATGTGATTTTATTTTTGTGATGATGTATTGGATTTTATTTATATTTCTGATTTGACACTGGCTTGCGGAGCAAAGGGATAAAAAGAACTGGTTTCAAGGCTGAAAAGATTGTTGTTTTGTGCAGATATCCTGTGATGATGAACATGTTATTGTGTTATTGGATTCGGGTTGTCTTTCATTATTGCAAAAATAAAGATATTTCAGAGTCAGAGGATTTAGTCGTCTTATTTCCTTACTCATACTCTTTATCTCCAGAGGTGAGGCCTGAAGGTTAGGATTTTTACTTGGGGTGTGTGGAGCGTCTCAGGTTACTGAAAGTATGTAAGGATGACTGGATTGAAAAGTCAAACTGTTGAATCTGTTTTTATTTATTTTTTGTACATTTTCTAATCCATCGGACTACAGTACCGGCCCTGATTACACACATCAGAGCGGCTGGTTGGTGCTGTTGCATTGCCGGTTTTATTCTGCCTCATAGAATCAACCGGCTCAGTGGCACGTCCTCTTAACCAGTAAATGACCCCAAAGCACCATCAGTGGTGAAAAACTGAATAGAATTTTTTCAGTGATATAACAGACTGCGGTGTTGATAAAATGTCCAATTGAAGCTTCATATGCTGGTTTTGAAACACATTTACAAAAGGCCACCCCACAATGTCCATTTATAAATATTAGCTCAGTGTGGTCATAAAATATACAAAAAAAAAATGAAATGATGCAGATTAGGAGGTTTTTGATGGAGAGCTGAGAGAACTGGGCAATACAACCCAAAATAAAACCTTCATTTTTTGATGTTATGGATTATTTACAATTCTAATTTTAATATCTACATAAAGTGAAGACAAAACATGAGTAAAAAACACTCTCTCTACTAACATTACATGCCATCATTTGTTTATCACAAGAAGCGAAAAGGTTGCATTTTCAATGTTTGTCAAGCAAAAAATATCTCCAAAGTACAGAACTCAGATGTCAGATGTTAGCAGGTAACACTTCCTCCTCCTTCCACAGCTTTAATCCTATGTTTATTAATCCTCCTAATAGTGCTTCTTGTCCTGTGTGGTATTTGCATTCTGCTTAGTGGTGCAGTACAGTGTGTTACAATTGTCTTAAAAACAGACTTGGCTATTAAATAATCTATGACAACCAATTTGTATTTACAGTTAATGAAGGGCCCGCAGTCATGTATGACATTAATTTTTTTTTTTTTTTAAACACATCCCCATGGACCAGATTCTATCAGCCTTGACAGAGGGGCATAACCACATCTGCTTTTGAGTTGACGATTGTAACACACAGTACTGCACCAGTAAGCATAACATAAATACCACACAGAGGACATGAAGCACTATTAAGGGAATAAATAAACATTTGATTAAACATTACACAACACATCCTACTAAATAAACGTTAGCCTACATAGGTCAGTGTAGGAAGAGTGATGTGGTGAGAGTGGTGTGTGTAGATTTGATAACATTAACATAAACTCAGGTTGTGATTCTGACGGTAAAGTGTCCATGAGTATTATATGAGCAACAACAAGTAGCTAACACTGCGTTAGCTGAAGTAATCGGACAGATGTTAGTTGGTAACTTGGACAAACTGTCACCTGTTCAGACTAACATCGACACCTTATTAAAATCACCGCCCAAGTCATTTTTTCAGATTTTTCAGGAAACACAAAAAACTTAACCATTTGTTGAATATATGATATTTACTGTAAAGGTACAAAATAGAACCCAGAAGCGAAACCAGAGACAGGAATAAAGTTTGAAGGGGTTTACTGAGGTTTGAGTGTTCAATACTATGAACAGATAATCAAAGTCAGTGCACACAGTTCTCTTCGTCACCCAAGGGTGCGCACAGTTCCACACATCCTGGTCCAGGGGTCTGGGGAACGTTCCACGGGGCGCCGAGTCAGTGGTCCAGTCTGGTCTGAGGCCCAATACCGTTGAGGGCGACGAGGAGTGGGCTGAAGACGTGGTCCAGGGACAAAAGGCAGGTCAAACCGGGGGCAAACAGGAGTACCAGGGAACAGGCGGGATTCGTCGTCAGACTGAACTGGATCAGGAGACAGAAACCAAAGACTGAAACTGGTCATACACCAAAAAGCCGAACTGGAAATCGTGCTGGGCATCTAACAAACTGGCACCAGGTAAGAGTCAGGGAGAGGAATATATAGGGGAGAGATAACGAGAAGCAGCTGAGCAGCCAGGTGCGCAGAGTTAACTAATTAGGTGAAAGTTCAGGGACAGCTGAAAGCAAAGGAAAGGACAGAAACACATTTAAAGGACACCAACCCTTCACCAAGAAGCAGAGACATGACAATTTACTAACAATTTTAATCAAAACATTTGTAACAACATATGCCTATTGACAAACAAACAACAAGGTCAGTCAAACATGGAACATGAGACAATTAAATGACTTGGGCAAATTTTCAAACACGCCAAAATGACTTGGGTAATTATTTTAATAGGATGACGATATAGCCCCTTGAACCTTAAGCACACAGGAAACAAACTAATGGAACTTGTACTTACTGTAATGAGTTATTGAATGTGTGTTCTGCTCTGTGCAGCACACGTCAGAATGTGGAGGATGTGGGTACCTGCCAGCGTCGGAGTCCTGTATATGGTTCCCTATTACAAAATAATGAATTCATTCTTTCATTCTTGAGAAATCTAACTTTATTTTCTCGAGAGCAAATTCATTCATTCATATCATGAGATAACAACCATAAAATAGTATGTTAAACCAGGGCTATTGTCTACTTCCCAACCAAAGGAATCCTTTTTGCATTTTTCACAGTTTACAGAAAGCAGAACTTCTATTTATGAAATTAATTTGGTATACTGTCTAGCCCTAAAAAGCTATAAAAGCACCCTGTGTTTAGAATGTTTGACAGTATTTACCATACATCTGTGTGGATAAATGTGGTAGAGCCTCCAAGTAGCTAAGTTTATGTAGGTCACAGTGTCATTAGCCTTTGCATAGTTCACCTGCTGAGTCTACCTCTTTAGAGAATATGTATATATATGTGTGTGTAGATAGATAGATAGATAGATAGATAGATAGATAGATAGATAGATAGATAGATCTCTCCTGAAACTTCTCTCTTTCACTGAACTGCATATTAGACCCAGTTTATCAAACTGATGCATAGCCTTAATCATACTGAAGGTGACCATGACAATGATCTCTTTCTGGAATTTTTACAATGTGTTTCATCTTTCCTCTGGCGTCTGGAATAATGAGGTGCTTCTGTGATTCTACAAACCACATTTACACGTCTTTAGTAACATATGGTCAGGGAGAAGAGGCGAGAAATGGCTCTCCTGTGGAAGAACACTGCTGGTTTACAGTAAAATTCATGATTCACATGAACGATGGTGAAAGCTGCACATTTAGAGATTCAAACTTTAGCAGCTGTTTGATTCTTATGGGACTCTTGATTTGAGTGTCTTTATATTCTGTTTTCAGTTGTGAAGTAATCTTTTCTCAGAAACATGCTTTTTTCCCTTTTGTCTTCTTTGTTTTCTCTGCACTACAGCAGATCGATATCTGGAATCAAGGTAATTTTCCTCAGAGGCCTTTTTAAAAACAGCGTAGTGTTCACTAATCAAGCAGGTGTTAAAGACACTAGGTACCCAATGTAGAAACCTCTCCACCCTCCATCACTTACCCACTTAATGAAAATATATTCAGCCAACACAGTGTTCATCAGGAATTTACATTTCTTTAAGCACTTATTGATACACAAATTTCATGCTTCATTAAACAACTTTCTAAAGGTCATATATACGCAAATGCAAATATATGTCTACTCATATTCAAAGGCAGCTCAGGAATTCAAAGCTTTACTTGATGCCATGAAGCTCCTTCAGTTTTGCACAAACCATTGGTCTAATAGTGAGATTATTATCTGTTATTCAGAGTTCGAGTCAGTCTAACACATGCAAGTAAAAAATCTCGACTCTGAACCTTCAAGTCCTACATTTTGTGGTGAAAATTAAGCAAGTCAGTCTTTGCTAAAAGCCAAGCAAAATCATTGGAGTTAATGTGCAGGTCAAACAAGTGATGAGTCAACAAACTTCTGATGATGAACAGCTGAGCCTTTGAATACCACACCAAATGAACAGCGACTGGTGGTTTCCAGTTTACACCTGAACCCATAAAGACCCAGTGCTAACTTTGTATCAGTGCTCAAAGAAGTTTTTCTCTCTATTTAACCATTTTCAAGTTAAAACACAAAGGGCTGGATCATAAAGGTCCCAATTTGCGTGGACTAGTCTGTGTGCTCAGTCTAGAATTTTACGTGTGAATTTACAAAGATTGCTCGTGCAAATTACATTCATACGTCTCAATATTTTTTTCTTCCGTCACTTCAAAAATGTTCACACGATGGTGAAAAATACGTTCTCTGCAGCTTGTTTTATCATTTCGATGTCTCCTTTTTGCAACAATAACCACTTCCATGTGTACGTATTCACGCATCAAACTGTTTGCACCTCCCTTTGAGACATGTTAAATATAGACACAGTTTCTATCAGCAAAATTGCTTTTGGGATTGATAAATCCCTTTGTGTGTGCTAAATTAATATATTTATATTTTCTCCTCCCAGCACATGTATAGTTGCATGTAAATGCCCTATATTGCATATTCAAATGCACTAACTGGATGCAGATGTGCTATTTTGCACCATTGAAAGATACAACCCTCAGTATGCACCGTTAATAAATCACATGTACATTTTTTTTTTTTTTTTGCCTGTACAGTGAGTTTACATACATTTTAATACATGCAAACCTTTTATAGATCTGGCTCAGATTTTTTTTGAATGGCACAGAATTTCCCTCTCTCAGAGGTTTTCAGGCTGGGAGGTTTTTGATTCATTTATTTACTAATCATTATGACTCTATATTCATCCTATTCTCCGTGGTTACTGGGGGGGCGCCATCTTGTTTATTTTGTACTAGAACGTCCAGTGGTGCAGCGGAGTAATTGGCGAGCATACATATCAAGGGTCAGAAGAAGTGAGGTGAAATGACCAGTATTATTTGTGCAGTTCGTGGTTGCCACAATAATTGGAAGAAGAAATGGTTGTCTCCTCAACAAGTGTTTTACTCACAGGAAGAGAAGGGGTGAATGTTGTGGGCCGGCCTTTAATCTTTACCCGCCTCCTCAAGGTGAGAAGAAGACCGGCGTCTTTGGCTGAGGGCACTTAACTTAAAAACACCTACACTCCAGCACCCATATCCTGAGAAATGGCTTGGCTATGAAGCTCCGGAGCGACGTCCGCACCGACAGCTTGTGAGGCGATCAGGTAAATTCACATAAAGTTTACT
>JAQQZY010000006.1:29581353-29626834 GCA_030068375.1 Ostorhinchus rueppellii | reverse complement strand
ATAGATAGATAGATAGATAGATAGATAGATAGATAGATAGATAGATAGATAGATAGATAGATAGATAGATAGCTTTACTAATCCCCAAGGGGAAATTAAGGACAAATCTAATATCTGGAAATCATGTCGTGTCTTTACCAGCAGGTCATTTCTTAGACATAATACCAAACTGTTTCACCCATTTCATTCTAATATTTACCTCCTTGGCTGACAGAAAATTCAGAACCAAAGCCCAACAAACACAAAAACTACAACTCACACTCCTTTGAACGTTTTAGAAGAAAAATAAACACATGTACATTTGCACCGCATTATGTGAAATGATTGTCATCATGCCAGCGGTATCAGCAACAGAAATTCTGTTGTACTATCTAACTCCCCAACTCCATATTTACCTCCTTCTGTTTGTTCTTCTTTTTCCATTTTGTGAATTTATTGACTTGAATTTGACAAAATATTCACAACAAAGGCGTATCATGAAGGGGTATATAAGAAAAAAAGTATAAAGAGACTTAGACGTACTAAAGTTAAAGTGGTTTATCTCACAGGTATAAAAAATGTAAATAAATATATGCTTTGTATGCAAACTGGTAAGTGAAATGCAATGGGTTTGATAACAGCACATACACTATTCATGTCTTCAAGTGTGATGAGCATGAAAAGAAAAAAATCCTTCCTTATTTTGACTGTGTGGTTATATTATCAATATTCAAGTACGATAAAAATATTGTTTTGTGTGAAAACTGGCATTTCCCCCGCTGCCAGATAAAGTCCTCAGTTCCTCAAACTGTCCTGTTAATTTAATATAAATGCGCTCTTGTACCAGGAATCTCTTTGTTTCCTTGTAACAGTTTGTGTAAGACACATTAGTTTGCATGTCTTAAAATAAGCCTATTGCTCAACAATGACTTATGTTACGCAAGGGTTATTCGTGTAAAATTGACAGTTTTAATTACTTTTCAATTATATGTGCAAATTTTATGAATAGTATTAGTGCATTTTAGTGTCTATTTTAAGCCTCTGGTTGATTTATAACATGAAAATAAGTTTACTCCTGTTCTGCATTGACATTCATGTAGACTCGTGCAGATCATTTGCAGTGAATGCTTTAAACCAATTCCATCTTTTTGTGGGTGCATTGTTTTGTTTTTTTTTTGGTTTTTTTTTTGTTTTGCTCTTCAGTTTTGTATAACTGCTAAGTGGAAAACTAAGAGAAGAACACGAAATGGTGAGCCAAGGAATGTCATATTCGTTGGCTCTATCTGTCTTGCAAAGAGTGCTGTCAATAATTATGCATTGGTGGTATGCTGCGATGGGAGAAGCTTTTAATTTGTTTCCCTGTAATTGTGAGCATACAACCCAATGTGGTAGTTCAACATTCATAAAGACAGTTTTTTTTAAACCTGTTTGAAGAGTGTGCAACTTTTTTTTTCTTTTATCTTAAGTCTTTCTTCAGACTTATATCTTATATGTGATTAAATAACAAAAGTGAAAGGAGAAAGTAATTCTTGAACGACAAACTGAGCATAGATCTTGACACATCAAATCAACAAAAGAGAACTGTAATTACTTGTTTTATATAAATACCATTGCTTAACAACAGTAAGTCATGAAATACATGTTCAAGTTCAACAGGTCAAAAAAGGCACATCACGCAGCATCATGTGAAACTACATGAACACAGACAATAAATATAGATGATGTCCTGATTCTGATGAACAACAACTCAATTGTGGCGACAAACAGACCAAACAAACAAACAAACAAAGCCATCATTTTTATAATGACAATATAACAATGGCAATTTAGAGCCATTGAAAGAAAGGAAGATTATAATTTTGGGAGCATGATGCAGGACTGAAGAAAAATTCAGCTGTGAAGTTACAGGATTAATGCCACCTCCTGGAGATGAATGTTACTACATCCTGGCCATTGGGAGTCACACTGGTGTAAAAGTAACTTCACAACGTTTGAGTCATTAACACAGGAAATGCTGACTGGTAGTAGTTTCCAAGATACAATTTTGTGACCGTTTTTTCTTCTTGTTTATATGTTTGTGAATGTGGTTGTGTGTTCCTTTGTTTATATCAGGTAGATACTTTTTAAACTTTTTTTTTTTTTTTACAATAAAGCACTTATTTCTGTGAAAGGTACTATATAAATGAACTTTAATTACTTTTGATACAGTCTTCGGTCGAAATGTGAGATTCTGAAAATTTATGAGAGAAAGGGTTTTTGTCTAAAGGAAGGTTTAGTTCAGAGTTATCGGATCTACCTCAAAACACTGTGCACATTACAATACAATCACCTTTCAGGTTCTTTTTAGGGGAAGATTTATAGATCTACAGTAAACGATCGGCATAAATCCTTATACATATGCAATAACAATCTATCAAATACACTGAAAACATCCTATAACTATTTCGTGATTTGTTTTCTAATTCAAGTATGTAAGATTTAGCACACCAGTGTTATTTGTGGTGTTAATTTGTGATGATTTTGAGAGTAATACGAATTGAGTAACATAAAAAGTGCATTTACTTGATTACTTCATATTTACTTATTGATAAGATCTTTTGAATCTCTTGAACCAAGACGTGTCTATTCCGTCTGTTTTCTACATTCTAAACTGAGTTGATGCCTGCTCTGTAACAGACCACCGACTTCCTCATTGCGCGTGTCGGAAGTCTATATAGTGATTTGAGGAAGTCGCTCGCGCTCTGGCTGCAGCTGCATCACATGAGATGTGGCTGGTGCTGTTGTGTCACGTGAGTCGCCGCTTTCTAAAACATGGCTCCAAGTAGCACTGAACAAAACACTATTATTTGAATGATTGTCGTCTGTTTTCACTGACAGGCGTCTGTTAGTCTACAGCATGGAGCACGGAGAGGTTACACCGCGGGATGAACTCAGTTTATAAGTTAATGTTGTACAAACTAATCATGTGTGAAACCGACAGTAAAGCGTTAGCTTAACACTAGCTAGCTGTCACCTGCTACAAGTGGACAGAGGTGAGCTAACCATTAAACGATTTGACAACCGTTGATCCTTCATCGTAGTCAAGTTATATGAATTTTGTAAAGCTGCTCTTGATCAACGTTATGTCCGCAGTAGTATTAATCTTATGATTTTTTCTCCTTTCTTCAGTTTGCGTAACATTAGCTTGCTATGCTAGTAGTGCTAAGTTGACGTTACTTACTAAATAGTGTACTAAAGCTACAGAAAGAGGATAAAATGTCCAGTTTTCTTGTGTCTGATTGTATTAGCATCGTTATGAAAGGGCGCACAAATTTATTCAGTGAAGTTTACGTTATTAAACTTATAATACGTTTATATATACGGATGAAGTTCTCTCGCTTCTCGTATCTTATTTAAGCTTGTCGTCTGGCAAAGATACTAACTGACAAATTCTACGAAAAGTCTCCGTTTATTAAGAATGACAGATGCTTTAAATTGAGCGGTTGCATTGTAACGTGCACGTGACAGTGCAGATACAGTCATGCGAGCTGACGATAGAACGTGTAGTCACATGTACCAACGTCCTGTCACTCTATCGTTGTAATCCTGTTCTGTAAAAAGTGACTATTGTTACGTTACAGCTTTGCAGCGTAACTATTTAACTGATGGCTGATAAAAATATGTGGTAGTTTCTTGGCTGATTGCCCTTTTGTCATTTTAAATTATTTCCACAGGACACACAGAAGGAGGGGAACAGGGAGTGCCCCCATTGTCTTGGATTCCTTCCCACATGGATCTATAAAAGTTGCAATTGGTGGAGATACCGGGGTGAAAACAGCTGCACAGTTGTACCAGTCTTAATAATTCTCACCATGGATTGGCTGATACATGCAGTAGAGAAAGACTTGGGGATTGACCGACGTCAACAAGGCTCAGGACCCCGTCCCCAGGAACTCGTAGCCCTTGTTCCCTCACGCTGGGTGATGGGGCTCAGAGAACGGAGGGTCATTCGCTGCACACGCTTTGACAGCATCAGTGAGACTGAAATTGGCACATACCTTCACTGTCCCCAGGCCAAATTGCCTCCTGGCTGGACTCGAGTATGTATTCAGGGTCTCCGGAAAAGCAAATTGAGCTACAGATTGGCCAGAGACCCATGCTATAATCAAACGGAATTCAGCTTTCAGGATTCTTTCATCAAAACCATGCAGCGTGTGTCACAGCATAATGTCAGGTAGTGTGCTGTCTTATTGTACTGTACTGGTTTGCTGTTTTCAGTTTGTTTACAACAAAGATTAATTGTAGAGTAAAAATCTCCCTTTGAAGATGATACATTATTTTTATGATGTCTATGTCAGTCTACGTTTGTGTCACTCTAATCCAAAGCTGCATGTTGAAAAGTTTTGGTAATGTCATAAATAATTTATTTGAGTATTTCCATTATATCAAATGTTATACTTCCACTAATACTACTCCTACTACCATCAATAATAATAATAAGAAGAATATACAACAGCTTTTTTGCAATCAATGAATTAGGAAAAAGCAGCCTGTAACCAGCTCATATTTGTTCTTGATCAATTAATATTTTTCATCTCTAATCCTCACATGGTTTCATTTTTTGTCAAAAATGTAGAAATCATACAATATCCTCAAAAGATTTGTGTGCTAGAACTGTTTTTTGTCTTTTATTTACTCCTGTCTCTGTGTTTTTATTTAAGTAAAGGATCAGAATTTTACTTTGAGTCATTTTAGTCATTTATTTTTATGCTGTGTAAGACGGTGTGTAATATAGGAGTTATGAGCCATATATGAGTAGGCCTATATGAGATTAAAAAAACAGTTATAAAGCAAAACATAATTTATCACATGATAGCTCTATTAAGTCTCTTTTGTTCTTTTTTTTTTCTTTTTTTCTTTTTCCCAGAAACCTGTGGCGGGAAGCTCATTACAAACTTGTGCAGCCATATGCAGGGCCAAGTGAGCAGATGCATGTTGCGGCTGTAGATGCAGTGCGTCACGCACTACAGAAGCTCTTCAACACCACATTCATCTCATCTGATAAAATGTCACCTTCACTGTCTCCTGCAAAAGAGAAGGACAAGGAAAACTGCTTTTCATCCACTTCATGTGGTTTTTCAAAGTCACAGTCAGATCACCTGTGCCCTAATGTTCTCCCTGTTGAGTGTCTGCTGGAAACTGCAGATATGCTCTATGTTGTACTACCTTATACTCAGTATTCTCTTCATGATATTGTCTCCTTTAGCCCAGCCAAGCTTGCTAACAGCCATGCCAAAGTGTTGTTCATTCTCTACCAAGTATTAAAAGCCTTGCAGGCATGTCATGCAGCTGGTCTGTCCTGTGGAGAACTCTCACTGCTGGACATAGCAGTTGATGAACAACTTTGCAGCCGTCTCAAGGTCAGCCTTGCTCATTATGAGGACCTGGGTATGGAGGGAGATGCAAAAAGTGATGTTACTGGCATACAGGATTCAAAAAGTGTCCTAAGGAAGGAAGTTTGTGTGAGCCAAGAGAACAAGAGACTCTGTGAAGATTGTTTTGGTGAGCTCAAGACATTGGTCCTGGACTGGGTACATGGACGAGTCAGCAACTTCCGTTATTTGATGGAACTAAATAGGTTAGCAGGACGGCGAGATGGAGACCCAAATTATCACCCTGTGCTGCCGTGGGTAGTGGATTTCACAACGCCTTTTGGAAAATTCCGAGACCTTCGGCGGTCCAAGTTCAGGCTCAATAAGGGGGACAAACAGCTGGACTTCACTTACGAGATGACTAAGGAGGCTTTGGCAGCTGCAGGGGGCAATGGAGTAGGGGGTGGCAGCGTAGGAGGAGACCTCAGTGCCGCTGTAGGCACTGGTGGGGCTGGACAGCCTGATCATCTTCATGTACCTCATCACATTTCTGATGTGCTCTCAGACATCACCTACTATGTCTACAAAGCCCGGCAGACTCCCAGATCAGTGTTGTGCAGCCATGTTCGTTCCCAGTGGGAGCCTAATGAATACCCAGCGAGCATGGAGCGCATGCAGAGCTGGACCCCTGATGAATGCATTCCAGAGTTTTACACAGATCCCACTATTTTCCGTTCAATTCACCCCGACATGCCAGATCTGGATGTGCCTTCCTGGTGTAAATCTTGTGAAGAGTTCATTGAGGTCCACCGTCACCTTCTGGAGAGCAGAGAGGTCTCTCAGCATCTGCATCATTGGATAGACCTCACATTTGGCTACAAGCTTTCAGGCAAAGAAGCTGTGAAGGCCAAGAATGTGTGCTTGCACTTAGTGGATAACCACACCAATCTGACCACTTATGGTGTGGTACAGCTATTTGACCAACCCCACCCACCACGCTTATCTCCTTCCCAGTATGCTCCAGCAGAACCACCTCTCCTAGGCCTTGCTGCTCTCAATGTGCCTTCTCTACATATCCCTCAATTTGATACCATGGCTGACACTGTGGATGGAATGGTGCCAGAGTCCACTGGCTGTGAGTCTAGTGGGTGGACCATGGTAGATAAAGATGAAGAGCTTGAACAAGGCATGGAGGCCCTTGACTCATTAGCCTCAGCTGGCTCTACTAGTTCTACTTCCAGCTCTGTGCCACTGCCAAACATTGGTTCAGCAGGAGGAAAAGTGGGAGGAGACAACACAGCACTCATAGTGTCACAGTCTCCAGGCTCTTTCCCCAATGACTTCACAAGCGGCTTAGGTCCAGGTTTACGCAGTGCTATGTTACAGAGAGCTGGGCAAACCAACAAAAAACATGCGGAGGGGAGCATGAGTGTCACCAATGCAGAGGAAATCAAAATCAGCCTCCCTGAAGGCTTCAATCCACTGCAGCCTTTGGAAGAGTTGGAGAAGCTGAATAATTTCCTGGTCAAGAGTCTGCATGCTGAAGTATGGCCTTCAGCAAGTGAAGGCACGAGAGAGAGGATGGTTACTGAGTCTCTTCCCTCGCTTATGCAGCTCTACCAAAGAGATATGCAGGCCCTTGGTGTTGCTATTGCTGAGCTGTTTTACTCCTCTAAACTTAGAGGACTAAAACCAGGTGCCCCACTCAGACAGCGGTACCAAGCGATCATGAAACTATGCTCAGCCAGCCTGCGTGATGTGCCCCTGTCTTTGCATCATGCTCTTGAGACTCTGCTGCTCATAGAGAAACACTGTGGTTCAGGGCATACACAAGCACTAGATTGCCCACGTCCACTCCTTTTCAAATATGATCCTATTAGTGATGGTCTGCCCCCCCCAAACCCTTGCCAGTTACTTAACTCTGTCATCACTCCATTTCCTTTTCCTCCTTATTTTGCTTCTCTTCATCATTTCATTTTCTCCTACCACACCAAGATGGAGACTACATGTAGTCTGCAAGGAAGAGACGTGGTCTTCCATCTATGGCAGCAGCTTGAGACACTGTTGCACGGTAACATCACTGCAGAGGGTCTTGAGATTCTGTTGCCTTTCATTCTAGCCCTCATGCTTGAGGAGTCCACTGCAATCTATGCTGCCTGGTACCTTTTTGAGCCAATCTCTAGAGTCCTGGGTCCTCGGAATGCAAGCAAGTATTTACTGAAGCCGTTGATCAATGTTTATGAAAACCCTCACTATCTGCGAGGACGTTTCTATCTTTACACTGACTGTTTTATTCTGCAGCTTATTGTAAGGCTAGGTCTGCAAGCTTTTCTGTCCAGCCTACTCCCCCATGTGCTGCAGGTCATCACTGGCTTTGAAAGCTGCGACTCTGAGTCTGGAGGGGATGCTTGTAAAGGCCTTAGAGCTGGTACATGTAATCTGGGAGAGGAAGAGGAAGAAGGCTTTCAGTGTGGCAAGGTGCGTTCGTCGTCTGGGTCTGTTACTGGAAATATGGGAAGTGGAAGTGGAACGAGTGGAGGAGTTGGGGTAGTAGGAGACACAGGGCTGGTGGATTACTCCTCTGGCATCAGTCTCAATGACCAAGTGTTTCTCACAGAAGCAGAGGACTTTCAGAATGGTTTCTATGTAAACAGTGGAACTGGAGTTGCAGCTGGGAAGCAACAGAACCAGAATGCCTCAAGTAAAGATCAGGACCAAGAGTCTCTGAGTGTTGGGAAACTGAGTGACAAAAGCAGCACAAGTGAACTCTCCCTAGGGGATGGAGACTCAATGCGGGACCGAACTAGTCTTAAGTCAGCTGATAGCAGCCAGGACCTGAAACAGGCCAGTGAGGGAGAGGAGGGTGGAGAGCTGGAGGAAGAAGAGGTGACTGAGACTGAAAGTAAAGAGCGAGCCAGTGAACCCCCCAATTCTAATCTGGAGCCAACTCTTTCTGGTTGCACAGAAGCTTCAGGAACTACAGTTGCCGCTCTTGAGGGTGAATTTGTGAATGGAATGGTAATGGATGAGACAGGCAAAGGTGATGTGGGAGAGCAGGAGGAAGAAGATGACAATGATCCTTCAGAGGAATCGGAAGAGAAAGAGCAGAAAATTCTTTTAGGTGAGTGAACAAAAAGAGAAGAAAAGTATTTTAGAACATTTTAGACGTATTGTTATGTAGGTGCATGTAATTCTGTGACAGTGATTTACAGTAGATGTGGGTTAGTTAACTTTTAAGATGGTGAAGTGGTTAAGTCTACCTGTAGCGTAGTTTTTCAGTGTTTTGGGCTATTTTTGTCAGTATTATGGGGAAAACCTTGATTCAGTGATACTTGAAAGAATGTGTGGCATTAAATATAACAGCAACATATAACAACAAACAATAAAATTGTAATATTCTCAGATTTTTTTTATCATGTGTTATGTAGTTTTAAAGAAACAGTACTTAAGAATTTTTAAAATTATGTTAATGAATAGGAAACAATTCGGTTTAATTTTTGAGTACATTTTCTGTTGTAATAAGCCTGATTTTCTCTTAATACACAGACACAGTCTGCAAAACAGTTCGATGGCTATCAGCAAAGCTTGGACCAACAGTGACGTCACGATACGTAGCCAGAAACCTGCTGCGATTACTCACAAATTGTTACATTGGTATGTAAAGTGTTCATTAATGCATTTTTCTCTAGTTCTTTTATTTTTTATTCTGACATGATAGATTCTTCACATTACTTAAAAATATCATTTAATGAATAGTTTCGTGAACCTGTTGTAACTCTTTCTTTGTTTGCAGGGCTTCAGAATCACCAGTTTGTGGCCCCTGCATCTGAGGAAAGTGGTGTGGAAGATGTGGGAATGGGCAGTGTGTATGAGAAGAAACCTGTAATCGGTGACCAGACAGCAGGGCCTGTGTTGGACTGTCTGATCTACATTGCTCAACTTTATGGAGAACCGGTGCTCACTTATCAGTACTTGCCTTATATAGGATATTTGGTAAGAGGAAAAAAATCATACAGAAATCTACACTCATTTGCAAAAATAAACATGCATTTTTTGAAAATGCACATATTGTGATATTAAAAGGACTTGTTCAGGTATTTATTTGTTCGAGCTGATGGTTTTGTATTCATATTTGTGTGTGTTTTCAGGTGTCTCCGCCTTCTTCTCAGCGTCTGAACACACGTAAGGAGGCAAGTTTGCTTGGGGCTGTGGCATTGACACAGAAGATCATTGTCTTTCTCTCAGATACCACTCTAATGGATATGCTGATGAAGATTAACCAGGATGTTCTCCTGCCACTACTGGACCTGCTCACCACCCCTAGAATGGGGTAAATATCACACATGTATATTTGTTTGGACAATTGTAAGAAGCGTTCCTGTGGGTTTTGTGATTAAAGCACAAGAGGATAGGCATCAGTGTAAGAGTAAAACATTTCAAACAATATTGTTCTTCTCCAACAGTTAAAACAGTATTTTATTCAAAATAAATTTACTTTTGTTTGCATCTTGGAGCATAAGTTTAAAACATACTACAATAGATGTGTAATTTAATCTGCATTGGTTTGGTTTTACCCATTCTGCTGTACTCAGGTTCCCCAGTGGGGTGCAGACACGCACTGCTGTCTGTCTCAAAACACTCAGTCTAATGGCTCTCATCTGTCTACGTATTGGGAGGGAGATGGTTCAGCAGCATATGGCTGACACTCTGCGACGGTTCTTTGCTATTTTCTCTCTGCTGCATACTTTGCAGCCCCAGGTATGTATACACAGACATGTAGAGAATGACAAGCACCATGTCAAGTCTATATCTAGAGCACTTTGAACAAGTAGATCTGTCAAAAAGCTTTGCAAAAGTCAAATAACACAAAGACAGATGGAATTATGGATAAAAATAAAAACACAGGCAGAAACTTGGAATACAAATGAGAAAGTGTAGAGTTTGAAACTGGCACGGAGTACAATAGTGGAAAGTTGGTTGGTGTATCAACTTGTGTAAAACATGAACATCTTACTGTGTTTTATTGTAATAACAATTTTATGTTATATTTGGAAAAGTACATTTGAAGGCACTGTCTGTTCTCCCCTGTAGCTGGACAGCGCCCCTCATAGAATCGTGGGAGAAGTCACAGTGGTGGATGTTTGCACCCCCGAGGAGTCAAATGTCACATATGAGTTGGGGGTTCTGGAGGAGCTGCAGACAGTGTTTAATCCTGAGATGGCCCATGCATCCTACATTCCCTTCTACTGCCTCATCGGTATGAAATGCATTCAATACAACATTCCCTGTTAAGTACGTTAAGGACAGACTTTACTCATTTTGACCCCTCGGCCAACATCTGGCCGAAGGGGTATTATAATCTTTCTGTCATCTGTATGTCTGTCCGTCCGTTCGTCTGTCCATTCAACAACACGGTTATCTGCACCAAAATTATCCCGTGGACCCATCTTGCCATGGAGCAGAAACCAATTGAAAATGGGTCACCTTGACCTACTTTTTCAAGGTCAAATGATCTTATACCTTGTGCGGTTGTAATATCTGAGTACTTTCAAATATAAATGTGTATGTAATAAGTTTTTACACAAAGACAATCTAATATAAATTCTACGGCAGTAACTTTCAACAAAATGTTACACTATTGTTGGCCTTGGGTGTTAAAAGTGCCAACACATTATGTTTTGTTGCACTGCTGTATTTCTCACAAGTGTTGTATTTTGACTTTTGTAGGTGACACAGCGATTCGGAAACTGGTTCCCAACCACGAGCTGGTTTGGCAGTTAGCTCAGTCATATCATCAGAGTGTGAGCCAAGAGAGCCCACAGTCCAACCTCACAACAGCATCGAGAGCGGAACCACCTCCCTCCTCCATTAGTGTCTCCTCTGGTTTTGGCAGACGAGCGGTTTGCAACCCATTCCCTGCACCTTCAACTAATTCCACACCCCTGGGGGACTCCCTTCCTGAGTCAGGCACATTTGGCAGCCACCTTGTAGGAAATCGTATTCAGGTGTCTCGAGACCATGATTTTAGTGGTTCACCCAACCTGGCCAGCTCATGGGGGCGCTCCAGCCATACAGGCCCCATTATCACCACTGCCTCCACCTTTACAACTCCATCTTCTGGCACAGCCTCCTTTTCCTCGTCTTGGGTCACAGGCCACACTCCAGAGGACAGCGCTTTGAAGCAGGAGCTCCCACGGAGTGGGCGCTCTCTGCAGGGCAACTGGCTCGCCTACTGGCAGTATGAGATTGGCCTCAATCAGCAGGATCCACATTTCCACTTCCACCAAATTCGACTGCAGAGCTTCCTTGGTCACTCAGGCACCACAAAGTGTTTGGCACCACTAGCAGGAGAGGATTACTTCCTCTCTGGTAGCAAAGACAAGACTGTAAAGCTTTGGCCCCTCTATAACCATGGAGACGGAACACAGGAAGTGGAGCCCAGGCTGACATATGCTGAACATCGCAAGTCAGTGTTTTATGTGGGACAGCTTGAGGCGTCACAGGAAGTAGTTAGCTGTGATGGTACTGTGCACCTATGGGACCAGTATACAGGTAAGACTGCTCAAACACAATGAATTTGCTGGCAGATAAGTGCTTTTGTCAATATTTCACCTCTCTATGTACTTTTACTTGTTGTTCACAGGAAAGCAGATTCGCTCATATGAAGCGGTGGATGGTAAGAACCCCATTACAGCTGTCACCACTATGCCAGCTCCACACTGCAGTGTTGTCTTTGGCAGTGCAGATTCTGTTCTACGCTTCATTGATCCCCGCAAACCAGGACTACAGGTAGCAATTTTATTTAACAAGCTTGTTCAGTTGAGAACTGCACAATATAGCATGCCTTAATTATCATCACTATTTTTTTTAAATGGTGATCCATTTTATTCTTATACACTAGAGTTATTTTGAACTTGACATTGACAAATCATTCTCTGTTCCTGCAGCATGAATTCCGTCTGGCATACAACAATGTGAGTGCTGGGCTCATCCGTTACCTGGCTGTGAGCCCTGCAGGGCGCACTGTGGCTGCAGGTTTTTCATCTGGCTTCATTGTTCTGCTAGACGCTCGCACAGGGCTGGTTCTGAAGGGCTGGCCAGCTCATGAGGGGGATATCCTCCAAATGAAGGTATATTTGAACCCACTATTTAATTGCATGTAGAGATTTTGTTTTCTTTTAGCTAATGTCTGCATAAGGAAATAGGGCTGCCAGTGATGCAAAATCAACATGATGTCAATGGTGGGTAAATGGTATTCATATAGGAAATTGTAAAGTTTCATTCTTAAAGTGTTTTGTTTTTTGTTTTTTTTTTAATCATTACCATTATCACCAAAATCTGCAAATCATAGGCTGTAGGTGCATTAAAATTTGCAGCATTCATTTGAAAAGAATTTTTTAATTATAAGTGAAGATACTGCGCTTCACTTAGTACAAAAAGTGACCTTTTTTATAATCCCAGTTATGCTGCCCAGATAGAAAAAAATGTATTTTCAATATTACAAAACAGTGGGTGTGATGCAACACAATATTCCGAGAGAATTCTTGGAAATGGAATCTATTACAGTTGAGCCACTATATAAATTTTGGACTGACTTGAACCACCATACTGCTATATTGCTGTATCTCAAAATTGGAAGATTAATAGTAAGTATAGAACAGTTGCATCAGCTTGAATACGTTTGATTTTACACTTGATTTGCATTTGCTTGGTGACACACAGCAAGAATTTATCATGAAAATGTATTATTATATTCTAATTTATTGAATCTGTATAAGTGTTTCTTAGCATGAGGGAAAGTGCAGGACTCATCACACCAAACAGCAGTGAGGTGTTTACACAGTATTTGAGAGTGTAGGTTGTGAAGTGTGAAACAGAAATGTTTGGTCAGGTCATCATATCTTCCTGTTCCTGCTAAATGTTGATGAATCACTTAACAGAATGTACTATAATCTCTATTGAATCATTGCGATGGGCACATCCTACGGCACTGTTCACTGTTATCTTAAGTATCTTAACTGTGTGTGCAATACAGTAAATGATCACATCCCTGAATTCTTGTGTAGTGAAATTGTCCAGTATTACATGAATTCGTGAGTAAGATTTTAGAGAATCCTGATTTACCTCAGAGTAAATGCATAGGGTGTGGTATGTATACATAGGATTTATATACTGTATATAATCCTTCCAGTCATTATTTTGTCCATTGTCGGTGCACTTTACATACTAAAGTAAAAGGTGTGGCTGTAGTCATGTGATAAACATTGAAGAAAGCAATCACCTAAGTGTCTTTTCTTGTGATAATCCACAAAGTTTGTGGTGGAGATACTAGGAGGGTGGTGAAAGTTGTACCCAGCACATCTGCTGTCAACAGAACACAAGGATGAGCAAACTTTATTTAACCCCAAATTAGGTCAAGGATTGTGTCTCTAGTTTTAAAGGCACAAGTTTAGGCAAATATGGACACAAGTTACTCATTAGAAAGACAGCGGTGGTTCTCGTTATCAGCAATCTAATATTACTCATAGCACCGATTAATTTTTATCCTTGGCAAACCATTCGCCTTTCTATAGCTGGGGAATAAGACAGAAGTATATGTACTATGAGAATCTTGATTTCTCACTGTTGTAGTAATCAAAGTCCTGAAATGTTTTATGTGGCATTTTTGTTGTTTGTTGTTTTTCTAAAGAGCAGATATTGGTTTTACTTTGTCTTGATATAGACGGTGAAAATTGGAAAGTCTTCTTCTATTGTCAGAAAGTCATTATATGTGAGGATAAATCCAACAGGACTCTTTGGTACTGCCTTATTAAAAACAGCTGCACAATAGAATCCTTCCAAAATGAGCATTATTAAACGGTAACGGGCATTGTTGATTGCCTCGATAAATCGGTCATTGATAAGTTCTCTTTTGTGCTTCTGTTTTCAGGCTGCAGAAGGAAACCTGGTCATTAGCTCCTCCACTGACTACACACTCACTGTGTGGAAAGACCTGGAACACAAGCCTCTCCGTCAGTACAAGTCGCAGTCTGACCCCATCCATGCCTTCGACCTTTACGGTTCAGAGATTGTAACTGGAACAGTGGCTAACAAGATCGGGGTGTACTCCATGGCCGATATCTCCCTGAGCCCCGTTAGCAGCACAAAGCTGAGCTCGGAGAACTTCCGCGGCACCCTGACTAGCCTGGCAGTCCTTCCCACCAAGAGGCTCCTGCTGCTCGGCTCTGAGAACGGGGCCATCCGGTTGTTAGCTTAGGCAAAGTAGCAGATCCCAGCTCCACTAAAAGTTCTTATCACTGATGTTGTAAGTGTCTCAGTCATCAAGACACCTGCTATCTGAGCTCTCCTGGTGCCCTATCCCGTGGTCAGTAGTACATATAAGACAAGATGTCAGTTTCTCTAAATTGCTTCTCTAATAACGCAGCACAAATAAACGTGTGTAAGTTTCACATGTGCTAGAGCTTACCACTGCGCTGTTGGCACTGAAATTGATAGAGGTAAAAATGTGCCACACTATTGAAACTTATCATGTACAGTAAGTCCCATGGTTTTTTTAAAATCATTTTTGCCTTTAGATGTATAGAAAATATGTAATGGTAAATTGTTATCTTAACAAGTCATTTGTTCTTTTGAAAAAGGTCAGTTTTTCTGTTCAAAAGAATGAATCAAAAGACGTGCTCAGGAAGGTGGAACCGAACATGGTTCTTATGTAGTGTTTACACTTTCCAAATAGATGCATACAACACCAAAAATACATTGACCTCACCTTTGATTTCCCTTGACATTAGACTACATATGTATCCAATGCACTGATTAAAACTATGCAGTATTTGTAGATCAAGTCATTTGTTTTGTGTTAGACTTCCTCTGCGTTGTTTCGCAGTCAGTGATTTATACATTATGAACAATAAAAGTAGACTCACTGTTTTTGACATTCTTGGTGCATCTTCTCAGACTGGAGACGCTTCAGTAGTCAAGTACTTATGTCAGTTACTGATGCACAGCCTTTATTCAACCGCACAAGTATGGCCTGAATTGTAATGTTTAAATTCTGTCAGCTTTTAAATACTGAATGTTTTTATCCACTAATAAATTACTTGAAGTTGCTTTGAAATTTTCTAAACTGTGGCTAAATATTCTTCATGTAACAGTTAGAATCTGTAGCAGCATTAATCCAAGAGTGTGTCTATAACAATGCCACTTAAACTAGGTATGCCAGTTTTTAGACTCATCACTTTTTCTGATTCCACAAGCTAACCTAAAACAGTCAATGCCAAGATAAAGAATTTTATATTTTAACATTTTTAAGTATCTACATATCAGGTGAAGAAAGTTTGAAATCAATAATAAAATGTGGTTTAACTACTAATGTTAATGAATATACAGTAGAGTGATATTTCTTTTTTGAGCCAGGCCAGCTTTTATTGTAATGAAACTCTTTAACCAAGGCTGGAAAGCCCATTTACATCATCCACCAGTCAATGCTCTGTCCTTTTATGTCATTTTATCACTGTCAATGTAAAACACAGTTTGCCTACTTTTCTAATAATTTGCCCAAAGTTTAAAAAAAAAAAAAAAAAAGTTGTGTACTGCACTTTTTGATATTTTATGTGTTATTTTTTGTTCATTTTGTTTTTGTAAACATGAATTGACAGCCTAAAATTGACAAGCATAAGATGACCAAATTTGTTTTAAAACACGATTTGTAGTATAATACTGAAAATTTATCACATATCTCTTCGAACATTTTAAGAGAAATCCATGAATATGCTTATTTATTACCTGGAATAATAAAAAAAAATTACTCCCATGGTATTTGTGTGCTTCAGTTGTATGTGATTCACCCAGATTTATCATAGTTTCAGACTTTGCCTTTCGATCTGGGCTGACTCACCAGCTCAGATTGGACAAAGTCCCCGCTCGTGTTTGCAGACAGGATGCTCAGCAGCTGTCATGTGACCTACAAGGTAATGTGTGCTTAAATATGACCAAATAAGCTGAATATGTTCATTTTTTAATCCTTTCATTACCTTTAGTTTTTTGTCACAATTCATTGCCATCATTTTTAATTGACCCGAACAGAGAGAACAATTGGGTACGTTGGTAAATTAATCTTTTAATCAATTACAAGCCAACACAACATTTCTGGGAAATATGGGCATGTCCTATGCACACGACAGTGTGTAACTGTGGTGTCATCACCACATTTGCGTATTCATTTACACAACACACGTTTAATCATGCTCCTGCAATTAAGCTGTCATGTTTTCTGTCTAAACCAGACTCGTGTTGTGTTTTTATCACCTGCTCTCTGTTATGCAAAATAGCTGAGCCTTTCAGGATTTAATATTAACCTTGAGTGAGTTTCAGAGGCTTCAGCTACAAACAAATAGTGGCTTAAATGAGGCCCCAATCAATGTAAGTTGATATTTAACTGTTTGCTGAGCAAGTGCCAATCTTTCTCTCTCAGGAATTCTTCCATCCACACTCAGTTGCTCCTTTTTTGGACAAGACGACAACTTTTTTTCTAATTTTAATTCAAGGTAAGATCAAATGCATTTTGATAAATTTACTGCCATTTGAGATTTAACTGTTCTAAGAGTTCTTGGAATAGAATATGTTTATTTACTCAGATTCTAAGTCTGTGAGGTCTGTGAAGGGGATTAGGAAGGTACATGTGTTTGTGTTTATGACATGAAAGACTGACATGTTTAACTAGATTTTAGATTTGGATGTTTAACACAAGAATTCAGTGGTACTTCAAATACCAACAAAGAATCTGGCACACTAAATTTACTGCCTATAACAATGTTACTGATCAATGCATAACATATTTGTATGTTAAGATGGAGTGACTGACAGCCTTACTCCACGGTCTGCTGTACTTGTATGTCCCATACTTTAGGTACATTCCCAGATGATCTGGTCTCCTTTAAAAGAGGGCAACTAATTAATTATTACATTTTTGAAGACAATACAGCAGAGACACTATAAAAAGGTGAGAACGTTTTAGGATTTTTATACTAAGATTTAACTGTAATATGTGAGGTTAAATTGTATGATACACAGAAAGATATTGGTTTAATGTATTGCATTTGCTGCAGGAATTTTATTATAAAAGACTTAGTAATGGTTTCATAAACGTTACATGCCCACAGTTTACAGCTAATATATTTCTTTCTCTTAAAGTAACTTTTGTGAGGACATGGACCTTTGTGTGACACTCCTGTTCATCTGTATCTGCAGCAAAGCAGCCATTGTAAAGCACTGAAACAACTCACAAATCATTGCTAAATTATTGGAATCTGTGATGATCATATGGTACACGAGAAGTCTTATGCAATCATTTTGCTTGACAGAACGCTGAGGTGGCAGAAAATGAGTCAATACCACTGGTGCCATTGATGCCCAGCCACCCCATAGAGGTCAGAGCCAAAAGGACACCATTAAATGTTAACTCAGTGTGTGTTATGTCATAACAGCCAAGTCCATAAAATAACTCTATTATATTATGTATATATAGTAAAAAAAAAAGAATATGAACTAACTTGTGCTCTTGCATTTAACTTCTCTTCCCTTTTCTCCCTTCAGAGTGTAGAAACTCAAACAGCACAACCAGAAACTGCAGCTACCGTAGCATCACCCATTCCAACAACACTAACCAGTAGGCCCAATGGGAGTTTATCAGAGGAAGAGGATGAAGAGGGGTGTCTGTGTATCAGCCGAAGCCCTCGGTCTAGGGCCGCCGTTGCTGCTGCCATTCAGAAACTGGGCATTCAGCTCCTGCAGAACCTGGAGACAACACCAGAGCAGCCCAATATCATCATCTCTCCATTCAGCATATCATTAGCCCTCTCTCAACTCGCCCTTGGTATGCATCCCCTGTTGTGGCTTTTTCATATATATATACATCTTAAATATCAAATCAACCATTATTGTAATCTTGTTAGTACGCTGCAGTATGAGAAAATATTTTCCACAGAATACCAGAGAACCCCACACAGAGCACCACACATGAAGAAAAGAAATAAGAGAAGCATAACAGTAGTTAAAAGTGCTGAGTTAAGTAAAAAGAAAAGTGCACTGTTAGAGGCAAAAGTGGCCATTGCTTGGGCTTGTAATTGAAGTTCCAGAGCAAAAAACAAGGAGCAGAATCAGGTGGAGTTACTGCTGAGCTGTTTCACAGGAAGCTGTTCTGCACTCTGCATGTTCAAGGTTTAATGATGGGGTGTATATTACCTAATGGCAGGAGACTCAGGCACTGTTTATACAGAGGATGGAGAGTGGCATGTGTCTTTAGCAGTCTTCTTCTGTACACTATGTTGTATACAAGGTACGTGTATACATTTTCACATGCAAAAAATTCCCTACAGGTGCAGCCAATGAAACAGAAGAGCTGCTGATGCTTCATCTCCATGACCATACTCTGCCCTGCTATCACCAGTCTCTGCATTATGTTCTGAAGCACCTCAGAAACAATGATTTGCAAATTGCCACAAGGATCTTCCTGCGCAAAGGTTAGTGCCTAAAAAGAGAGTCCTCTTTTTAACTGGAATGAAACTCAGTCATTTTCTTTGATTATTTTAAAGTGCTGGCCCTAAGTGTTTCTGATAGCTTTCATATTATGTTTTGAAGGGTTTGAGCCAAAGGAAAACTTTGTTCGTGAATCCCAGCGGCTATATGACTCAGAACCAGCAGTTTTGGAGAGTCTTGAGCAGATAAATGAATGGGTAGAGAAAGAAACAAAAGGAAAGATGTCCAACTTTCTCTCAGCTTTACCACCAAATTTGCTCCTTATGCTCATTAATGCTGTTCATTTCAAAGGTGAGGGAGAAATATCATCATCGACAATTGTTTTAACATATTGTGTGTTTGCAGGTTTATATAATGCTAGTGAAAAATAATCTTGAAATTTATATGCGCAAGTCTTCATCATGAAGTACTTGTGAATTTTGGTGTCTTTTGTGATCAAACATACAAACTGTTTGCTTTTTTCCTGGTTTCCCACAGGAGAATGGAAAGCTCGATTCGACCCGCGCTTCACCTCCAGAGGTGTCTTCTACCTTGATGACAAGCACATGGTTGATGTAGAAGTGATGGAAGATGCCAAACATCCCTTGGGATTATTTAATGATAATAACCTGGACGCCCAGGTAAATAACTTTTAACCCATGAAGATCCAGTGTTACTTTTGTGGTAGTTTCCTAATGATGTTTTTCCTCTACATTTAACATTTCTTAAGTAATTTGCCACCATTTATAATGAAATTAGCCTCTTTATTTTTGCATTTTTCAAGTGGAAGTCAGGTATTTTCCAATATATAATTTATTGCTCATGTAGATGTTTGTAAAAGGTCAGATTAAAGTTGGGGGTTATAATAAAAAAAAAAAAAAACTGAAGAAAAAGAAACTTTTTCAGTAAATGTACCATTAACTGAACATCAAATGAGTGTCTGTGATTGCTGTTATTTATCAAACTCCATGGGTTTTACAAGTGAATTAATGTTTTGAAGATGAAGATGTTGGTATTTCCATGGTAACTACGGAGCCTCTGAACATCCAAATGTGTCATATCTGATGACCATGAAAAGATGACAAACTGTATTTTCCATCAGTTATTTACATGTATTGATAGGATTAGTGGATTGACAGGTATTAAACAGTTTAGATCAATAGATGGTTTTGGTCGATAACGGATGTTCTATAAAAAAAATGAAAAAACAGAACAGGCAGCTGTGGTCTAGATGACTGGAGAGTTGTCTTGTGATCGAATGGTCCTTGGTTTGACTCCCTGGATTGGCAGAGAGATGTTGGCTGATGTGCCCCTGAGCAAGGCACTTACCCCCCCCCCCCCACTTTGCTCCCGGATGCCTGACATGGCAAGCCCACTGCTCCTAGCTTGCAGTGTGTGATGCATGATCTAGTGATGGGTTAAAGGTAGAAGACACATTTTGATTAGTGGTGCACATGCATGTTTACGTGTGTGAACCCCTACTAACAAAATAAAAATTCTATTCTATTCTATTCTATTCTATTCTATTCTATTCTATTCTATTCTATTCTATTCTATTCTATTCAAGGGTCTATCACTATATTTACTGTTACATCACCAACCAGAAAACCTTGTTCTCTTCATGAAGCATAACCTCATCTTCATCTGTACAATTATATTCTACTATTTTGTGCTTCCTGTTCAGGTAGCACGTTTCCCATTCCTGAAGTCGATGAGCCTGTTGGTTGTGATGCCCATGTCCAGCCAGGTGAATATGACTTCACTGGCTGCAAAGATAAATATCACTGACCTTTACGACCGTCTGCCAAGGGAGAGAGCTGTCCAAGTTAAAGTGCCCAAATTCAAGCTGGAGTATACTCAAGAGCTACAGGATGTTTTCATCAAATTAGGTAAGGTCACTGAGCCAGGTTCTATGTGTCAAAAGGACAAAAACATTATTATCACTAGTGTTACAGACAGAGATGTGTCTTCTTTCTGTGTTAGGTCTTGGAGAAATGTTTTCCAATCCCAACTTGGCTGAGATGGCTGAAGGCCCCCTGCTGGTGTCCAGTGTTCTGCATAAATCTACCATGGAGATAAATGAGGAGGGGGCTGAAGCAGCTGCAGCCACTACTGTGGTCATCTCACGGGCATCAAATCCTATTTTCCACCTCACTCAACCCTTCTTCTTTGCTCTTATGGATGATGCAACTAAAATACCAGTCTTCATGGGTGTGATCAACAACCCGAATCCTGAAGGTCCTGTCTTGCAGAGAGGAGAATTTGGAAATAAAGATAAAGTGGGATTCCCGCTTGACAAGAATCATGTTGGCTCATTCGGAGGCCCACCTAAATAGGGACTGATAGCACAGCTGTCACACAGAAAACCAGACCAAGACTACGATGATTGTACGGATTAAGTATACAGTATTGCTTAGTTTCATTTGGATATGCATACACTGAAAAGCCTGGTCCCCCCTTTAAATATTGCTTATAAACAGCTTTGTTATTGTTTTTTTTCCCCCCCGAGATGTTCTGGTCAAGCAATTCGTTAAAACATTTTATATTTACGTGGAATTTTCATGCAAGAAATCATTGAGTAAAAACTGTTTATCTCTGAGTTTCAGAAACATGTTCAATGTCTGCTGTGTCAAAATATATTGCCCAGTAAAGCTGAAATATTATCACATCATTGTGAATGCAGCTAATGTATTTGAAATATTTTACTATGGAATAATAAACTTAAATGATCTGAATCACAATATTCCACGCTTATGAGTGAGTGTTCTCTTGAATCGACAATTTTGAGTGAACTCTGTATGTATGAACATGGTGCGTTCAGAACGGGAAGCAGAATATGTAAATTGGGGGTTAATTAATTAAAGATACATATCAATTTGCAGTATACTAGGAGAAATAAAGACTATTGTTTTGTTTTGTTTTTTTTGCTACTTTTGCTTCAGAAAATCGATATATTTATTTTATTTGCTGTTCTGTGTACCATCAAGTTAGCTTCATCATCTATTGCACAGTGTAGTAGTTTTCTGATGGTTAACTTTTGTCAAAGATTAACTGTGAGGTTGTGTGTGTACATCTATTACTACAGTGAACAACTTGCAACAAGATATACAAACCGTGGTATCTAAGGCTTTTGTTTACATCGTCAAAGTTTTGGTGGTTTATGGAATATCCTATGTTATTTAATGCATCATACTTCCTTGCGTTATGGTTGGCTACTGCAGATTGGCGCTGACATTAACACAGCTGGTCTCCGATCAGTTATACACTGTTTTTAAGACTTACGGATGAACGGAACGGACAGAGTAAGAACTGAAACAGGATCTGTGACCGGAAACGGAAACTGAAGAAGTAAATACAAGGGGCTTCGCGGGTAGATTCAGTTGGCGCCACTGTCACTGTTCACTGAGGACTATTAGGTGTAGAACAGTAGAGCAGGCTGTTTGACTTATATTTTTGGTAATTTGTCGTATTATAGCCAAATTACCTTTCTGTAAAGATGATGAAGCTAACGGAAGGCGCCATTGAGGTAAGAGGGCTTTAGAGGGATAATTGATAACCTTAAATATGACTTTTAATGTGCGGACTTGGCGCAAGGTTAATCAGTCTTTATCCAGAGGAAGTAAGACAGTTGGGGTTTTTTTTGCGTTTCACCAATATATAATTCAGACACCAAAACTTTAATTATTTTACTGTCATTTGTGTGGTTTGAACGTTTCTAACTGTAAGTTTAATTAACTGTTGAGGACGTCATGTTGTGATAATCTAAATAGATATTGCAGTAGCTAGGAAGCTAACGTTAGCTTAGCACGAGTTTGTGAAGTCAAAATTCACGGTTAAACTAAATCTTTTATGCTTCCAGGCTTTATCTAATGGCAACGGTGGCAATGAGGTAGTGCTTCAGCTCGTGGTAAGTATTATATCAAACAGTTTAGTACAACGTTTGTATTGTTTTAGCAGAAAAAACTGTGATTCTATTTATCAACTGTTACATTTGTAAAGTTTTAGATGCATTTAATTAACAAGAGACGAATTAGGCTGTTCCTGTATCACACACTCAAGATGAATCAAAACTACGTTCAATCAATCAATCGATTTCATTTTTTTTTAAAAGTTATTACAAATAGTTATTAAAATCAACAAAATACATTTTTAATGGGACACCCCAGAAGCAGTCCTCAGCCAATAAATGTTCTAAATAATTACACTTGCATATTTTAACATATTTACCAAACTATCTAATGATGATTCATTTCTTGTTAATTTCCCGTATGTTGCCATAAGATTTTTGTTATGTTGACATAAGATACCGATTTGTTTAACATTAAAGCCTGACTGATCTAGTTTCTCCTTGTTCACCTCTTAGAACATTCGCAAGATAGATGGAGGAAATGGTCCTGCACGCTTTAGGGTGATGATGAGTGATGGACGCCACACTATGACCTGTAAGTTGTTACCTGTACAGTAATAAACAGAGTTGGAAGCATATGTTTCTCATACATGATCACTGACCTACCTACATACCTTTGTGCAGCCTTCATGCTTTGCACCCAGCTGAACTACATGGCTGAGAAGAACACACTGGCTCCAAACTGCATCTGCCTTCTCAAGAGGCATGTGACTAATACACTGAAAGATGGACGGTATGTTGATTTTCTGTATTTTATTTATTTATTGCTTTTGCTGCAGCAATCTGCTTAAATGAAAAATCAATGTCTTCTGAGTGCATTCAATTCTTTTATGTATCAAATACAACCCTATAAACAAGAGTTATTTTCTGTTTTGTTTTGCCTTGCATTGAAAACTTGTTTTGTGTTGTGACAGGCGGGTGGTAATCATTTTGGAAATTGATGTCCTCAAGTCTGCTTCAGAGGTTCCTGGGAAAATTGGAGATCCAACCCCTTACACTGAAGGTAATTACTTCAAAATTATTGAACACACAATTAAAAATAACATTTGTTGCATACTGGAAAATGTATCCAGTGCTTATTCAATTTTTTTTATAGGGTGTGATTAATTTTTAAAAATATTTTCAATGTAAGATGAACTGCAGTTACTTAATGTAAATATTGAAATGTCAAATCCTCCCAAACAGGTCAGGCCAAAGTTGCACAGCCAACCTCAAACCCTGTAAACCGCCCTCCACTGGTGCCACAAAATGGAAAAGAAGGTGAGTGGTTGAAAAGTTTTTTTTGACCCTGAAAGTAACTCTTTTGTGTGAAATTAGATGAGACACCTTAAAATTACCACCAGAGGGCACTATGTGGCTTCTGCTTGCACCAGTTGCATGACCTGGGGATTAGCAGCACAAGAGCAGTGATGACAGCCTCATTGAGAAATGCTTTCATTGTTAGCTTTCACAGTGTCTTCTCAAGAGTTTATTTCACTTGTATTTCACAGACACGCTCTGCTCTCTTGAACACTTGTGACAGTTTTGGTTGTCATAACTTTTACCTTTAGCAGCTTCAAATCTTTTTAGTAGTTATCTCCGTTTGCGTCAGTCTTCCTTTATTTTTTTGACAATATGAAAGAACAAATAACCCTTTAGAGTGACTGTATTAACCTCTGAAAATTACATTTATTTTTGAAACTGGCAGTCGTTCATTTCATAGATAAGCTGTGGATCGCAGTATTGCATATACTAGGACCAGGAGTGATGTTCAATCTGGCTGTCAGAAGGGTTTTGCTGTCTCCCTGTGTGTGTCATAGCAGGTATTCATCCCTCTAATCTGCCGTGTGGGAATTGGGCTTGTGGCAAGCACCCTCCTCATCAGCACAGTTATTGTTCATTTCTCTGTGTGTGCTGCCTGATCTGTAGGCTTAATTACCAGAAGTGCAGTGGTTGGCAAAGTGGGAGGACTTAAGTGGACACTTTGAACTCTAATCCTTAGTGTGAGACGCACACAAATCAAATGTGCAGCGCTTGTTCAAACGGAAAATCTCAGAGTCAGGCAGCAGCACTCTCCGGGGGAAGAGCAGCTCCAGTTTGTTACAGCATTTCACACTCTGCCCTGATTCTGTGAAATGTGAATCATCCTTCTTGCCAAAATGCTGGATCACACATCTCCACAACTTGGTTTGACTGGATTCCTGTTTCCTCTTCTTGTCTTTCCTCTCACTAGTGGTAAATTTACTTTAAGTCATTAACTTTTTCTTTGATGGAGCTTCCCTCATGAAGTGAGATAATTACAGTGATCAAGCAGTTGCAATCCAAAGAAATTGGATTTTTGTAATTCGTGTCTAATGAATAATTTATGCCCCTCTCACTTGACTCCTTTCTATCACTGCTCTTCATGGATCATTTATTTCTGTCTTTATTCCTCCAGCAGTGAACAGAGGTTTCAATCGGGACTTTGGGAAAAAGGCACCGTCTGCTATGCCCAGTACACCAGGAGGTGGCTCAAAAATTGTTCCCATTGCCAGCCTCAACCCATACCAGTCTAAGTGAGTATGCTTTCCAGTCAGTGGAAATGAGAAGGTCATGCAGTTGTATTGTCTGTACAGTCTGTATAGTAGATAACAGTACATTCACATAAACCACCCTGCACAGGCACAGAAGACTCTTCAAATGATCAAACATGGTGTAAATGTATTGAATCTGTAATACAGTATTTCAAGGAAAGAATGCCTATGCAGGGCTTATAATCAGCATACTGGCCTGACATGAATGTAGTGGAGCATCATTAGTGTATTGTAGCATCACTGTGTTTCCCTGCTGTGAGGATTGCCTGAAAAACCACTTGCAGATGTGAGAGAACTGCATAATCCTCACACAGTGCCGTCTCTAAACATTTATACTGAAATGACCTCGAAATGGCAAAAGAGTGTCCTAATGCAAGTGCTAATGATTAAATAAGGGTTTAAGTGGGGGGTGTTACTATTGCTACCAAGAGATGTTGCAAATAACAGACATGAATAATATCCCGATGTGTCTTGTAGGTGGATGATCCGTGCTCGTGTAACCAACAAAAGCAGCATTCGAACATGGAGCAATTCTCGTGGTGATGGCAAACTCTTTTCCATGGAGATTGTAGATGAGAGTGTGAGTTTTTTGGGCTTGTTTTTTTTTTTTTGTTACACATTTAAAATGTTTTTTAAGGCAGTTGCGTAACATTCTGAAGTACTTTCACATAAATTCAATTTTGTACTTAATTACAGGGGGAAATACGAGTGACCGGCTTCAACCAAGAGGTGGACAAGTTCTTTAGCCTTATTGAGGTTGGCAAGGTGAGACCTTCCTGCATTTAATGACTTAGTTTGTCCTAATTATGTGCCAAAGTCTACATGGTTTAAAGACGGATTTGGCTGCAGACTGTTCTATCAACAGCTGCCAGTACTTTGTGAGTTAAAGCCACAGAGACTGTGAATGAGTCATCTGGCTGCACTGTACCCATACAATAAGCAGCTTATGATCATCTGCCAGCCTTTGTTGATCCTCCCCGACTGTCTGAAGTCGTATCTTGTTTGCACCATTCAGTCAGGTACATGCTCCACAGATCTCTGATTAACACATGGTTGATCCATTTCTATGTGCCAGGTCTACTATGTGTCTAAGGGCTCTTTGAAGATCGCCAATAAGCAGTACACTTCTGTGAAGAATGATTATGAGATGACACTCAATGGGGAGTCCACTATCCTCCCCTGTGAGGACAGCTCTGATGTTCCCATGGTGCAGTGTGACTTTGTCTCCATTGGTGACCTGGAGGTCAAAGACAAAGATTCCATTGTAGGTAAGGAACTCAGCCTGAACAAAGGCAGCCCACCCCACACCTCCCTCAAATGCTCCTGCATATTTTATTTTTGGTGAAACTGCATTAAACAGCAGCTATAAATACATACTGCCTGTTGTCAGTAATCAAAAATTAAAACCTTAAAATTTAATAACAGACAGAGCCCTGCAATTAAATGAGCAATGAAATATGTGCAGCCTGTTTCTGCTTGATGTCTTTAGTAGAAAATGAGTATTCAAGTTAAGAGCAACATTGAAGGCCATTTTTATGCGTGCTAATGGATAGGCACAAGATTGAAAAGTGGGTGGAATAAATGACTTTGGACTGTCCATGAGGTTAAACAAATGTCAAAGGATAGAACTGTTGTGTAATAAGAAATGTGATGGACAGTCACTGTTTTTAATGAATGTCTCAGTGTGGCAAAATCACTTATCCATATTAATAAGTAATGAATTTGAGCTTCTATGAAGGTGTGCTATTCATATTTAACCTGGTTTTTACTTGGTATGGAAGTTTGTGAAGCAGCTGTGGCATTAAGAGATTAAAGATAAGTAGTATTAATAATAGTGTGATAATAGCTGTAGTGGAGATCAACTCTGGGTCCTGTGGCTGAGCTGATGTGAGAATAAGAACCTGCTGTCACAGGTGAAATGAAGTAATAATAAGGATCCAGCTTGCAATTATTTTAATGAAGACTTTACCTTCTACAGCTGTTAGCCCTAATTTCTCTCCTGTGTAGTGGCTGACATCAAGCATTCATGTTTGTGCTCTGTAGTTAAATGTAGAAGTGTGGAAGTAGAGGTGCAGTGATGTTAGTGTTGACACTGATGCAGTTTATAGATAGGAATTTGCACAAGTATGTCACAAAATGAGTGAAGCTGACAAACCTGTTTTGTAACCTCATATGGAATTAAAGTGAATGTTTTAAGAATTTACAGTTCATGTGGTAAAAGTGCATACAATCCTGCACAAAAATACTTGAAATAACCACCAGATGGCATTATTTGTCCACTGCCTGTGCAGGTTCATGACCCACAGATTAGCAGCACACAAGTAGTGTTGACACCCTCTTTGACTAATACTTACAGTTTTAGCTTTTGCACCCTTTTATCAAGAGTTCATTTCACACTTACAAACACACTGACTTGTCCTTTTTGAGAACTCTATTTTTTCATTTAAATAATTGTTTACAAAACCTTTGACAATTCAAGACTATTCCTCAATGAGTGGGTGTCTTGTTCTGTGCGTGTTATCCTTGACAGGTCTTGGGTTTGCCCAGTGAAGTACATGAATAAAAACTAAAGTAAAGTGGGTTTCATGGAATCCCTGCTCTAGTTCAGTCGTATAGTTTGTGACTGGAAAAGAGCCCACTGACCTTATCCCTCATTTGGAATTATGAAGTCACTTATTTCCCATGATCCAATTTGTGAAGGGAAACCCATGGACTTGAGGATGTAAATATCAAATAATCATATGTATCTGTATGATAGCCAGATATATTAAAAACCATACAGTCTGGTCTCTCTCTCTTATAAAATACTGTGTATTTTACATTTCACTTGTCTGATTTGAGGGTTTTTCGTCCTCATTACAGACGTGATTGGAGTGTGCAAGAGTGTGGATGAGGTGACCCGCCTCACGACTAAGACAAACCGTGAAGTGTCAAAGAGGACGCTCAACCTGATGGACATGTCTGGGAAGATGGTGACAGTCACACTATGGGGAGAAGAAGTGAGTATAGTCATGCAGAGAAAAATGATGTAAAGCTGTTGAGTCTAGTGCATTTAAAATAGCTTTAAAAATCAAGACCATTCTTAAAATGTACTATTTTCTCACTTATTGTGATTTATTATTGGTATTGTCAAGATATTTATCTGTTCAACAGAGAAACATAATCTGAGAACAGCTGTTTAGAAACATTTTATAAACTCCAAAACTTTTACTTTTTTATCTTTTTTGATTTGAGACCAGTAGCTGGAGATGAATGAAACTGATGGTAGAGTTACATTCAGACGCTGAGCACAGTGACAGTAGCACTGGTTCAGTACCACTTAATCCAGATGGCATATAACAAATTCTGCCATCGTCTTCAGTTTCAAGTGAGACAATATCTGAAATGTGTGTAAAAATGTTCCCCGTTCTCCCAAAACTGCAGACATTTAATAGTGCGATGCTTGTTGAATCGAAACGGATGTGGTTGAAATCACTTGACTAAACATCCTGTCATGGGGTGATGAAGGAACTGTGCTCCTGCAGTTGATTTTTACCTTTGGCTCAGAGGGACTGTGCTAAGTTGGCCACCATTTCTTTCTTTCTGACAAGAAGCACAGTGTTTCTTCTCTGTTTGTTTGTTCGACAGATTCCCCTTTTTTCCAGGGGGACTTGCAGAGCTACACAAGATCTATAGTTTATAAAGAACATTGGAAATGCCAAACGGCAAGTGGTGTAGATATACTTACCTGTCTCTGAAGGCTTGTGTTGCCCCCTCCTTCGACTGTCATTGTTTTTTGTTTTTTTTTCCCACTTTGTGGTCTTGGGTTTTCACAGTCAAGAAAAATAGCACTTAAAAATATTTTAAAAGCAACTTGTTATGCTGTTAGTTTGAAAGTGATTGATCAAAGAACTTTATGGTTTGCTGAGATTTGTGATTATTGTGGAGAGTATTCTGATTTCTGATTATGTTTTGAATCTGCCTGTTTTGCTATGAAAGATAACAGATACTGATTGTTTTGAAATGCGTTTATTCACATTTAAAGTAGAATTTAAAATCTATACAGGAAAAAACACAATTTTGCATTTTTCACCCATTTCCTTTCTTCTTAGTGCTGCTTAATCTAAAATATCACCATACACGTACTAAAACTCTGAATTGCAGTCATTTGTGATATAATTACATATTGTGATTGGGATTCAATGAATGAGACTGATTAAATTGATATTTTTGTACTGTTGTGAAAGGAAGGAAGTGCTTTTATGTGCAAATTCGCTCAGTGGATTTGGACAAATCATGAAATGGCAGAAATGAAAGCTCTACAAGTTTTGTGCGTATTTGAGCCACATCATTTCTATTTTGTACAGGCAGAAAAATTTGATGGTTCGGGACAGCCTATTGTGGCCATTAAAGGAGCAAAGCTGTCAGATTTCGGAGGCAGGTCCCTCTCTGCATCCTTTAACAGCACCTTGATGATCAACCCAGACATCCCTGAGGCATACAAGCTCAGAGGCTGGTAAGTGAACCTTCTGTTTTCACATAATGTGCATAGCAAATTACCTCGCTCTTATTTTTACCTCCCTCAAACTATTCTCTCACATGCAAGTGTTACCATTGAAATTGAAGAACTCCCAGGATTTAAACGATGGGTTTCCATTCCCCAAGTTGTGAGAGAACATGCCCGGATTCTCATTATCAAGATTAGCTTTCCCCCATTAGCCACAATGCGGGGGGTGTTCCACCAAAGCATTACATATAAATGGAAATCATACTTAATCTGTGGAAATGCATTTTTTACTTCCCTAATCGCCTTTCCAGATGAAATGAAATCCAGACTCATTTCTCTGTGATTATGTTGATTGTAGCATAGCATGTCTTTTCTATTGCTGCGAGTGTGTGCGGCTGGGGAGTGCATGCCTCCGATCCTGGCTGTTTTTGCTTGAACACACAGGATTATTTAGAAAAAAGTCCACATGTCTGTCTTTAGAATCAGGTGTGGGTTCCTCGTGTACGTGTTGTCATGTGGTTTGTCTGCTGGTATTTCTGAAGAACACCACTACCAGATGCAGGCTTGTGAAATGGCACACACGCCTCAGTTTTTAGACATGTGACTTCCCATGCTGAGGAGTTGCAAATCTCAGGCTTTCATTTTTTTTTCTTCAGCTCAGTTTTCAACTCGGGTTCAGTGCTTCTTACATTAGCAACTATCCTTGTGTATTACGTGACCAGAGTGAAGCCTGACGAGTGTTTTTTCTTTTTGGCGTTTTTATTTGACTATCTATTATCGCTTTTTTAAACCGAAAAACATCCCCGGTCGTGTCGACGTGAAAGTAGACGGGGACTGTGTGAAATGATAGAGATTGGCACATGATTGACAGGTGAGGCAGTGGTCACATGGACTTCAGGTGGCTGCTCCTGCTCCTACTTAACCTCACTCCAGAGCTGTGGCACACTGATGGATCTCCCCTCTTTATACATCCTACTTAAGCAGGCTGGGTCTGTCGCAGCTCTGACATGAAGGTAGAGATCTGTATTTCAGAGTCGAGACCAAATCGATTCCTTTTAAGGGTTTCATTTATTTAACTCTTAATATCAGTCCCTGCTTTGAAATGTGAAAGTGAAGGAAGGTATAAAGTTTGAGTTTATTTAATGACAGCCCATACAGTCTTGTTTTTCTTTTTATCCTGCTAAAAAAAATGGTTCTAATCATTTATACTTAATGAGAAGATCCGTATTATCACACCCAGTGAGATGTGACTCTACTTTGTAAAAAAAAAAAAAAAAATAGCCAAATGTCTCAGGCCTCTCTCTTGTTGATTATTTTTACCACATGACCTTCGCTTCTCTGAATCGATGTGTTTGGATGAGATTGTAGAAGGGCACCGCTGTGATCCCCCTCTAGATCTTCTGCTTTCTTGCACCAAACGCTTCCACATCCCTGCTTGTAGCCCAGGCTTTTTAAACTTCCTGTGCTCTTTTCTGTTTGACAACTTTCTCCAGCCACTTCTCACTTGGACAGCCAGAGATAATGATCCTTAAATCCTTTTGTTGCTTCATCCACTGCAGAAGAGGGGTTTGGCCTGCGCGGGTCCTCCTTTGGACAGTGGGATATTGCGGCTTCGTAGGCCTCTGCTAATGAACAGTTTAAAAGTCACAGACTGAAGGAGGCCAGCCCCGACTCATTACTCTCGATCCCAGACAATCCAAGTGAAAACCATGTTGAAGACGAGGTCGTTATGCAGCCTCTGTGAGAGCCGAACCATAACCAAGCAATGAAGAGAATAGTTGAAAAATCCCACTCACTAATTTGTCTTAATTTGAAAACGCATATGATAAGTAAGTGCTTTGAAGACTTCTTTAGTGGAGGAATATGAGTTAGTTGTGCTGGCAATAAGCCATAGTCTCTTGAAAATAAAGTCCACAAAGTGTGTCCCTTAATGACTGTTCTATACGTCAGGACATGATTGATTTGGAAAAACAGAACAAGGAACAACTCAATTAAAGTCTTCATTTTGTGGTTTTTTTCTTTTTTTTCCCCTTTAGCTGAATAAGTAAACCTATACAGTCAAGGTTGCTGAAGCATCATTGTTTTACTCATGCGGAGGAGTCTTAATTTGATTGTGTTTTGGCGCAGACCTTTGGGACTTGCTCAAATGAATAGTCTATCCTTGGTGGGCTGTTGACTCAAACTCATGTAGAGTATTAGTGATACAGCTCAGCAATTTCTATTGTTCTTACAGGGAAAGCTGGGTAGTACCCCTTTAATATCGCACTAATTAATCTTGCAGTAATGGAAATGGCTGTAATTTCCTCAAATAGAAATGCTGCACTGTGCACTTATGATTCTGATCTAAGTGCAGCCCTCAGCTTTGGTTTTGCTTTTTAAATGTATGTGCCTATTAACACATGACTGGTATCAGTGTAAACAAAAACATATCTGGCTCCGTCCATTAGGTGGCAACAGCACATTTATAGAAGGCCATGCTGTCCATTTAGGCCAGTCACCTCAGTGTTTGCTAAACTTGGCCATGTTTTCCCTCATTCACCATTAACTCCGTCACACACATCCAAGCTGACATTTTCTGTCTTCCTTATCTTGACTCCAGCAGTAATTATGTCAACCCAGAGGCAAACAAGCCATAACATAATAATAATAACCTGGTGAACATTATGCCTCATTATTTAGTTGTCTGTTACCAAAATGTCTCAATAAACTGCACTTGTTGAAAAAAAAATATTTAGAAGAATTATCTGCATTATTGGCACAAAGCCTCAATTGTAACTAATCCTACTGACTACTAAATAATGTATATTACCGTAAACAACATATTGTGACACAGGTCACTGACTGTGAAAAAGTTTCCCTTGGGGGGAAAATAGGAGGCAGCCTGTCAAAGTACCCTTCAGCCAAGGCACTCAACCTTGAAACTCACCTCTGAGTCTGCTCAGTTGCATGCAAGGTTATGGTTTTAAAACTTTCTAAGACTTTATATATAGATGTGTGTTTAACCTTGTATGTAGACAACAAAAGAAACAAAATTAATCAGGGTTTTTTGTGTTAATATTTGCTTCAAAGCTGTAAAGTTGAAATATCTTATTACCAGGAAGAATAAGTCAGAATAGAAGAAGAATAAATGGAAGAATACGTCTTTTTCTTCCTCTGGGCTTTCATGATACACTTGGAGAACTTTTTACTGTTAAAATTCTAGTCTTGTGACACAATAGTATTGATCTATTGATGCCTCAAGTCTTAAGATGGAGGATTGACAAGTACGTCATAAGTACAGTTTTTGTTATCTGCTATTTGATGTAAAAACGTGGTTTTGATTTTGATCTGTGTAAAATATAGGACAACATTCATGTCTGTATTAAAGTGTGTTTGTACTTTGCCTTTTTTAACTTGCTGGTAGTTTAGTGGTTTGTCTACCAGTATAAAACTTAATGGTAGGTCACTTTCGTTTGGCCAACACCTAAACCATGTAACTAGAGGATTTTTCCAGGATCTCATGGTTGGTCCTCAGTGGACTCTTTAAGCAAGTTGTGTTTTCAGAGGTCAACCCCCTGAACCCAAACAGCACTCACGCCCTCTCAGAACCTAGGAAAGACCCTGTATTTGATGAAATGGATAACAACTGATACAGTTAACTGAGGTTTTGCTTTATCAGGGTGTCGGCAGGTCTTTAAAGTCTTAAATTTGATTGTCTTAAGTTCACCTAAAAATTGATAGTTAAAGCTTAAATGTGGCACTCAGAAGTCTTAAATTCTACAGACATGATAAATGATATTGACTTGGAAATCTCTGAAAATAATATGTCAAATCAATGTTTAGCATTTTAGCATAACAGAGATGGGAAGGAGTGGAAGCCCCAACAGTCCTTCATGGGTGGTTCAGGTATGAGCTTTAGCAGCTTGAACATCAGTAGCAGAAACATTAGTTGCGTAGAAATGGAAATTTATCAGAAGCTGGATTGAAAGATGGTTAAGACTGGTTCAAGGCAATGAACCAGGCTGTTGTACTGGTACTTTGTGGATATAAAGTCTTAAATTTCAAAGATGCCTTGAATAATGTTGAATTTGCCCTCAAACCTGCAGATACCCTGTTCATGAAAACCTAAAAAGCAAAAATTGAGATAGTTGTATTTGCTGTATTTCATTTTACTTATTTTTCTTTAAAGTTTTGAACAAGTAATGCTCACTGATGCCTTTGGATGCTTTGTTTGTTGTTGTGCATGTACAGCATGTGATTTTGTAGTGAAAATGATTTTTTTGTCAAAATTATGAGTTGTCCACCACTCGGGCTTGTACATGCAGCATGGGGGTGTGTTGGCCACCTCCAGCTCAGACATTTGAGTCTCAGTACTCCCTGCTTGCAGAGTTTCCATCGTCTCCACATGCCTCTCCCTCTGACATGTATCTGCTCCTGTCCTGTCCTTGTTCATTGACACACTGACATTTGACATGCCTGTGCTGTGCACATAGGTGCCTGCCATCCTCCAGTCATCTATCTTGGAGTTCTTGTAGTTGGTTTGTCTGACTGAAGCCATGCTCCTCTAAGCTGGGATTTGTCTGCTTTCAGTTGACTGTTGCACATTTTCTGCCAGATCTAATTTGTCCTCTTTTTGCCTCCTTCATCACAATCACTGTCTATATCGTGCCATTTCTGTTTCCTGTGCTCCTCCCTGTCTGTATGACAAAAACAGCAGCAGCTTTTACACTGGATCCTGTCATAGTGATATCTTGTTGAGTATTTTGCAGTCCTTTTGGGTATCTGTCAAATCAGATGTCCAGAGCTGAAATCTAATACTGAAGATCTGCAGTCTTACCTTTTTTTTTTTTTAAGTCTGATACATTTTTAATCACTTAAGCTATGTTGTCACTCCATTTTTCTCTCCTGTAGAGCATCTGTTGTTGGAGAGATGTTAAGCCTGACAGAAATGGTAGATCTGTTTTGTCTCATTGATTTGTCAGGATAAACTGAAGCTCAGCACAGGTGCAATTAAAGCGAAGTGTGCTTTTACACTGGTAAAGTAAATGGGGCCACCATAAAGGATTGGTCACATTTGTCAGTAGGAGTGGGAAATCGGCATACTGCTCATTACTTGTGCCACAGTGTGAACATTAATAGAGATATTTTCAATTAGTCATGCCTCCAGGAGCAAAGCATGCTTGCTCTGTATTTACAACATGACCTCCCCATTGTGTGCCACTCTGCCTTTTGGCCATCTGATTAGTATGGTTTATTGATCTCCACAAACATTTTAAGTTGTCAGTTTTTGTTTTGTTTTTTTTCAGTGGTGTTTTATCTCCAGCCATCTTTAGGCTTCTTTTTCCTCTTCTTCTTGTTCATCCTGTAGTCTTCCCTGAATTACTGGCAATATTGGGGGGAAATTGGTTTCAGATATCGCCGTAAGAACCCTGACCCCAGCCGGCTCATCTGTCGGTCTGATGTTGATTCATTTCACAGGCACTCAGGGTGCCGAGCTCTCAACCAAGCTGCCCACGCTATGACAAACAAATGAATGTGCTCCTCTAAGAAATGTTTTATTTCATGCAGGTATGACAAAGAGGGCCATGCCATGGATGGACAGTCTCTGACAGAAGTTAAAGGTGGGAGTGGAGGAGGACTCACAAACTGGAAGTCTATCTCTGATGTTAAGACTGAGCACCTGGGACATGGAGAAAAGGTACCTGCACAGCTTTGCCTTGACGTAGACAAACACTCAAAAGATGGTAACCTAAGATGTATTATTATTCAAGGATGTTTCTTTGAAGATACTCAAGGACGAACTGAAAGACCAGTGTTGAATCCCAAATAACAAATATGAACTCACTCACAGCTGAGTTTTATTTGGTAAGACCCACTGTACACAATGTGTCGTCTCTACAGCAGTGAAGTCTGCAGATCCCCAAGGCCTGTGATGCATAAGCGAAGGTCTGTAAAATAATTTGTCATGAATTAAAAATTGTGCAGTGTCATTGAAAATATCTATAGATGAGGACGATTTGCACCAGTGAAAGGCAGCAAAATTCATATTGAAATGTTTCCGATCACTATGTAACAGGGGTTAAGATGGAAAAGTTTCAGAATATTATTAGTTCTAATGGTATTTGGAAGTACAGTCGATAACTTAAATGATTGTACTGGTAACTATCAGCCCCTCCCCCATCTGTAGTTTTAGAACCCTTGCTCCACAGCTTAACCTTTTCCTGGCACATCTGCTCCACATAAGTACTTCTAGTTGTCATTCCCCATGCATCTTCAGCATTGACTTGTAAAATGACTGCATTACCATATATACCTGTGCTTATATTGGATCCGAATAAGGTTCCTGATCTTCCACTACCTATTAATCCCATCCTCTAGGTGTATAGTATATCTGCAAGTCACATTTATCTCTGGTCCTGATTACAAAAATTAGATAGACTCTATTATTTTCCTCCTGTAATGAAATTACGGCCCTCAGATAAGTGAAATAAATCTGAATATGTTCTTTTTCTCCTTCATTTATACTGATAAGGGGATTTGCATGGAACATACATACTGTGAACCATTTCAGAAATCCTACCTTGGGTAATTTAACATGGTTTAAGATGAACATTATTAAGCAATATGGTGAAAATTTCCTGAGTTTGACAATTTATGCATGTGATTATGATTGGACACTGAGATGCAAGGAGAGCAAATTAGCTCTGTTTGTAAGAATGAAATGAAAGTAGGTGATACATTATTGATGGATCCTTTTCTTGAGAATCTATCAATCCTGAGAAATTAAAGACTGGGGCGGCACATGAGATAAATAAGAGCAGCTGTTAATCTGTATGTCTTCATCAAATAGAAAATGTTTTAGTGAATGTGTAATTTCATCTTGTGGTTGAACTGTGGTGCTTTTCTGCTGCCTGCGGCTATCTCTGACCCTGTCCTAGTTCTTGTAGCCTCATAATTCTCTGTACTATGGCCAGAACTGCAGTCCATCCCATTCATAGGTACTAAAGGGCTTATTGCTCCTCCTAATGCGTGTTTTATTGGAGCCACTATTGCTAGTCTATCATCTCAGTACCAACAGTGGAGCTTAAGCGGTCCAATCCTGAAGTCCATACCCCAAATCTACACTGTACCGTTAGCCCCCTGTCATCTCCGAGTAGTAGCCCCCCCCCCACGCGCGCCCGCTGTTAATGCAGCAAGGTCTCACCCTCAGCTATGAAGCTCTTGCGCCTTCTCAGCATGACGTGTGATAAGGCCTGGTACTGACAAAGGAGCCGAGCACAGGTCGTCCTCAGTCCTCCGAGACATCTCAGACACTGGGGCATGTGGGTCAAGCCTCTAAAGACCACCTCCACCCCTACTCCACCCCTAACCAAACACTGTTGCAATTAATTATCCCTGTCAGAAAGCCTTTGTGTCACAATCTCAAGTTTTTACGCATTGCTCTCTTGCCCTCTCTGACAGTAAGTGGCTATACTCCTTTTGTTGGTTTGACACCGCATTTGTAAAGGCATGTGACGGAGGCAAAAAAGAAATCCAGCTTCCTCTGATCCCTCTCCACAGTGGCAGTCCTGGTCAATCACACACTAATTGAAAAGGTGTTTACTTGATTAATTAGACCTTATGGAAAAGTAGCAGAGGTTGATGTTGAGGGGGTTGTTTGTTGGTAAATCAAAACGGTCATTAAAAAAACTCAGCCGGCAGCTTCTTGTTTTGGAACGGGGTGATTTTTCTCTTATTTGTCACTGTCATTTACTACTCTCTTTAGGGCTTTTTATTTATCCAAAGTGACTTCGAATATCAATTGTTCTGTTCTGGAACTTAATTGGGGTTGAATGCGTCCCGCATACTAACGCAGCGGTCAGCCTCAGAAGAGAAAGAATTGATTTTCATTGTACTTAAGGGAGATGGTCTATTTCTGAATGAATTGTTCTCCCCTTTTTTTTTTTTTTTTTTTTTTTCGTTAATGATATTAATAGCAACAATAGAAATCAAATCCAACTGAACACAGAGGAATGTGGGCTCTTCAAATCTTCGTTGTACCACTTGGCATGCTGTCCCTCAACAATCTACTCAATTAAATATTTTCGAATCCCTTGTGGCTTATAGGAGTTTAAAGACTATTGTAGTTTTCCTTTTTAATTACAGAGAAATACTCATTAGTGATGGCTGTAGCCGTAAGTGATTCTCCACTGTTTATAGCCACATATAGTCTGCCTTTTGTCACTTGTTTCATTGCTGCCTGACCCTCTGGCCTTTATCAAAGAGTACAGGTGAGTAAGAGAAGGGTGCTTCTACGAAACTGGGTTCATTTTGGTATCTGGCCCTTTACCAGCTTTTTAGACCCAATAATAAAAGAGAAATTTCCCCCCAGGATGTACCTAATGATTTCAGATAAAAGCAAAGAAAAATTATACTCTTGCTGTGAGCCATGCCAAAATTAATGAATTTTCAATCAAATATTGGGCTCAAAAATAGGACATGAAAAGCTACCTAGGTGTCGCCGCATTTGATCTGGAAAACATGACTATAAGTGGTCTTGTATACCACTATAAATAAAGAAAAATTAATGATCCTAGTGGTTTTTCTAATCCAGCCATAGGTTTTTCATGAATTGGAAGACTCATTTACTGTCTAACTCATCATGTGTAACCCATCGTGTCCACTCACGTTGCATGCGGAACCTGCCCATTGAAACAGAAATAAATTGCGCATGATTTTGCTTACAGAGGCCTTTTTTGTGAAACACTCTGCCTTGCATAATTAGTTCAATTCCCAAAATGTACCTGTGAGAGAATAAAAAGATATTTAAAAAAATATTAGTGCATAATTTTTGTGTCAGTTTTGCTGTGTTGCATGTGGGCTTGTCTAAAAATTATCACAAAAAAAAAAGTGTTTTACCTTGTGGAGAAACTACAACTAGCACAATCTGTGCACATTAGGGAATATTCTCCCGTTGTTTATTTGTCATGATATTTTATACACATGTATTCACACGTCAAACCATCATTTGACATTAATAGAAGAAGTGGACTTTCAGTGTGTTGAGGTCATAAAAGGAATGGACCTTAAGTGTGTTCATCTGATACCATAATAGGAAAGATGTAGCTGTGACCAATAGTCCTAGCCAAACAGGATGTGATTTCTTCCCAGACTTATTTTTGCCAGGTCACTTGGACATTCCTGTCGCTGTACCCGGACAAAGTGTTTGTTTATGAAAACTTCCCAGAAATTGAGATTAAGAGCACTTCTCAGAAATGAGCACATTAGTTGTTTATCATTCATTTCCAACAATCTGAAAACTAGTTTCTCTTTGATCTCAATAAATATTTATGTTTGAAAATGGACCCAAAGTGCTGCCAACCTTGCCTCATAACATTAGTCTACATTTTGTTTTGAATTTTTAGCCCCTATGTCCTGTTTTTAGGGACCAGTTTCATAGAAGCACCCAGAGGGACACTTTATCCAGTACAGACTTGTATATTGGGATGGAACATTGTGTCTGTTTTGTATGTAAGAGTTACAGAGTGTAATGGGAAAACCCTGGAAGAACACTGTTGATCTGCATCATCAGAAACCACCTTGTTTTCTTACTCATCCTTTTAGCAATCTGATATTCATGAAAGTTTTTCAGCAGAATAGAAATTTTGGAGGCTATTTATCTGCTGCCGGTTACAGTGGTTTTCCTCCTCCCAGGAAAAGCAGCAGCATAAGCTACCACTTCAATAGTTTGCATATGTGTCAGAGCCATTGGGAGTGTAACTTTTGCCTATGCTGCACAAATGTCACTTGTTCACTGTTCATGTTCTCTGCTACATGTTCCCGAAAATGCCATTGTAATGATAATTCTATGCTGTTTTATTTCTGGATCCTGCCCGTAAACATATTTAACATATAAAAAGTAAAGGTTTACGGCATCTACTGGCGCACCACATATTTCCGTAATTTTATTTGTAAGAATGCTTTTGTTTTTCTGTTTTCAGGGTGACTACTATACCTGCATTGCCACCATAGTCTACCTGCGCAAGGAGAACTGCCTTTACCAAGCCTGCCCGAGCCAAGACTGCAATAAAAAAGTGGTAGACCAGCAGAACGGCACGTATCGTTGTGAAAAGTGTGACAAAGATTTCCCCAACTTCAAGTACCGTCTCATTCTTTCTGTAAGTGACTCCATACTGGGTTCCCTAAAACTTCCACCGAAAGCACTTTCAGCTCAGTCCTGAACAGACGTTAATATGACTTTTTCTCTGACCAAGTGCATTATAGTCTCCACAGACTTCTTGTAGTTAAACTCCGGTCCATTCTAAACCGCTCACATTTTGGACCATTCAAAGCATGTTCGTAGGAAGATTCACATGGCGATAAATGTGATTTGCAATTTTGATTAGCGTCTTCCTGCTTGGTGATTAACGAAAGCATTTAGTCAAACATAAAAACTGAAACCAGCATGAAAACAAAGATTTTCTCACTGTCATTCTGCATATTTCATACAATACTTCTTTGCTCATTGTCACTCAATCCAAAAATATCATCATGCAATAGTGGTGTTTATTTACTTTTCCATTTCTACTGTTGGATCATCCTGAATCCTCTAAATCTGGACCTATGAATTACAGCCTTTTGCAATTATACAGTATAATTATGCAGGCTAATTAAACTTAACCATTTTAATTCCAAGTTCAGAGCTACATTGGGTTAATTACTGCAGCTCTCTCTACTATTGGACATTTCACACAATACACACAAAACATCACAAATGAAGGCAGTCGCAGCTTGTGTGTTGAATAAACATTTTAAGAGACTACGTTTAATGAGAAAATTCAGTCAGTAACACCGTCACTGCAGCCAGGCCTCTGAAATAAGCGGCTTTTGTTTTGTACCACTCACTAGTCTGCATATTGTTCTTCTTCACAAGCTGTAACATAAGCTGTGAATGTGCCTCCACTACATGTACCACAGCTACACTGTTACCTCATGTGTTTGCCAGCCTTGCTTAAAAAGAGAGGTGCCTTTTGAGTTGAAATATCACGTGTAATTGTTCAGCAGCTACAGAACGAGACACGGATACAAAACCCTAAGAAGCGCACATGCTTCTGAATGCATCAGACTTGCTTCGTATTTACCCTTGCCTTTGGTTTTCTCTGTGATCTGTCAGGCCAACATCGCAGATTACGGGGACAACCAGTGGGTGACTTGCTTCCAGGAGAGTGCCGAGGCCATTCTGGGCCAGAATGCAGCTTACCTGGGGCAGCTCAAGGACTCGGTGAGACTTTCCTTCCTGAATATAATACTGGCCTCGGGAGACGGCCAGGGCACGAGCTAAAACTCAGACATTATTGCTGCCAAACGTGCACACTCGTGCACATGCAGACACATACTCCTGCATGAGTAAAACAGTGCTAAAGACCTACTTTATGTTGTTTCTTCCAGGCATAATTACTTAGTAAATCACAAATAATTTTTCAGCATTTTAAGTTAATATAAGGAATATTACAAAAAGCACCGATAGCTAAATTTGTACCCAGTATCAAAGAGACTAGTGTTACATTATAGGAGTTTGCCTTGAAATCTAGCTAATTCAATTTTCTCACTTTTCAGAATGAAGCAGCCTTTGACGAAGTATTTCAACAAGCCAACTTCAACACCTTTGTCTTCCGCAACAGAGTGAAGTTAGAAACGTATAATGTAAGTAAAAAGGATTATAATTAGTTTGATAATATGCCTACCGTTTTGTGCTTGTAATAGCGTGATGTCTAGCCCATATCACTGTAATACAATGGGAAGCACGCCTGTGTAAGCGACTGGGAGGTAAAACCATTCATCTAAAATCCCCTGAACTCCCATCATTCATTCAGCTAGACTTGCTGACAAATTCACAGCACGCAAGCAGGTTCTTTGTGTTTTTAGATGTTTGTGTATTTCCTCTGTGATTATTTTCCATTCATCGACCAAAAAATACACCCTGCGTGCCTTTTGATTGACAGAGCAATCTCAAAAGAAAAAAGCGCCGGCCTTAACACTACTCATTTTCAGTGCTTCTGTGAGGGGCGCATGCACAGATTAGTGGTGGTCACTATTTCCTGTAGGCCTCACAGATAGAGGATTGTTTTGAGGGAAGCACATAAAAGAATTGATTGGGCTGGGACTCTGAGCAGGAAGTTTGGAGCTGAGCCAGAGGCTGCATCCGCTGTCAACACACAGAAGAGGCTACTGTGTCTGTCACATTCAGCTCAGCATCCTAACTGCCAATGGCACTGCTACAAGCATGCATTGGCTGCTGCCTCCAAACCCCATATTCCTTCAACAGAGACACCTGCAACCCCTCTTTCAATTTGTTGATTTTTTTTTTTTTTTTTTTCTTTCAGTACTACAATCCAGCCGTTGTACCATGCTCTCACATGTCAGGTGTACAATGTTGTACAAACTTGTGGGCCCTTGACAGTTAATGACAACATTCAGCCATCCTGTTGTATCATAGTGGAACTGGTATTTGGACAAGAACAATATGTTGGATGAGTTTGATTAGAAGAGCAAATGAGTCTTAATTTCTAATTCAGTGAACTAATAATACAAGAAACTCAAATTATGAGCCAACATAATTTGGCATCGTTGTTAATATTCACTACAAACTAGGGATGTCCTGATCTGATCTAAGGATTGGTATTTGCTGCTGATCTGGTATTTTTAGAAGATCGGATTGGAGCTGATTTAGTCATGAGATCAGGCTGATCCGGGCCTGGTTGTAGGGGGTGGGGGGTGTCGAGGGGGGTAATGCCCTTAAACAAATGTCCTGCCCCCTCAAATGAAAGTTTTTGATGGTAGAGAAAAGGAAAATGAGTGGCACAACAGCAGGAGACTTGGATGAATTAGTAAAGTGTAAGTTTCACGTTGTACGGTGGTATGGTCTGGGCGTACTCATTCTGAGGTACGTACGACATGGATCAGATAATCTTTGGATGGACATGTCCATAGACGCGCTATAGCAGGGGTAACAAACATACGGCCCACGGGACAAAACCCTCCCACTAAAGATTATAGTTTGGCCCACAGTATGAAGTTGGAAAGTACAAAAACTATACTCAAGTTATTCAGAGTCAAAGGTGTCGTACTTATTTTAGTTCATTTTCCACATTCAGCCCAATTGGGTTCTCAAGTAAAATAGTAATCTATAAATTGTGACTCCAAATTTAAATCAAACTTTAATAGTAAAAAGTATCAGATCTGTATCGGCAAAACTAATCATAAAAAAAGATTAGATTGGAAGCAAAAAAAAAAAAATCCAGATGGAGACATCACTACTACAAACCACATGATATTTAGTTTGGCTGTCATCAGGGATCTATGCATTCCTTCCCTGCAGCTTATCTATTCTATGATCAGACCAGTGAAGGAGAAACATTTTTAACAAACTGAGCGACCTATCAGATGAAGCCCCCACCCCCTGTTCGCTACCCTCCTATTAATTTGCAAAGTTACATTGAGGTTATTTATCATAAGTCATATCATTGTTGAATATTGTATGCTGCAGTTTTCCATTATGTTAAAGATGCCTTAGAGATATTGTGAAACAGAACAAATGTTAAGTTTATAACAGATAAAAAAACAGGCCCTAAAGATAAAGTCTGATATACATTCAAGTTTGTCCTTCTAATAATTTCATTCCAGCACTGGAAATTTTAATGAAATGAACCAAAAAGCAGTTTAATCTTCCATGCAGTTTGCTGTAGAACAAAAGCTATAACTCTTACTATAGTGGAAGTCTTTTACGGTCACCAGACTGTTTCTGCTTTGAATCATGCAGAGCGGATTTACAGTGTTGATATTTAACCCAACCTACTGTAGACCTGTGTGCACTAGCCACGCTGTGTGTTTGAACTTTCACATTCATTCAGTTAAAAATCATTCTAAATTATACAGAGGTAATTTTATGAGCAAAATCGAGGTGAGATTTATTACAGGCTATTCTTAAAGACTGTGGGCACCAGTCCACAAGACGACGATTTACATTTCATACACCACGGCAGCAGAGGATTAATGGAGACAAAATGAGTGTAACCTCTGTTTAAATGCAAAGAATAATGGCCCGGGTAGAAATGACCTTCTCCTGTCTAGACAGCTGTGGAAGTGGTTATAGCTTTAAAAGCTGCTTTTTGTGAGCCATTGATTTGAATGCCATAAAATTTCAGATACCCAGTCCAAATGTCTCACAACAAGCCTTTTTGTCAGGGGAAGGAGGATGACGGATTTGTAATTATGTTTTGTACAAATAACCTTACCCACAGCTCAATGCACACATTTCATAGTTCCCATAGCAGGGAATTCTGGTCAATGGTAAACCTAAAGGGAATGTTGTCTTATGACTCTGGGTTTCACTACATATTGAGTAACTGCATCATTTTACCTTTGACAGGATGAATCCAGGATCAAGGCTACTGTCATGGATGTGAAGCCCGTTGACCATAAGGAATACAGCAAGAGGCTGATCATGAACATACGGAAACTGGCCAACCAGTAGAGAATGGTTACCTCTGTTATGGTTCTACCTGCATTTGCAAGGTTTTTTTTGTTTTGCCAGTAAATAAATATAAATGTGTATGTGTGTACTTACAAATCACGTGTTTAAGTTCTTTGTTATTTTTGCGTCTCTTCGGATGGAGTAGGGTTTTTATTTATCGTTTACATAATAATGATTTTGTGATAGAGATGATAAGAAAGTGGTAACAAAAGCTGATTTCTGGTTTATAATAAAATGGAGAATGGGTCGGGAAGCCACAAACAGAACCGGCACTGTCTTATGTCAGCCAGCGTTTCCTGCATGTACAGTACTGTGGTCACGTGGGTGCGGTGGCTGCTTTAAGCGGGCAGCCAACACAGTAGCTCACACTCTTTTCACCCTCTGAAGCACACTCAGAATGGCTGGGCTGGACCTGCACTTTCCTGATAAGACAGTTTACTCTCCCACTCTTATTTTGCTTCTTTTCACATATTTGCAAACATAAGCACATACACACAGAGCAGACTTAATGAGAAATGTACTGCATTCTATTTAAGTAGATTTAAGCTGTTGTCTGTATTTTTGACAGCTGTAATTTGTGTTCTTTAGTTATGTCTTTTTTTTTTTTTTTCCCCAATAAGTCAATAAAGTTGTTTGTAATGAAGCCTCCACTGTGGGTACTGTGCTTTCTGAATTGCACATGTATTCATCCAAGTGTTGTGGTGATACTTAAATTACTGAGCTGACTGGTCAGTGCCTGTTAGAGGCCAATGAAGATGTTTTGAAGAGGTGCACCATACTTATGGGATCTATTCGAGTGCTATTGTACAGTGCCCTCCATCTACTCGGGTTTTGCTCAGATGTGCAACAGATTCCCCAGCAAACTTGACTTTCAAGTTGTATTAAAGCAAAACATCAGTGAAGCTGCACCTTTTTTTTTCTCTCTCTTCTGATAACATCTTGCTTCTGCTGAGCGTTGCATCTGCTGCCTGTAGTGTGCACCGACCGCTTTAATCTGTCTGTAAATGGTAAGGAAAGGTAAGTTTTACTTGCTTTATTTTTCCAGCCATGCTTGGAGACACTGATGCAAGCTCCTCAGCAATCACCTCCCTCCATCTCACTGCAGCGACTGTTTACGTATTTCAGCTATTAATGTGTGTCCTCTGCGACTTCCTACCCATCAAGGCTTTTTTTTTTTTTTTTTTTTTTTTTTTTTTTTTTTTT
>JAQQZY010000006.1:29550918-29566606 GCA_030068375.1 Ostorhinchus rueppellii | reverse complement strand
CTGCTTTCTTTTAGTTACACAGTACTTTAAATTTGACTTTTACTTTCAGTACTTGAGTAGTAATTTTTTTTTTTTTAACATACTTGTACTTGCAATGCTTAAGTACAAGAAAATGTGAATACTTTAGTACTTTCACGCAAGTATGATGTTTAAAGAATACTTCAACTTTTATTCAAGTCAGTTTTTTGATCTAGCACTTGTACTTCTACTGCACTCCTCTACTCCAGTACTTTATACATCTCTGCCGTAATGACACCTGTGACCTTTCAAAGTAAAAGTACTACATACAATTTGAAAATCTGAATATCCTTCTTTTAACAGATAAGTGTAGTTACACTTCCCTTTATCAGTTTTAGTTACTTCTGGGATTACAACAAGATGCTTCTGAAAATACACTCTCGACCCTCACTTTGGGAACCTCTGCTTTAATCTAAGTATCAGGTTATTAGTACATTCAACTTAAAGGTTCTATTCTATTCCATTTTGGGCTCAAGCACATTGAACAAAGTCCACTTAACTGATTAAAGTAATGCTTTCTTACTTAAAAATTTTAAAGCAGTGAGTTACCTGGATTTTTTAAAAAGTAGATTCTCAGAAAAAATTATTAGACCATCAAAAGTCATCAAAACCAATGGTTATGCAATCCAATACTAACTCCTGTGTGCATCATGTGACTAAAACAGACAGAAAAGAAAACATGGAATGCCTAAAAGCACTGTTTTTATCAGTCCAATGCCATAGATAGTGACGTAAGAACTGAAGTCATTTTGGTTATTATCAAGAAAACATGGGAAATGTCTAGATATCAGCTCTGAAATTCAACTATTATGAGCTTTTTTGTTGTTATCATTAAATTCATCCAAACAAATGTACCTTTAGTTGTACCAGGCATTAAAATGAACAAGAAATTGAAGAAAACAAGGGTGGACTGATCTTTTTTTTTCCAGCAACTGTAGATGTTTCTTCATTTTCTTTACTAAAAACTGAGACTTTTTTTTGTCCAAACAAAAATCCTCTTTGTAAAAAGTGGCACGATTCAGATGAGATCTAAAAACTATTTCTCTTGCCATTGTTTGTTGTTCATATTTATCTCATGGTGCACAGCAGAAAGGGCATGACTTCTGCTCTCTGTTGCTTTGGCTTTGTTTACCCTCATCATTATAATAGGAAAGAGACATATTAGATGGAATATCACTTTCAGTTGCTATAAAAAATATGGGTAAAATCTCTTTTTCAGAATCCAACTTTAGGAACAAGACCATATTGTGTCTCCATCTGCTTTGATTATTCATTTTTTAAATGTTAATCTAAATGTCAATCTGTGAATCCTCTCTTTCCTTTCCACTTGGTGTAATTATTTTTTTTAAGCTGTTTTTTTTTTTTTTTTTTAACTGTATTCCAATCTGCTTGCAATATATTTAAGCGGCATATGTTTTTAAGCAACTCTCCACAGCAGAAGAGCCTCAGCTGTGTAGGTTGCCCTTTTTGTGTTTGCAGGCAGGTATGATAGTGGGTTTTTTTTTTTTTTTTCCAATTTCCATATCTGTTGGTGTAGATTATGGCACTGAGTTGTCCATTTGGCTTCTTTTCTCTGCTTTTCTCCCTTTTTTTTTTTTTTTTTTTTACCAACCAGATTCTACACCACAGGGGCATTCTGAATTGTGCTGGTAGAATTTTTTTTTGTGCACAGATACTCATTACATTGAAGAAGAAGAAGGAAAAAAAGAAGTAACATCAAAGGTTCAGCATGTCACTGAAATTACTATTCCAAGTGGGCTTCTTGAAATCAAAATAACTTTGAAGTTTCATGTTTCTCTTTTGTAAACCTCACAAAGGAACTGACACCTCACGCTTTAAGATCCGCTGGTCTTCATTCTGTATGTACAGGTGCAGATGACCTTGTCTAGGTTCTATTTAATTGGATGACCTATTGCTTTTAATAAGGGCTGCTCATGAGTGAATACTGAAGAGTGGTATCATCTCCGAGTTCATTGAAGTGTCAGGATAACAAGTGATTAGATGTGCAAGGAGACATGGTGCCAGGCTGTCAAAGTCTATTGCCGTACTAAAAATATCAAGTGTACGTCTTCTTCTTTTTTTTTTTCCCTCCCCCCTGCTGGAAACAGTTCATTTCTTGAATTTTTGTGTATCATCACCCCATCCATCCTCCCTGTCCGGTTCCCCATCCATACTCTCTATCATCCCTCCCCGCCTGTCTGTCCACTTCACATTTTACACCATTCAGCTTTGCTCTCCTTTCCAGCCTATATACAGAGACATTTTAATAGTCCCTGTGGTGTGGGATTTGGACAGGCATTTTAGTTACATAACCAGGCCCTGCCTTTGCTTCTTCTTTTGGCTCTCTTTCCCACCCTTCCACTTCTTTTCCTTCTCTCTCTCAACTTCACTTTTTCATGCATTTGGGCTTTAGTTGTTTAGAAATGCTAGCGGAGCGCCCTTTGGGCTTGAGTGTACGACCTGTACCCCATGTATTTGTGCAGCCGTACACGTGCCTGCAGCTCAGCGCCGCTGCAGAACAGAAAGGCCATTTTACATAGCGTGGATTCACTCAGTCTCCGTGCTCTGTCTGCACTTCACTTGGTTTCTAAATTTATAGTATTCCTCTGTGCAGAGATTCACTTTTAGCATTCCTCCCCCTTTTTCTATTTTACATTGTTATACGGTGTTTCCACGGTATCTATCTTCAGTGTGCTCCCACACATTATCTCTGAGTGCAATGGGGAGTCCAAGCGGAACTTATGCATTCAAACATGTTTGCTTGAATTTATGCCAAGGTCTTGTTGGGAAAACAAAATTTGCTTGCTCCTCTGTTTCTCCCCAGGATACAGATTATATCTCCATGTCAAGTAGGCCAGGCCTGTGGAAGAGTCGCCCTGGGAGGAAACAATGTAGCCTCAGGTCCTGTTAAGATGTGTCTCAGTAGTCCAGCCCTCTGGAGGTTCAGGGTGATGCACTGTGGTGACAGAGTCATTTTTTCCCTCATCCACACACTCTATTTACGCAAAGTCTTTTGAGTTATTCCCTCCTACCAAAGTGAAAAGCAATTTGCTTATTTACTTACTGTCAGTGGAACCTTAGCCTTTTTCCTGGAACAAGATGAAAAAAGGGGAAGGCAGGGAAAGAGAGTGCGCTGTCTCAGGAGCTGACAGAGTGCCTGCACAGGCAGCTTTGCACACTTCCTGCTGGAGATGATATTTTGACATCTTTTTACAGACCCTTGAAGACAAGCCTGAATCTGGAGAAACCCTTTAGTCATTCATGTGGATGCAATGAAAAAAGGAATCGCAAAGCTGCTCAAGAATGAAGTGTGGAGTTAAATAAAGAAAATCCTCTTGGAACTATTTTCACAGTTTTTGTTCCAGTTCTTCAGAAGCATCGCTCCATTCATATCATCGCTGTCTCATTTAAAATATTTCCACAGAAATGTACTGTCTTGAGCTTATTACTGGAAAAATGTGTGTGTTTGTGGTTATTGAAGTGAGACTGTGCCATAGTCTCCAGGCTACAACAATTAGACTTGTATAGAGAGATAGAAGAAAACAAGCGTTTAGCGTAAAATCTATTTGAAACTGTCCGAACAGACCATCAGTCAAACAACCTGGTTGAAGAATGCAATAAAGTCATTGCCACATATTGTGCTGTCAGCTCTTTGGTCAAAGACTTTGTGTGCCACTTGAAACCTCAGCAATATCCTCCAACAAACACAACATGCAGAGCCAGCAGAGTGAAAGTCGTGACAACAGTGTCTCTTAGTTGTTTCTTTTTCTTATGTGGGACTTTTAAATTAGACTTTCTCCCTCCTCTAACTGACTCTCACATTATCTTCCAGGAAATAGAGAAGATACTGTGCTGCAGACTCACTACCCAGCTGTCAAGGTGCCACAGCTTCTGCACTGCTTGCTCCATGGCTTTAATTCAACAGATGCCCCGCGGCTATCATTTGAAATCATTACTTACAAACCATTGTGCAGTATGTTTGACTAATAAAACCAACAAACTGAAAACAGGGATAGGGGGAGAAGCCCAGGGATGCTTTATGACAATCATTAATGAGAGAAAATTAAGGTAATGTGCGGCATTGCTCTGAAGAGCTATAATTAAACAAGAATATCCAGTGCCAATTGTGTGTCTTCTGAGGAGCTCCAGGCGATGTACGCATGTCTGTAGTGGAAGAGATAACGCTAATGTGTGGGTGGGAATGTCTCCTCAAGCCACCAGTAGCCTGAACTAGCACCCATTGCTTTTGCTTAAGTGAAGTCCTGATTTGTCCAAGCAGTGACCTATGTATTTCCTGGCTGGTGTTTGAAGTTTTCGTAGTGAGGTAGCCTTAGGGGGGAATTTAATGGTCTGTGTGTTTGGCCAGCATTTGGACAGTTTATCCCATCAGCAGCAGCACCATTGATTCGCACAGGAAACATAACAAGGGTAGATGAGCAGTAGGAAAATATGTCACTTTTGGCCCCAAGGATATGTCTTAGACAGGAGTCTGTGCTTTCAGCAGAAAGCTAGGTGGTGGGACAGTGTGATACCAGGCCTTACTCAGAGGCTTCAAAGCCAGGTGGAGAGATGTTTGGGTCAACATCTAAATCCCTTCTTTCATGCCTGTCAGTTCTGGAATCAACAACAACCCCTTAAGACTGAGGTTTACACTGCATATAAAGACAGAGGTCCTGCTGTTGTCCCCTGCCATGTTGTATTCTCTGAGTTACCCTGATAAAGGAATAAGCTCAGAGATCTGGTGTCAGGAGGCGCCGCAAGGGATTCAGTAAGAATAATTCTTCTGCTGTGAATAAACAATTCAGTTCAAAAGTTCATATTGGAAAGATGAAGAAGAGACACAGTACAGCCTCCAATCGGAAAGAAAAACAAATAAATGAAAAACTGCAGAAATCATTGTGAGATGAGTTCAGTCCATTCCTCTACGGTGCTGCTGCGGTACACTTTGGTAAAGCGTGAACACATTTTATCTCAACATAATTTCTATGGTCCCAGTATCTGTGCGTTTGTCTAGAATGTTTGTCTGCACCTGAATCCCAAACATCCCTTTGCAATTTTTGACAAAAGGTAACTCCCTACTTTACTTTTCTGCTCCTCAAAGCTTGTCTTCATCCGGTTCTAGATTCTAGATAAGGCTCCTTTGGCAATTATGTGAAATATATATATATTTTTAGTTAATTAACCCTTTCTCACATTAATTATGGGAACCTTAATCAAGAACCCCCCCCCCCCTTATTTTTATTCCTCTTTAGGCATGGGAAACAAACAAACAAACAATGTATTTGGCATTTTTTATGAATCTATTTTTTCTGGAGTTGCAAAAATGTTCAATCAGATGGATACCATATGATTAATTTTTGAATCCAAGAAACGTGTATTTACTGATACACTGTGAAATCTACAAAATAAAAGCACTTGTAATGCTGCTAATCTGATGTTTTCTCTTATTTAAACATACATTTTGTTACAGAAAAAAAAAGATAATCACACACTGTAATAAATGATTCTGTGGTCTTGTATTGGGTAAAATATATTCAATATAATTGTGTCTTTGATTTTGTGGCAATTATTTAATTAAATTTCAAATAAAAATGTCTGAAATAAAATCTACTCGTTGTAGTTAAATAAAGCATAAGCATTCTGTTTCTTTAATTCCAAACACAGAGAATATTGAGTGAATTCAAATCAACGTAATCAGGCAATTTTTAATGGAAAAACACTTCCTGCCAAAGTGCATTGTGGGTATTGGGCATGTTGTTTTTCTGTGTAGGGGTTCAGCAGGTTGTGGTGTTGGTGTGAATTTGGGGTTAATGTGTGTTTGACAAAGTGTGTTGGCCTCCAGCATGTGTTTTTATTTTTGTTGAGTTACACCATGAGTGAAAGCTGTGGCTGAACAGTGTCTGAACAGTTCATCTGTGAATATCAATTGACCAAAATAAAATACCACACCTGTACAATTCCACAGTTGTGAATTCTACTCAATAAATATTTATGCAAGCACATTTCTGAGTAAATTGAATTTATCATAATTATTTTTTTTTACATTGCCGTTGTCCCTATCATAAAGGAATATTTAGACCCAATTCATTGTGTTGATTGAAATTAAAACACCAGCCAATGTAGATTATTATTGCTCAAATATGTATAACGTAAATGTAGAACTATAGGATTTTTTACACGCATTAAGAAGTTTATCTTTTTCATATAAACTCAATATTTTTGTTTAGGTTTTAATCCCATTTTGTTTAGCACTCAAATGTACTCATATGAAGTGGATAACTGTTAAGGTCATTCATTTAATTAACATTTACTCAATTCTGAACAGAGTAAAATGTAATTAATAAAATTACTTGTAATGTGTTGCCTTCATTTTATTGAGTAGATAAGGGGTATCTTTTTTTTTTTTTTTTTTACAGTGCAGTCTAATAACAATCACACTCAAACATGTTCGTGCAGATCAGGTTTATCAACAACAGTAAAATGAAATGATGCATAAATGTCCACTTTTGGTGGATATGGAACTAAAATAACAAAACCCATGCATGTACAGGAGAACAGCTGTAGAATAACTGTCCACTGTAGTGACCTGTTTACATGAAAGGGTTCATTATGATTCTGTTTCGTGAAATGACGGCAGCTATAGCTCTGAACTCTCACTGATGATCTGGAAAACAGTCTGAAAATCAGAGCATAGATTCATCCCCCTTTGTTTTCTCATTTTGCCAAAGTGTAAGGGTTTTACATAGTGACTTCTCAATTGATCTGTGCTCTTTTTTTTTTTTGCTTATTTTATAAACGATGGAATGAAATGTGAATCTTTGACCCTTTAAAGGCCTGCACTTATTTTTGTAGCGAATTTTTCTCCACATTAAAGCTTTTCTAAGTGATTTATTACCATTTATTGTAATATTATCCTTGGCACTTTGCATTTTTCAAGGGAAATCATTTCCTAGATTTAATTTACTGATCATACACATTTTCATAGAAGCTCAGAGTAAATTCACAGGTTATTATATAAAATGAGTTTCTGCAAAATATATCATTATCTGAAAATGAAAACAACCATCTCTGTAAGTTGTATGGGCTTCATTGGTGAATTAATGCGGCTGAAGATGACGACGTTTCCATGTTCCTGTATAACAAATAGGTCATGTAGATGAAAAGCTGAGAAACTATATTTTTCCTGAATTATTTACACGTGATTACTGGTTCAAAAGATATTAGACATTTTAGAACACTAAAAAAAAAAAAAAAAAGAATAAGCCTGTTGTAATGTTTTCATCAAATCTTATGTTGTCATGTCTTATTTTCTTAATTGTATAGTCAGTGTTTGAATATGGATTTCATATTGTACAAGTATTGTATGTTCTGTGTTCTTTTAACAGTTTGTCATGTATTGTATATTTCACTTGTCATGTTTGTGTCCTATCAAATGTCTAACCTTGTCTAACCACGTCTCTCTCTTGTTGATGTATTTTACTGCTTATATATATATATATATATATTGTCCCCTTTCAAATAAACTAAACTTAAATATAAGATCAGTAGTTTTGGGAATCATTCAGGATAATGGATATGATCTAAGGGTGCAATTACCTTTTTTTTTTAAAAAAAAAAAAAAATTATTTTATATTCTTATTATTTTATATTATTTGTCATTATTGTTTTTGCTTTTCTGCAGGAGGCAAGACCTGTATCATGGTTATACAACATTTCTGTACATTTATAGATTCAAGGAAAAGATTCTGGTTCAGTTTAAAAATTAATCACGACATTATCAACACAACTTTGCTAAATTTTTGCACCAAACTTCTAGTGCTGCAAGAGCCAAAACATTAACATAAACCCATAAAATGTCTCAGAAAGCTGTCATGCTAAAGTAGAAAAAAGTTTTTTTTTTACAGCCTCGTTCAGCTACATGAGTGATTAAAATACAATAATTTGCACATATCCCAAAAACACTGAGATGAAACATATTTTTAGCTCAGAAATTAAATTATTAGTACCCATGGTTTACAAAAACACACAATGGCTGCATTTCATTCTGCCAACTTTGGAGGAGATTTGGATTGTGTGTTTGCCAGTAAAACAAAAGGTCATCATAAGAAATTTACACAGGAAAATCTATTTATTTGTCATTTCTACTGTAACTTACTGTTTGTAGGTGTCCAAAAACTTTCCTGTGGGCGTCTTAACAGGAACCATTTCTCAAGGAGAAAATGGTTCACACTAAGGTCTGTGAATTAACCAGAATAACCCACGCATTGTTTTTGGAAAAATATGTTGTTGCTGAGTTCTTACATTCCTTTTCCCCTCTTATTCTGTGGCGAGGCATTAAACTGAGCAGTGGATAGGTCAGCACTTTAAACGAAAACAAAACTATCTGCGTGCATTGTGCAGATAGAGATGAGTGGATTTTCTTTTCTTTTTTTTCCTTTTTTTTTTTTACCCTTTAAACACAAGTTGGAAGCAGAGGTGAGAACAAAGCACACCCTTTAGGAAGGTGATTCTTATGTTTTATTCAGTGTGAACAAAATCATTGAAACACTTTAAGTAAATACAACACCATCAAGAACAGGTATTATTCACATTTTAAAAAACATCAAACTGAATAAAAGTGTATAATGTTTGTGATTAAATTTCCAGAATCTAACCACATCATATGCACAGAGGCATTTTTAAAACTCACATCTATCAATGTTTTTTTTTTGTCCTTACATTTTTTCATTCATTTTCTATATAATTAGACATACAAACAGTAATAAAAACACAGCAACAACAACAGGCAGCTACACAGAACCCCCCCCATTACAAAATAAGACACAATAAAACGATCGACATATAGTACAACGACATACGGTATCTATCAATGTTCAGGTAGCCGATAAGTTGGTTCTCCAGATTTTCATAGTTTCAACCAAAAATTAACAAACAGATATTTTGCACATTTACTCATTTTAATTAGGTCGTCTCTAAATTGAGATCTTCATTTCCCGGGAAACCTGAGACATAACAGATATGTGGCGGTGTCTTCGAGCAGTGAACAGCTGTCACTAAAGACCTTTCTTTTGGGGCTGGTGTTTTTAGGTTTCTTTTTTTTTTTTTATGATAAATGGTAATCTGACATGCCATTGAGAATGGTCTCACAAATATTGACACATGTGTCAGGCTTCGTAATCTGTAATGATGAGTCTCTCTGCCTTTAGAGATACAGTGTTATCACCTAAGTACTTGTCATTTTGTTGTGAACGATGCAGCTAAAGGGAGCCACTGGAGTGTAAACTAGCGGAGGGATGACTCATTTTATTTACAGATTCAGTCAAGCAGTATTAATGATTTTTATGGGTAATGATTTTTCCCAACTGTTCAGATGGTTCTTGTTAAACGGTGTTAAAAGGTACATAATAATTAATAACAATAATTTAAAAAAAAAAAAAAAAACCTTTTCAACAAGGCTAACTGCTATATGACTCACCTTTGACATCCTAAAGAGATAGACTTGTGGTGAAGAGATTAATTTTATAGTTTGAGAGTTTGTTCCTTGGGCATCAGAAGAAAAAACAAAGAAAAACACTAGAAGCCGCACACTTGTATTAAACGAGTATAAGATGAGTTCTCCTACTCCTACATGTGGCAAAAACCAATTATTTCTGTGCAGTCCTCACAGCCTCCATTAACTCATACATCACACTGGACAAAAACCAACATTATCTGTCCCAGAAATACTGCAGCAGTAAATATGATAAACAACCCCCCACCCCCCCCCCCTGCAAATATAAAAATTGTTTAATGACACAGTTTTAATTAGCTTCAGCTGTTTTCCCGGCCTTCTACCCACAGTATCACAAAACAAATGAAAGAGAAGCCAAACCTCCAGCTGCTTAATGTGAATTAAAAGCAAATGCATTTTTTATTTGCCTTGTACTAACATGTCAGCACATGTCAAAATGACTAAATAATGTTAAATCTCTTTTTTTCTTCTTCTTTCAGTGTAACATTGATTTCATCTTGTGTGTAGCAGAGCTGTGAAGTGAGAATTTACAGCTAATACCAACATTCAGCATTTAAGTTTGTAATTAAACATGAGGGAGTTTTTTTTTTTTTGGTTGAAAAGCTGACAGTCTGGCAGAGCGCTGCATGGATAATTGTACATGGTGAGCACACATGTGTGTTTACTTGTTGACTTGATAACATCAGGCAGCAGACAATAGAGCTGAGGCAGATAACAGACAAGAGACAGACAGAGCACACTGTCTGAGTGACATCTAAGAGAGACTATAGTCCCCATGTTCGCTCCTCCACCAGCAGTTATTGATTTAGCTAAAACTGATCATGACTTCAGAAGGCTTTTCAGGGGAGTGCGGTAGGAATAGAGTGATTGGGTTAAGGTGCGATATGGGCCATTAGGTTTGAATAAAAAAATGTGCCTGCTGAGACAGTGAGTGAACAAAGCCCATTGTGACCATTTAATACAATGGCTGGATGCAGAGGGCCCAGATTGGTCTTCACAAATACAGACAAGCACGTAATCAAAGCTGAAGCCTGAACACTGAAACTATGTGAACCTCCTGAATCCTGGACACACAAGTATTTCCTGAAGCATTCCCGGCTCAAAACGTGTGACTTTAAAGTAAAAAAAATGCAATATTTCAATATTTCAGTATCAAACTGTTTTAACCTAGATAGAGTATTTTTTTTTTAGCTCTATGGAGAGTAAACCAGCTCTAACAGTAGAGTTAAATGTCAGTGTAAAGTTCTGCACATATACAGTGTCAAATTCAACTCTACAGAGTGATTAGTGCCAGTCTGCCGCATTGCATTGTGGGTACTGGACATATTACTCATTATGTTCTATTCTATGTGTGGGGTTTGGTGTAGGTGTAGGGTTCGAGGGGGTTATGTTAATGTTTATTTAGGTTAATACGTATGTTTTACAATGTTTACTGGCCTATTTTGTTTAGCTTTTTTTTTTTTTTTTTTTTTATCAGTGTTAGACCATTCGTCAATCCTGTAGGCAGAAAAATGCTTTATATTATTTTTGAAGAAAAATTATGAACAAGACTCAAATGGAGAGGACTTTCATCTTTTAAAGGAAAAATATAATAATTGAAACCCACAGAGTATATTTACACCCTACACAACCCTGTCAATAGTAGCACAGGGTGCAAACTGATGAAGAAAATAACACTGCTGAGAAACAAATATTCAAATATTATAAAGCCATTTTATAGCTTAACATGGAGTAAAAAAAGATAGCTCTTAAAAATGTAATCATATAACACTTAACAGTGTGAAAACATCACAATGTTAAATGTTTCTTACACATTTCATTGTTAATGTTGATACTGATGTGAGTAAAATTAACTCTGAGAAATTGATACCAGGGAGGGGGGCGACATGGTGGTGCAGTGGATAGCACTCGTGCCTCACTGCAAGAAGGTCCTGGATTCAATTCTAGCACCAGTCACCGGTGGGACCTTTCTGTGTGGAGTTTTCATGTTCTCCCCATGTCTGCGTGGGTTTTCTCCAGGTACTCCGGTTTCCTCCCCTAATCTAAATTGCCCATAGGTGTGAATGTGAGAGTGATTGTTTATCGATATGTTCAACCTTGCGATGAACTGGCGACTTGTCCAGGGTGTACCCCGCCTTCACCCTGAAGTAGCTGGGATAGGCTCCAGTGACCCCCGTGACCCTAGTGAGGATAAAGCTGGTTTACAAGATGGATGGAAACTGACACTGGCCATAGAGTAAATTTTACTCTAAATTTTGAGTGGGACCAAATGTTATCTGAAACAGTCTCAATTCATCTCTCTAACACAGGGGTGGGCAATCCTGGTCCTCGAGGGCGGGTACCCTGCGTGTTTTAGATGTTTCCCTCTTCCAGCACACCCGTCAGTCGTTATCAGGCTTCTGCAGAACTTGATGATAGGCTCATCATTTAAATCAGGTGTGTCAGAGGAGGGACACATCTAAAACATGCAGGATACCGGCCCTCGAGGACCAGGATTGCCCACCCCTGCTCTTACAGTTAAATTGACACTGTTTTTTAGTGTGTACATTGAACTTGACTGCACTAAATAGGTGTGCTTTGCTGCTCCAACCCTCTTTAATTACCGTAAAGCCAATATGGAAGTCAGTCTGTGCTTATGATGAGGCTCAGACTCTGACTCTGACATCCCTACTGATCAGGGGGTGACTGGGCACCAGCCAGGCCAGGTTTATTACTGAGGTTCATCTGTATTGTTACTGTAAATGCTCCCTCATTAGCCCAAATCATTTATGCACAGTAGTGGAAGAGCTCAGCCAAAGGTTCCTCTTCATTATAGCAGCCAGTAATTGATTACTTGGTTGTATTTTCAGCAGCTTTTGTGTCTGTTTTTTTTTTTGGAGGAGGATGCAAATTTACTGCGCTACTCTGTGTCATTATGTTTCTCTGGAGTGCGGTTTTTGTGGTCAAATTCTGAAAACATTAGAATACTTATTGCTACTCTAATTAACAGCTGCGTATGCACAACAGATAAAGCAAAAGAGGAACCAAAAGGACTTGTTTTCTGACTCTGCATTTGCCCCAGTAACAAGTCAGTGTTATGTTTTTAAGACAAGCTTCACTTTTCATATAATATCTACATCGATGAAATGATAGAAACATAAGTTCCCGAATGATAAATAGTATATAAAGCATTAGGATGAAAAAAAAGGACATATCACTGGGGTGGATATACACATGCAAAGTAATAGGCATACATTTCTCAGGAGATCAAAAAAAGACTCATGTTTTTTTGTTTTCTTTAAATTGATTTTGGAGGTTTGCTATGACATTTTAATAACATATTCACCAGATCAACTTGAAATGAGGCTGCCAGTTTTGTTTTTACAGCTCCAAATCGCCAAGTATTAATTCACGCCGGGTTTAAAAACAACAGCTGCAAATCTTATCGGTCGAAAATCCAAAATACTGAAATTCAGTCGGTCTGTAATCAAATAAACTACTCCCTGTACACATATTTCCTCTTTTCAGCCTCTATTTTAGCAATATTATGTTGATTTTTTTCCTGTTTGGTTCAGCAACAAAACTTAGCACCTTAGATTCTGCTCGCAGGTTGTCGAATTCCAGTAACGGTTTTTCTTCTCAACACTTCTTTTATCAACAAACCTAAGTAACCATGTTTACAGTATTAAAGCAGATGTTTTGCACTGGTGGAATTACATTAAAAACTAAACCCTGCACCAGGTGGTTTAGAATTAAATTGCAGATGAATTCACATGACTACAAACTGAGCACTTGTCAGTATTAACACATGGACGAGTAAATCAGATGAAATGATCAGGCTTGGGCAAGTTCCCTCAGATACGTTTTCTGTACCACAAAAATGAGCAGAGATGGTCGTTGTTTCTTTTTCATTTCTATTTGTGTCTTGACATGGATAGAGTTAGTTTATATACTTGTATTTTTGATGTCAATAGTCCATGAAATAGGCAGAGGAGGGGTGGGATCCTCTGAAGTCAGTGCAAACTGTCATTATGTTTGTAGTGTTTTTCCAGAAAGGCCCATGAGGAGAATTGAGGACTTTTAGTTTAGTACAGTGGGAATACAGAAGAGCTCTTCAATCGCTGTTTACATATTCTACCACTTCTGATGGTGGAATAATGAACAAGATACATTGTGATGCTACGACTCACAGCTGGGACTGTTACACAAGTTTATTCTGCACACAAGACCCCAAGCGTGTTTTTTTCCCCCCTCTCATTACTGTCCAGAGGTGGCAAAAGTGCACACATTCTCAAGTGGAAGCAGAGATTCTTTTGTAAGAAATACTGAAGGAAAAGTAAGTAGAAGTAAAAGTAAGGCACTGCTTTGAGTAAAAGCAGAAATGTACACCTGAAATACACTCAGGCAAAAACTAGACTAAACAAACAAAAATATGGAGGCATATCACACATACAGCTTACAGGATTTTCCATTCCCACTGATTTGAAGTGTTATTTGGACAAAAATTTCCAAGTGTGTTTTTGTCAATAATAAACACTGTAGATATCAAATCTGTATTTCTTTTATGAGCAAAGCATGGTTTTTCTTCCCGAAGTCAGTTGTAAAGTCGAAAAAAACAACAACAGATGATTACAGGTGGTTTAAATCAAAGCATGACAAATAGTTCAGAAATGTAGAGACAATAACAATGGAAAAAAAAAGTCCCACTAACATCCCATTAATGCTGATCATGGCACACAGTCACCATGATGTCATTTTGATAAACAACATTTATTTCTTTCATTTTTAATGACACGTAATGTTGCTAAAACTAGATCTGACCAACTGGAGTAATCACAGATCATAACACTGCCCCCACAGACTTTTATTATAGGTGCTAGGCATGGTGTGTGTGTGTGTGTGTGTGTGTGTGTGTGTGTGTGTGTGTGTGTGGGGGGGGGTATAAATAAAGTTTTGATTTGATTTGGATGGGTAATAATTTCATCTGCATCTTTTCTTGCCCCTATTATTATTATTATTATTATTATTATTATTATTATTATTATTATTATTATTATTATTATTATTATTATTAGCTACCAAACTAATTATTCATTTTAAACAGGAGCAAGATGTGTTTAAGGGACATTTGTTTCCAGTCGAGATCTTTTCAACGTAACACAGAACAATGGAGCTGGTGATACCAGAAATTTCTGATACCAGAAGTTATGATTGGAAAACAGCAAAGGTAAGACAATATTTATAATCATCGCTTCATAATGCACCCCTTACTTATTTATTATTATTTGCTCTTCTGTGGTTCATTTGATGAGTTTCTATGGAGAAATAGACTATTGCTCAGTGTTAGCTTAGCGGCACAAAGTTAGTCACGTTGGTTTGTTGTATTAATTAAATTATACATGACATACGTTGGTCTTAGACTGCTAGCTTGTTTTAAATATTGGCCCATTTCAGTGTTTGTTATTTAGGTGTTGTAGTGTATATAGCTACGGGCATCGCGTAGTATTACCATAGCAACAGAGAAGGAACTATGGCTGCCGATACCGGGGGCAATAAGGTTGAAAAATGTGAGGGACTGCAGTAATAATCCAGTGGAAGGATATCAACTATTTGCACAGTTAAATCCAGGTGGGTATGTTTGTAGCTTGGAACCGTTCGTTGTGATGGAAAAAAAAACGTTGTGTCCATTTGCACCCGGGTGGAAATAGGATATATCCACACAATTCTTCTATTCACACCCAACTGGACGAAAGCTTCGTGTTTGCGTATTTCCTGTCTATTGGTGGCATTTCTTGTGAAAAGAGCGTGAATCGTTTTCTACACGCAGGCTACTTGAACTCTAGGAGTTGTATTCAACTGTATGGAAGATAAAAGTGGCCACTTCTACGGGTAGATATGACACTTAATATATCTTATACCATGCGAAATCCTTCCCGAATAAGCTTTCGTTTTGACTGGAGTTAGGGTTAAACAGGCAACATCTATTGTATCTTTATGGTGGCCTACTGGGTGTGTGCACTGATGACCGCGCAAACGGGCTTTGTAGTTGCTGGTTCGAATCTCCTGTGAGGTGTGATTAACCACATTCCTGTCCACCAATTTCGTTTCATTTTCTTTTTAAGAAAAACAAAAAACAAACATCTGGAGTGAATGAGGATCTGTTTCAATTTCAAGTTTTAA
>JAQQZY010000006.1:29512637-29531744 GCA_030068375.1 Ostorhinchus rueppellii | reverse complement strand
TGACAGTTGATTAAAATGAAATAAAAGACAATTAACAAAAGACATAAAGCAAAATGTAAAACTTAGAGCTTAAAAAATTGAAATACCCTTTGGCTTAATTAAAGGCGGCAGTAAACAGAAGTGTTTTCAGCCCTGATTTGAAGGAGCTGATGTGGCTAATCGTAGACTTTCTGGAAGTTTGTTCCAGACAACAGGTGCATAGAAACTAACTATCACACCCCTTTACTCACTGTATTTCTTTTCTCAAACTCAAAAATCACTCCACCCTGCACGATGGTCTCACACAACTGTAATAAACTCCCACATCTTACATGCAGCAAAAAGTGACTAAAAAATAAATAATCCAGTGCTTTTTGACTGATCTATGAGATGTTTTCTCTGACCCATGCCCTACTGTTGCACCAAGTTTCATGCAATTAGGTGCAGTAGTTTTTACCCCTCGGCCAATTTCGGGCTGAAGGGGGATTGTAATCATTTTGTCATCTGTCTGTCCATTCAACAACATAATTGCATTATCTGAAGAATGCATTGAAAAATTTGCACCAAATGTATACTGTGGATGCATTTTGTCAGTAACTTTGGGCAGAATCTTACACTATATTTGGCCGAAGGGTATTAGAAGTGTGCAGCATGTTATGTTTGCATAATTTTGTAAAAAAAACAACTGAAAAACAGAACCAGGCAGTGCATTATTTCTTGGTTGAGGTAGAAAAAGATGAAAATGCAATCCTGATGGAGTAAAACAAAGCACAGCAACAGTATCTGCTGTGCTTCATTGTAATACCGGACAAACAAGTCTGAAGAGAATTGACCAAAACTGTCCTTTTGAAAGCACTTCTTTCTTTTGATCACATTAAGAGTGAACATTTTAATGGCCATGACAGTCCGACAACAAGGTGAAGTGGTGCAACTCAAATTTAATACAGTCATCTTTCATACATCAGGATTACTTTCAGTTCTGCCTCAGTAAAACAGTCAAGCTTTTTGTCGTATTGTTGCCGTGCTTTACCAATTTACAAAAATTGCTTTGGTAAGTATTATATTATCATATGAATGAAATAGAGGCAACAGTAAAGAAGTTCAAAGCTTTCCTTTTGAAAAAGCTCAAGTTCCTGGTAAATTGGCTCAATCCTACAGGCGGCATTAAACGGTAAACTCTACAACAGGGAAATAAGATTCATGAAAAGTAACACTTCACCATCCAGTTCCACCTCTCTCCAGTTACTGACAAAAGAAATCATTTAACCTAGATGTATTGTTATGGAGAAGCCTGCCATGCTGACTTTTAGTAATTTCTCTGCATATTTCATCTGACTTGAGGTCAAACATGAGAGGATTATCGAGCCTCTAATCCATGCAGGTGGTGGTGTGGCCTTGGGCTGCTCAAGTCCTCTCGGTTTAGTATGCAAGCTGGCTGGTTCGGAGAATTGGAGCACACCACCGCTCTTGGGGGATTTTAAGCTAAATAAATAGACAAAATAAAGAGCTGGAATAAGAAAGGGTTTATGGAGAAAGAGGTGATATTAGCTTTGTGATTGAGTAGGGAGAGTGGGACTCTGAGAAAGAGAGGGAATGGAGAGTCACACTAGGTGTAAGTGTTGTGGCATTTTGTGGTGTTTCTGCTCTTAATTATCATGTCCCCCAGTGTGCCGTCTCCCTTCCCGGCTCACCCACTTTCTTCATCTCCTTTTTAATTTTCTAATTGCTTGGTTTTAATTAAAGCCACACAGCAGTGACAGTGAGTCAATTAAAAGCCCAGAAATGGGTACAGATAGGCAAAGGCTGTATTTCTTTTTTGGATTGGGGGGGGGGGGGGGGGTGTTGCTGCGGTTGCGGGGTATATCTGTCAGTGAATGTTGTGTTCACAGTACTGGCATGCCTTAGGATGAATCAACAAGCTGCCTCTCTGCTGCATGAATAAGTGATGTGAAATCTCACATGCTAGGTGCTATATTGGGAAACCTGTAATGTGTGTGCTGTGAGTTACATGGGCTTTACAGTGATTATGTTTAATGTTATTCAAACATATGTGGGCTTTTTATAAGAAGACTTCTAGAGAGTTGGGAAGTAGCTCACCTCTTTTTTTTATATAGTTTTTTTTCTCTCCTTTCTTTTATTCTCTGTATCATTGCTGTCATATCTCATGTCTGACTGTGCTTCCTTTGTGTGTCGTTTCCTCCTCCAAGAATCCCAGCCAATTCCCCTCCCTCTAACCGCTCAATTACTGATGTACTGTAGCCTCCCAGTCCCTCTCCCCGCGCTTCCCTCATTTTCTTAATGATGCCACATTCCACATTTTAGATTTTATTCCTCCTCATCCCACTCTTTAATTATGCAGAAGTATTTTGGCACTGGCTTCTGACGACAAAGTCGGCGTCCTACCTGTTTTACACAGAGCCTCCTCTAGCTGAACTGGATTCTCGCTGTGCTTGCCGATCACTCCTAGATTTCTTCTGCAACGAGACAATTACGATTACGTCCCTAGCTTTGATGTGCTTTCCAAATAAGTGGGTCAAGTCAGAGGAGAGTATCTGTGAGTCAGATACTAATTTACCTCAAAGATGAGGAAAATCAAACAACTCTGTGTAAAACTCTTCAGCAACAAGATAACGCGAGCTGCAAATGATCACCACAATATTTGACTGCTCCGGTGTTGAGAGCCAATTTGTTTTCATGTTCTTTCTGCTTTTGCTCAGTCTTCTTTAGTACTTCAATTTTAGCAAATATTACAGTCGCAAATTTAGGTTTTATGTCTCTGGAGGAGCCACATGAGCTTCAGTGACAATGGTGATTAACTGGGTGAAACAGACTGTAGTATCAAATGACTGTTACTGCAACTATTTCGTCCGATATGACTCTACAACTTCAATTTAAAATGCAGTAGAATGTCAGTATCTTTCAGCTTCTGGCACATAAAATGACAATGGTGTACTCTGCACATGCACAAACATTACATGGGTTTTTTAATGAGTGCTCACATTCATAAAAGTCTGTGCTCAACAGTTTTGCTTGTGCATGTTTGCTTATTTTTTGTATGTTATGGTGATGGATGTTTGTGTGCATGTGAACAAGCTTATTAGGGAGTCCACACCCCATCAGTTCCTGTAAATAGTTGCAAATTGATGCAGGGATGCCTCCAGTTTATCATTTAACATCTCATTCAGCTCATTCAAACATGAACATAGAAGACCGTAGAATCACCCTTTGGTGCCACTGCAGTTGATCATTATGGAGGAGAATGACTTCTTCTCCCTGAAAAATCAACATATCCACTGTGTATTTTAAAACACTGGTACAATTAAAATTAAAAAGTACATTTTTTTTTCCATCACAAGGAGGGCTTTCATGGTGCACATCAAAAACATGAACTTGGCAAGTTCAATTAACCGAATCTAGCTTTGTAATGTGATTTAATGTTTGCACAGGTCTTAAAGAGTTACACGACTGAAGATTAATCAGTTTTGTCACTAGTGCTGCAATCAAAAGGGAGGGTTTCAGAGTCTTTTTGAAGGAAGGTAAAAACCAGAAATACAGGGAAACACAAAGTCAGATGAGATACAAAGTGGGTGATCAAATGGGAGGTCATGGTAATGATACGAGTAGATGAGTGTCAAACACCAGATGCCAGACCTTCTATCAATTTAAATATAATTACACAGTAACCTCATCCATGCGTATAACCATTCCTTCTGTGCTCATTTATCATTTAACAGAATTTGGGGAGAAAAAAAGTTAAATTGAACACTTACTTGTGGATCAATTTCTATCACCGTGAGGGGAATTTAGAGAAGAGGAAATAGCATTTATGTTCTAAAGGCCCATTAATAATAATAATAGCCTGGAATATCTACAGACTCCATGTGACACTTCCATTAATATCCTTGGTGCTTTTAAAGGATTCATTGAACAGCAGTATATCATGCTGCTGTCTCTTTTCTTATTGCTCAGGAGCATATTTTACTATTAACCCCTGTATAATGGGCTAAAATGTGTAGTAGGTTTTACTTCACTAGTGTTTACAATGTTCACTGTATATACACTGAACACACAGACTGCATGTAAATGCAGAAAGAGTAGACCAGATAGAGGGACCTGATCAGGGGAGATAGTTTGCAAAGAAAACAGGGTGGGGAAAAAAACTAAAATTGCTGACAGAATCAATTTCTGTTTAGATTAAATAGAAAAAAAAAGCTGGTGTTGCATGCCTGTTTTCCCCAAGCAACACCGCTCCATATTGCAACGATGCAATATGTAAAAACATCACATTATTTAATAACTTGACAAGATGTAACACATTTTCAATTCATTATGAAACAACACTTTGCAATAATCTACAGCAGCCTGAATACATAAGGTACTTCCCCCTATTTGTAATAATTTCTTAAATATTGCAAAAGTTGCTCCAAAACAGTTCAGTTCCACCTTCAACAGTTAAACTAGCTGAGTTTCTCAGTGAGATGATGCTTTTTGGTGGCAATTAATAGCAGCCCTATAAAATGGCAGAGCATTATTAAAAAAAAGTTTGTTTCCTCCAGGTGGGCTGTTGAATAATAATAATAATGAATTCGATTTTTATAGCGCTTTTCAAGTCACCCAAAGCGTTTTACATTGTTGATCCAGTATTCATTCACTCTCACATTCTCCCTCTGGTGGTGGTAAACTACATTTGTAGCCACAGCTGTCCTTGTTGACATCAAGATCTTGAGTTTGGTTGTGTTTCTAAAATAAATGATCACTTCAGCTCATGTTTCTCATGAACAGCAGTTATGACTAATTTAAGTATAATGTTGTATAACTGGAAGAATGTTGTATGGACAGACTAAGCCATGAATTTGGGGTTGGTTATTGCACAATACACTGCATTTTCATCATAAAAAAGTGCACCCCCCATATATTGTAATATGTATGCATTGTGTTAAAATCAACTATGGGGTAATTTATCATATACTGTGTTCAAGCTGCATATTAAAAAATGCATTTGTTATTGCATGTGTTGCTGTCATGCTGAGTTACTGTCTTGTTGCACTGCAAATGCAGCAATAAAGACTCAGACTGCAATGGTAGACATAAGAAGATATAGATTTTAATATCTTTTTTATAAACATTTTGTACTGTTGTTCTCTGATGATAACTTACAGAAACAACTGATTTATGACAAAGAAAGAAGATGATTAGGCATACAGTAGAACAAGAAAATGGGAGGTGAGGAACTGTGCATTAATAAAGAAAGATTCTAAAAATATAACATGAAAAACTTACGCAAATAAACAAATCACCAGAAAATCAAAACTCATAGGCTCCTCTTGACATGAGGAGGAGAAAACCCTGTTATCATCATTGATGTCACTGATATTGTTTTTCTCATAGTAATACAGTAAATGATTAATATCAGCACTGCGAGAAGTCCTCTTGTCTGCACTGTTATGACAGTTCACATCATTGATACAAACACCATCTTTTCCATAGTTGAAGGGAGGCACAAAAGCTCCAAAAGTACAGCAAGATGTCCTGTAATTGTCCGTCTCTCAATCGGCATCCTTTTGACACTTCAGAAGCGATTGTCTTGGCCTCAGATAACCGCAAATCACATTAGTTAATAAAGCAGTGTAATCTGATTCTCTCTGCATGATCCCTATTTTCTCATGCTCCGTCCAAAATGTTTGTTATGTTTTATTGATCACAAGTCATTTAAGGTACACACATTTTTCCCCTTGAGTCTTGCGCTTGTGTTCCATTGATGTTAAATGATTAAGGAAAAAATGTGTTCCTCACATTCTCACTGAGGGAGTGATGCCCTCACACTGAGGGGAGATCAGTTCAGCACAGCCTCATTGGGAAATTGAGAAAGCCCGTCCTGACCTTTGACCTCTAAGGCTCCTGTTGGTCCTGCAGCAGGGATCCATCTCTAGGTCCATTTTGTGTCATATAAAAATCAAACAAACAACATCTGACACAAGATATAGACAGACTCTTTGATATTCACAGCTTGATCTCCCAGAGACACACTTTGTTTTCCAAGCAAATGAAAATAGCGAATGTCAGTCCATATCATCTTGAAACAATTAGCAGCTTTTTATTCACTTGCACAGAAGGAGGAAAATGGTGTGAATGAAGATGGAAGTAGAGTCCAATGCAGAAATGCAACAGCAATGACAATTTTTGTTAGATAGGCAGAAAGTTGGTACAGTACCTAAAAAATAGTATTTTTGTGTATAAGCTAACAGACTGCTCTGTTTATGGCCTTAAAACATTTGTGGCTATAGATTTTTTCTCTCATTAGTAAGAGACACATTCTCTGGTCTGATAATGAATGACAATTTATTGCCGTACTTACACTTTATCTCTTTGTTTACGACAAACACTTAAACCCAATTGCTTGGTCCTGTCGATTGCAAATGATGCGACGAAAAAGTACATGTGGAAAATCTGATGACAGTAAGACAGGGCTGACACTTGCAGATTTACAGGATCACTGACAATAAATTTGTTACCTCTTGATAACAATCGATAGACTGTGAACTGAAAAAAGTTACTGTATATGTAACACTTAAGATTGAACGTTTGTCTCAGAGCAAGCTCGCTACCTTGAAGTTTGCTTGCTCTGTTGTCTCCTTTGCTCCTGTCTTATCAAGTGTTGGTCATCCAAGCTCTACTTGAGTGACAAACAGAACTTGAAAAAAAATATACTTTATATGATACCGAGATGTATGAAGGTTAAATCATACTGGTATAAGTGGCAGTGCGAGCTTGGTCTTCATTAACCTTTCATCGTTCTTCGTCCCTCTGAGTTTTGTGCTGCAAGTCTTTTTGTTGTAGATGTTTGATGCCTGTTTCTGTCTGAACACCAACACTCCCTACACAACATTTGCACATATAACTCACACACACATACATAAAAGACACGCAGGCCTTGTAGTGCAGGAGCAGGAGAGGAGTCTGAGAGCTGTGTTTCAGTGATTAGCATTAGCCGCACCCTCTGAAGGTCAGCGGAGAATGTAGTCAGTGTTTGTTGTTACCAAGGCCACCAAGAGGGCGTAGACATATAGTGACGACTGGGGTAAGGATGCCCTGTTGTTGGCTTGCTGTACCCCACTGGGTGGGCGAACAGTGGTCCGGGTACCGCACTTGTGCTTCCTCCGTGTGACAGTGCCGTCTGGTGATGTATGATCATGTTTTCCCCCATCTGTAAAATCTGGGGAGGAATCCTCCTTGTCTGCCATGACCTCTTTTGAGTGATGAACTTCATTGTCGCCCTTTCCTTTGCTCATCCTATTACGAGGCTTTGTGCAGTTCCGAGAACGACCGGGTCTCGAGGGATGCACTATGTGGGTCTGCCCTCCAGAGCCAGCCACTACACCACGATTCATGGACGGGTTCACTGTGCCAGATAAATTATTAGTCTGGGCTCTGGACTCTGAATTAGGTACAGTTGGTGAGCAGTTAGGGAAGTCCTCTTTGCGAAGCTCTTTGAGATCTTTCCCAACCATATTAGGTGGTGCCTGGCAACCTACAGCAGATGTCGAACCTCGAAAGCGTTTCAACCATTCCCACAGTGACAGAGCCTTGCAGTCACATGACCAGGGGTTATCATTTAGGCGCAGGTATTCCAGAGCAGGCAGTGTGTCTAGGCACTGCCCAGATAACTGTATCAGAGAGTTGTTGAACAAGTAGAGAGTAGTGAGGCGTTTTAAGTCATGGAAGGCCAGGCGGTCTACCCATTCAATCTGGTTTTGGTGCAGAAGCAGACGATCCAAGGCCCGAAGGCCTCTGAAGGTGTTCTGGTTAAGGCTCCACAGATGATTTCCATGCAGGAACAAGTGACTCAAGTTGTGGAGGTCCATAAAGGTGTCATCCTGCAGGAACTTCAAATGATTATCCTGAGGTAGAATACAGAGGACACAATTAAAAGATTAGATATCATGAAATGTTCACATAGCAACACTGATACGGTGCTGCTGCAATGTCAGTAAGTAAACAATAGTCAACAGAACATGCTGATCAAACCCTAAATATAGGTACAGTCTCTTTAAATTCAAGAGACTTATTGTGCCTTCACACCTAGCTCATTTGGACCAGACTTTTACACTTTTCAGTTTGATCTGGACCAAAATGTTGAATCCTGACAAAAAGAGGTGGTCTGCTGAACATGCTTTTTGGATGGTTTGGACTTTCAGGCCAATTATAGGAGTTATGGCAGTCTATCTTCAGCAATTAAAAAAAGAAGAGAAAATGGTCTGACTGTGATAAAAAATCTACTTGAAAAATCACTTGGAATTGCTGATGGTGGTAGTAGTACCTTGATAATAATACTGTAGCAGCAATAAAATTAATCTGTTCATTCATTTTTATTCGTTCAAATGGAAAAGGCTACTTTTGAGAATGGCAATGTCTGCAGAAGAGGCTATACAATCATCTCCAAACACATCAATGTCAAGTGTGGAGAAAGATACAGCCCATGTATTTCAGATAAAGTTCATAAGAGCCCACACAAAATTGCAATGTGAAATTCATGTTAAGTGTTATAGCTTAGTATTATACCTGCAAGTAGAGATACTGCAAGTTTCTGAGGCCTTGGAAGATGTTGTTAGGAAGTGAACTGAGCCCACATCGGTACAGGTGGAGCGCATTTAGCCGATTCAGTCCATGAAAGGTGTCCTCAGCCAGAGAGCGCAGATGACGGTTGTCTCCTAGATCCAGCTCCTCGAGCAACGTGAAGCCGTGGAAGGTTGAGGGTTCAATGTATGTGATGTTGTTGGAGTAAATCCAGAGGGTGACCGTGTTGGTGCTGAAGTGACCCCGAAGTAAGCGATGGATCTTATTGTTCTGTAGGAAAATGCGCTCACTGTCAGGAGGAATGCCTTCTGGGACTGACAGGAAGTTGTGGGCTTGGCAGGAGACGGTGCTGGGTGCAGTGTAGCAGATACAGTGACGAGGGCAGGACCAGGAAAACTCGAGCCCACAGAGAACCAGCAGGAACTCCAACCCACAGCCTGCAGGGAAGATTGAGAGAGAAGAAGAAAAGAATTGAATGACAGAGGTAGTGGAACTTACACAAACCACAAATAAATGAACAAACACAGAAATGGGTTAGAAAATGAGAAGTTTGTTTAACCCATAAAGACCCAAACAGCCACTGGCGATCAAAAGCATCTATTGATGTAAGTGTCTAATACCTGTTGATCCACTAATTCTATCAGTACGTGTAAATAACTGGTGTAAAATACAGTTTGTCATCTTTTCATCATCAAATGTGACCCATTAGGACAGTCAGAGGCTCCGTCGTGAACATGGAAACACTGTCATCTTCTACAACATTGATTCACCAATAAAACCCATGGAGTTCGATTAATGACAGTGGATGGAGGCACCTGTTTTTCCATCAGTTAATGATATCTTTGCTGAAAAAGTCACTTTTTCTTCAGTTTTCTCTGTTTCTGAGTTAATAGCTTTCAACTTTAATCTGACCTTTTATGAACACCTACATGATCACTGAATTAAATAAAGGAAAATACCAGATTTTCATTGAAGAACTGCAAAACACAGAAGATAATTTTACGATAAATGGTGATACATCACTTAAAGGTTAGATCTGGAGTAAAAACTGGGTCTTTATGGGTTAATGGTTCTTTGTACTTTTCGGTCCAGTGTAAAATCTGAAGAAGAGGTCAAATATATTTAAAAAGATGGAAGAAATTTTAAGGAACAAGTAGGGAGAAGACAGGTTTGGGGAAGTTAAAGGGAATATATAGGTCTGAGTTACAAAAGATATTCTGGAATACTCCTACCAACTGGGGATGGTATTTGGTATTTATTTTGTGCTTTGTCTCAAAAGCAGTGACATTTTCTTACTTACTGGTTTGATTTATACTATAGAATACATAACACATATGGGCATTCTCTGTCATATTTTACTATCTTAATCCACACAGAGAGGTCTGTAAGTGGGAAACAAAAACACCTGCTCCAGTGAGTCACAACATGCCTTGGTGTAGCTGATTGGATCCCTCGCAAAACATATTTTTCTGATTCGACACATCGGCAGCTATTGCAGAAATTACCATTTCCAATATTCTGCCACCTTGGGGAGCTGTACTATTAAGAGTCCAATCCCCTCCCTGAATCCACTGGCACTACTTTACAGCAAGTTGAGGCAGTGATCAGTCCGTTTGTGTTGTTAAATGGGGCGTGGAATGCTTATTTAAACTTGTAGTAAGCTTCTCTGAGGCGTTTTCTGATCAGCGACATGATTCCCCAGATCCTTGAGATGGGAGTTGTGACTTATCCAGTCTCATCTAAAATGAGCACAACTCACAGCACATTGTGAAAGTTCCATCTGACAACCCCTGGCTGTCTTCTACTCGATTTATTATTCACAGCATAGAGGAGGACTGATTCACTGCCTCCAATCAATACGCCTCTGTTGCCTTTTAATTCACCCTGTAATCCTGGGTGTTTTATGCTAGAATTCAGGCGCTGTAGAATTACTCTCCATCATGTATTTTTTCGCCAAACTGTGGCTAAGCTGACATTCAGTGTCTGACTCCACTGACCTTTAACAGTAATTCTCAGTGTCTAGGTGCAGTGGTAGAGCGCTTTTATGTGTGTCACCTGAATGGGAGTGTGCTCTGTCGGGCTCGGCTCTAATCCTATTTGTTAAGCGTTGCCACTGGGCAACAATGGAAATGTATGTGTCCTCCTACAATGAAATGTGCCCACTAAATCAAGTGATTCTTCACGGCTGAACGCAGTCAAAAGGTTGATTGAGGTGCAGGGGAAATGCTGTATTGACGATGACACGCCAGGAAAGAACTACAGTAGGCTGCACACTTGTAATTTTAATGTCATGACCTGAATCAGGACATGGATGCTTTAGCACGTTACAGACCGCACCCAGATGTGTCACACCTTTCAAGATCAAACGAGAGAGAATAGTTTTGTCTATTCGTCAACTGTTTTCATTTCAAACTTTATCTCTACTGGGCTTTCTCAGAGGATATATCAAGAATGGCAACCTCCTGCCTGAGCAAATAGGCGAAAACATTTTGCAGTGCTTTGGGGAAATAAAGGTTTTCTTTATTTATCAAACAAATAAGCGACACAAGACACAGTACATTTTCCAGCCGCCGTTTGAGGAACATTTGCATTAGGAAACAGCCACACGGTACTTGAAATGCAGCTTTGTAGTCATTTAGTATCGGCTCTGACCCCATAGAAAAGACATTTTCCTAAACACAAGTAAAACAGATTTAATCTTTTGCTTTCACATTTGTTTTGGGACAAAAAATAATGCACATTTCAATCACATGCCTTTGCAGGATTTCATCTAAGATATTCTGTTATTCAGAAAAGTGATCTCCCTCTCACTCCTGTAATTACGTATTTGAAGCCCTAAAGTATTCCCATTAAAACCTTACTTCATGCATGTCGTCAGTGGAATTAGATACTACAGTACATTTCTAAGAATAAAAGGATCCGAGCGGCAAAGACAGACAATGATAAGCATGATATGAAAGGAAAGCAAGGGAATAAGAATGTGGATGCTGCATACATTGAGACAATTTGAATCAGTGATCTACTAATTATGTTGGACAGATACAGATGCACTGCCTTGTTGACAAAGTACTGTAATAGATTTTTACCACCTATAGCTTGTTTTTTTTTTTTAAACAGCTATTTCAGTTTGCAGAGAAAAGCGTGACATCTTCCCTTTTTTTTTTTTCGCCTTTGGATAAACATTTCTGTCTTCATCCTAGACGATGCACTAGAAGATAGGAAATTATGATGTTTATGTTCGTCAGATGCTGAAATGATTCATTCTCCTCTGCATGCAGATGGAGTGATGAGTACGAGCTCCACCCATTCCTCTGTTTTCAGCGATGCACAGGGCATATGTGTTCTATTATGCAGCTGGGAAATGGAGACCTTCACACATGCTCATTCCCTCATTTCCACTGTACTACAAAAGTAATTAGTGGCAGTGGCAGACAAACTATCAGACTATCATGCTTACATTTACACACACGCCACACATATGATATATACTGTATGTATACACTGAGGAGTAAATTCCAAAGTATTAATGTACGGGATGAGCAGGTCACGTTTCTATGACAGACATAAAAGGCTGAATGACTTTTGTTTACAGAGCTTTGAAAAGGAAGTCTGGCTTTCAGCACAGAGGAATAAATAGGCATTGTGTGTAGTAGGGGAATGCTCTTCTTAAATGAAAATGTAAGAAATTAATGTGTCATAACTGCATTGTATGCTCACACAATACGCCATTCAGTTCAAATTGTATTTTATAAATAGCTTTGGACACAACAGAGCTCATATATGCCAATGCGGCCTATTGGAATTTGGCAGAATAAAGGCGAGGCTCTGAAAGAGAGATAATGTGTTTTTGGAAAGGAAGAGGCACAGCTATTTCTGGTTTGGGCTGTGAATTAACACTCTCATCAAGTCTTTCACCTCAAAGCTTCCCTCTCCCCCTTTTTCTTGTCTGCTGGTTACTGACGATGAATGCTATTGATAGCTTTTTACAGGAAATATCACATTTGCCCCTGTGACCCCTCACAGAGTTAGCTTTTTTTCCTGTAGGGGTTAAAAAAAATGAAAATAGATAAATAAATGAATGAAAGAGAATAGCTCAGGGTCCCTTGACAGACAATGAGAAGTGTCTGTGTAGAATATCAATGAAACATAGTTCACACTGGATTTGCCCTCATGAATAACACATCTCTACTAATAGGAGGGAAATGGTTCATCTGTAGGGCTGCGTGACTCTGCCCATCATTAGACTGGACAAACTCAATTTCCTGTGTCTTTCTAAAAGCTCTGATAAGGGCCGTACTGTTTTTGCCTCTGGTATTGGTTGGACACAAATAACATTTGAATTCAATCCACACTCAATGGGTGTTTATGTTCATGTTCGTGCAAATAGTGGTTAATAATGACTAAACAATGTACGTGTACTAAATGAATTACTGAATAAAACCTGACCGACAATATGTGCATGTGTCTCCATTACCCGGTACAACTACGGAACAGTGTGAGAACAGTATGTTATGCTTTGCTTCAAATTAAATGATTTCAATCAGGGGGCGTCAAAGTCATTTTACTTCATGTGCTATAAACAACCCAATGTGATCTCAAATGTCTGGATGAGTAAAAAAAATAGGATAATAACTTAATTACATTATGAACATGTTTTATAGTTACAGCTATGATTTCACAAGAACATGAGAATAAACCTGAACTACAATATACAGTCTGAAATTTGTCAAGAACAATGTTATGCTTCATTTTATCATTTACACATATGCATTACAACCAGAGCCGGCCCAAGGCATAAGCGAACTAAGCGCCTGCTTAGGGCCCCATAACCACTAGGAGGCCCCTTAGAGCAATTAGGGGGAAAAAAAATTGTTTTTGCATGCATAAGTGACGATTTATATACAATCAAAATTATACTGTTATACAAAAACACACTTTTAGTGCAGTGCTTTTGATGTAGGTCTAGTGATTCTTCCTGCCTCTGTTAAAATGTGAAAACTCTGCTGCACCATAATGTGTGCCTCCTATCGTGTAGTGTGCACTACGCATCCAACTCACGAGTACTTTCAATCAGAACAATCTCACAAAAAAGGACATACCCTTCTGTTGCTGACAAAAGAAAGAGAAAGAGGAGAAAAAAAAAATAGAGGGCCCCAAAATCCAAATTGAGGCTTGGCTCTGATTACAACTCACAGATCACAGTGGATCTACTAATGCACAAAGCATTTACTAACAGGCATAACATTGTTAAAATTGCATTTCTCTTTCTTAAGAAATCTCAGTTTTTTCATGGGTTGTTCGCATTTTTTGGTGGAAGGATAGTTTGTAAATGTAGGCATTTTCTTACTGTATTTTTTTTTAACTTTTGCAATGTTTACATGAAACAAAAATAAAAGTTGGGAGTCATTACAGTCATTATAGCTGAATATGACCTCTGAACTAAAATGAGTGTTCCATATTCAACACCCTTGACTATTTATATCTCCAGTGTAATTTTTATACTTTGAAAATTCATCCCTTTGCTGGGCCAGTTTTGGTGGGCTGTATGTTTGACACCCCCAATTTAAACACTGTGATATTGATGGTTTAATGCTCTATTTTATAAGCTCCGAGGAGATCAGGCTTTTGCTGCTGCTGGTCCTAAAACCCACCTGTTCTCCTCGACCGAACTCGTGCGATGTTGATATTTTGTTGTTTTATATTTTAACTTGTTTTATTTATTTGATTTTATCTGATTTAAATATTTTTATGCTTTTAATAATTTAGATTGTGTTACTGGTGTTCTGTACAGCACTTTGGTCCACTGTGGTTGTTTTGAAGTGCTTTATAAATAAAGTTGGACTGGACTGGATTTTAATATTGTTTTATGCCTTATTACTATAGTGTTTTTATGTATGGTTTTAGTACTGAGTTTTACGATGTGTTTTATGTTTTTTAGTGTCTTTTGTGACTGTTGCAAAAGACGTTTTATCTCAATGAGCATTTTTTTCTGGTTGAATTAAGGTTAATTAAAAAAAATAAAGAAGGGTGAAACTGATGCACAAAAGCTATTATATATCTTTAAAGTATAGAAAATACAGCAGTAATTGCACAAACCAAAATCTCCTGAACTGACTTGTTAATTGTATAGATTATTGCCATGGTTTCGGACTGAACAGTACACTCTCAGCTCTACTAATATTTGTGACCTGCCACACTTTTGCTCCTCTGCTGATATTTGTTTCTTTCTTTTTTCTTTTTTTTTAACAGCATGCTGCAGAATGTTATAGATTTTGTCTCATTTTACAGTCTCGCTGCAGGCAATATTGGCTCATGAGGTGGCCTGACTATTCTTATGGTGAATGAAAGGAAAATGGAAGAGAACAATGACAATGCTGAGGTCTCTCAGAAATACAGAGGCACGGAAACATTTCAGCAAATAGAGAGATTTTTCACACACTCACAAGCTTGTACGTGCCTGCGACTTGCTGGAGATGGAGCATCATAACTTCTAGACAAATTTAGAAATTGCCAGGGATCTAGTTCTAATAATGGTTCTGGGGCTTTTCCTGGAAAGCCCTCATGTATGCTCAGTCATTTATTCACCATCTTTCTCTGTGAGATTGAAGATTTGAGATTGGATATTTTAATCCAGTATATTGTAAAATGATCAGAGGCCCAAATTACAACACCCAAGCTGTTGTTGTGATTTGCATTTGTTTTTTGTTTTCCATGTTTGATTTGCTTAATTGTGCTTTGTGTGTCTGCACAGTATGTGCTGCAAAACTATAAACTGTCACCGCTCTTCAATGGTGTCACCATTTCCTGCACATTAATTACCATTTGATCACGCTTCTGTCAGGCTGGCTCTACTTCAAGAGATTGAACTGCTTTATATTTTTCACGGCAACCTGGTCATAGCAAAATGATGGCACACAGCGCTCGGGAAATATGGAGTCCAGACATGTAGTAGAAGGCTGGTATACATAGTGCCAAGATGTGTCAGAGTCAAATAGACCAGTAGGTTTGCAGCATTATTAGTATTTGTGTGTGCTAAGAGCTGTTCTATAGCTGTTTTGTGAGTAGGAGTGGCTGGTCAGTGAGAAGGCCCGGTCGATTTCTCACAATTTGTACCGACAAATGACAAATTGGTCTGAAGTAGTAAGTGAAAATAGTAAAATACTATAAGACAAACAGTATTTTTGTATAGAAAACTGACAGAAGTCTCTAACATCAACCTGCAGACTGTTGTGGGCTGCATTGATTTCACACACAAACACATATAAAAGCAAGCAAATCAGCAGGAAGTTGAACATAAGAAAGAGCAGAGACTGTGAGTGACAGCAGTGTTTCTAGGGTTGAAGTATCAGTGGGTCTAAAAATAACTCTGCTAAACAAGCAACGCCATATGGAGCATGTACAGAATAAAGGGGGAGATGGGTGGGGAGTGTGCAGGTGAATAAAACTTCCTTATTTCAAGGGTGGGATTTAAAGAGACTGTGAAGCCTGTGGATGGCTGAGGACTGAGCTACCCACAGATGTTTAATACCTATTTTAATTAACAGTCTTAATGGAAGTCTAGTAGGTGTTAATTCCACTTGCAGGCACATCTGTACCTGCTGATCCTTTGCTCTTCACGCTTTTGCAGCATTCTGTTAAATTTTGGTAAATGCCATGTGGCATGTATGCGCACACTGAGATGCAAATGCTCACACACTCACACACTCACACACTACACAAATGCAGCCAAATCGCTGTTTGGAGCAACACTACCAGCCACCAACTACATTCATTCATCATGACAGCACAAAGCCAAATGATTCAAATATATTGCACTCCCTTTGGCAGTATTGCACTACACTGCCCAAACTAAACTAATGGTTCTGCCAAACCTATAGAAATCATCCAAAGTGTATCCGTATGTAGTTTATATACTGTAGTTCCATTAAAGTGATACAGAGCATTTATAATACAATTCCCGTTGGTGGAGTGGTTAATAATTATCTTTCATAGATGATGGTCTGCAGCTAGATGCTTTTACTTCAAAGGTGTAGAAAATTATCTGCATTACTCTCCTCTCAATGCACAGGCTGAAAGTAAACGGACAAAACCCCTGCAATGACAACCTGCATAATACTGTGAATGACACAAAAAATTACATGCATATCAGATTTTTTTTTACTGAACCCTGTCTTTGGTAATTCATAAGTTTAGGTTGTTGCTTTGATCATTTTTTCAAAGCCTAGTCTTATTATGCATACCATCTAATTTTGTTGTCATTTAATTATTTTCTTTGTTGTTGAATAAAGTCAGTGTAAGGTCCTTTCTACTTGCATCAAGAACTATAATTGCATAGTCTTCTCACACTACATTATTAATGTCTGTTACATTTTGTTGAGCAGACTTTGGAGTGGAGTTTAGTGCTGTCAGCAGCAGACTGGACTGCTGTCAGTCTGCCTGGCTTGTCCAGTTGCAGCATCTTGTTCAATCACGCACAATGTATGTCAATGACAGAGTGCAACACAGCCAGTCATTGTGTCTGTATCAGAGTGACAGCTGAGTTGTGATGATGTTGTGACGGCGAGCAGAGAGGAAGAAAAAGAAGCAGCTCAACCCAAATAGAAACTAAAGAAACAAAGACAAAAAAGACCAGATAAATGTTGCTTCAAATTGTCACTGTGCAATTATGCAAATATGTGTAACATTGGCCACTGATACTAGAGTTAGTCTAACCAGAGAACCAGGTTTTAGGCCTTGTGTCTGAACCACAGGAAGAATCACTGAGTCACTAGCAGCTTGAGGGCTGCTGCTCTTTTTTCTGACCCTGCTCTTTGATGTTTCTGTGGAATGGGCCAAACAAGTTGTGAAATTTCCCTGTGGAGTTAATAAATTAGCACATTATTTTAATACAGTAGAGTAAAATGGTCAAAGCAAGGCTGTAGCCAAAAGTAAAATCTGCTCTTTTTTAGAATTATCAATATGCAAATATTGAATGCAGTACTAATCAGTCTAATGGCAGGCTGAAGTACTCTGTAATTTGTCTCAATCTGCTCTGTATTTGTATCTCAGTGATCTTAATTTCGGATACCTGTCAAAAACTGTAATCGTTCTGAGGACTACCTCAGAGATGTTAAATGCCTGAATTAACAATTTCCATGCTACAACACAACTGATTGCACATTATTTGGTGTAAGAGTATTTGTTTATTTATAAAATTGGGCTGGGACTGAATAAATTGTGTTGTTGAGTTTTGTTGTCAACTCAATAGCCTTCATAAATAGAGAAAATATAGACTTTTTAAGACAAACTTTACATCCTGGCATAACTACTGAACACCAAAAGTTAAAATACAATATTGTTGATGATCGTAGATCTAGAGGTTACAACCTACATAGTTTGGACATGCACGTATACATACAGGTGGTATGTTCTAGGCAGTGATGCATACTAAAAGTGTTTTAATGGTTAACTAAGCTTACATTTTTAATGATTCGATGTGTTTTGGAACCATCAGGTCAATATAGCTTAGACTGAAATCTAGCATTTTTCAGTTCACTGGCCTCCACCTGCAAGTAGTCCTTACGTGATTCTCTTAAAACAAATTGTAAGGTACCTTCCTGCTGTAGCAGCTGCCTTCTTGCATACAAACCTCTTGCGCCCTAGATTCAACAGATCAATTATTCATAGCAGGTGAGAGTTTGGTGCTCCATGTACATAAAGGCACACACACACACATACAGAGAGATTCAACAGTCTCAGCTAATGGCTTCAAAGAGGCAAGGAGAAATGTGAAATCAAGCAGAAAAGTGTGTGAGGGAACAGCTATGCATTGTGGCTCATCAGTTCAAAAGGCACTGGGCTGACCAAGAGACAAAGAGGACTTACTGGGTTGAAGTCAGAGCTGAAAGTGCCTCAAGGGAGAACGAAACACACAACACGGACATATGTGTTTACACAGGTGAGCACAGTGCTGTATAGTAAACGCCTCAACTACTATGTCACTGCATGTACACATGCTCCTAGAATCTTTAATCAATAATGTAAATGCCGATCTAACTTAGGACGTACAAGCAATTAAAGAGGAGCATAAAATTACCACAAATTAAGGACGTGTGCATTTGCATCTATATAAATACACAGTGAGGAAGTGTTAATTTGAGCTTTTCTCAGTCATTAAGTGTCACCTTTCAAGTCAGTTCAGGAGTCCTCATCAGCACATTCTAAGAAGCACTTCTCATTAGCTTATTAGCAGGGACCGAGCTTTTTAAATGCTCAATATTTAGCACGTGGATAGATTTAAATGTACAATTCACGTTTTATTGTACAATGGTTTAATGCATAAAAATGTATCTTATAAAATCTGCACTGTCTTGGTTGTCTATATCCATGACACTGATCTACAGCCATGGATAAAATTATTAGACCACCTTTGTGTGCTTAATTTATTTTATTTTTTTTCCATTTTAATGCCTGATACTACAACAACAACTAATAATAATAATATTCATTCATCTTCTATACCCGCTTTATCCTCACTAGGGTCACGGGGGTCGCATGGAGCCTATCCCAGCTACT
>JAQQZY010000006.1:29500788-29512537 GCA_030068375.1 Ostorhinchus rueppellii | reverse complement strand
TTAGGTGCCTTGCTCAAGGGCACTTCAGCCATTACCTACTGGTTAGGGTGGGATTTGAACCTGCAACTGTCCGATCTCAAGTCCAACGCTCTAACCACTAGGCCACAGCTGCCCATGTAAGTAATGCACATGTATGGAAATAGCACAATTGAGAAAAAAAAGTTTTTTGTTTATTGATAGGCTGATGCGTTTTTTTTCCATGTCAGAGTAAATGAGCACAGATGAAATGAAAACAGGAGAGAACTTTTTACTCATGTCTTTCAATATAGTGTGAAAACATGTCTCTTATAACAGGTCATCCATTTTCGATGGATTGCAGAAACATTGGAGAAAGAGTTTTTTTTTTTTAAATATTTATTCTGTATTCTGTTTATTAGAGCCATATGTAATGCAGCCCACAGCACCACCTGATTTAGTTTCTTCTAACCATTTTACTGAAACACATAATTTGCATTTTTGTGTTTGTGTCTTTTCAAACGTTTGCTTCAAATTGGCTTGACATTTTATGAAAACACAGCTACTTGTCGTAAGAGTCTGCTAACGTCAACAAATAACCAGCTCTCACCTACTTCACATACCTTTAATGCATACTGTGTAGACCAAAGCTGCTTAGTCTACACAATGTTAAAATGTATAATCCTGAAGTATTTCTAGTAATCAGCAATGAAGTCCAGCTCAGGAGTGAAATCCTGATTATTGTAACCGAAGGCTGACTTTAACAGGTCTGGGGTGCTTGCAGTTTTTTTTTTTAATGAAGCATGAACATCTCTTTATGAAGACAATGATTATAAATCATAAGGAATAGAATGTATCCTTACAAATTCTGGACCTCCAATCACTTTACAACACCATTTTCAGAGTTCAGTTGATTGCCTTCTCAAAATCAGTGTGTGTGTGTGTGTGTGTGTGTGTTTACTTCAGAGAGTACAAAAGAGTGTGGAAAGAAAACACAACAGAATACAAACGAGATGAAGCAGAGGGGAAGAAGGGAAGTGGAAGACCTTGATCTTAAGAGAGTAATCCCTTTGCCTTTTCATTAAGTGCAGTTTTTCAGACCCTGAGTGCTTTTCCATTGATCCTAGTGTAATGTCAATTAATTAACTGTACTGGGCCTCTACAGGAATTATCACCTAAAAGGCTTTCGACACCCTCTGAGCAAACATGCTTAGACGTTTACTGTAACACTTTCTCAGGAAGAAAAAAAAAAGATGGAAAAAAATACAACAGCAAACAGTGGAATCTGGATCTGTTTTGCTTCCAACTGGAATCTATGTGGGTCTTTCCTCATGTTTAACTGTGCTAATCTGTCTTTATTCAGCCCATCTTTGGTTTTATACAGTCTAGCTTTAGCTGAGGAGGATAGCTTATATCATCACTTCATTTGTTCAGTGCTCTGCAGTGCATTTGAGTCACCATTCTATGTCCATGTCCAACACACACCTGGCCGTGCCTCCATACGGAGGCTACACACTACCGTTTACAGGCCCCTATTGGGAATTTTCTCCATTTTATAACATCAACAGTTCATGGATATTACCTGTGAGGTATTCTATAAACGACCAGAGTAAAGTCTCAGTAGCACATTCAAATTACCGTTCCCCTTTCTCTCTCATTATTTACTCTCTCCTCCCTTATGCCATGTCCTCCTTGCTGTTTAATTGATTCTGTTATTGTTTTTCAAAACTACAAAGCAGGAGGCTTCACTGGATGAAACACAGTCACTGTCTGGTTGTGATTAAAGAAACCACAGTCTGGCTGTTAGAGATACTATAGCAGCTTATGGGATTTTAGTGAGTCACTGAAAAGCACAACACCAAACCAAATATTTTCTTCAGTGTGTTTCATCACCAAACCTTCAGATATTCAACCATGGATTTCTTATACTTGTTAGTTTCACCAGATGTCTGTGTTTTATTCATGAAGAAGAGGATCATGACAAATCACTTGATTATTTTAAGAGACATCTCAGTGTTTTACATGTCATGAGGGTTGCTGCAGTGCTACAGCTCTGCCGTTTTTAGTTGCTATTTTGCTTTCCTCTTTTCTATTGTAAACCTGAACCCTCTGGAGGCAAACCACACAAACTATTCTGCTTTGTGAGTGCTTTCCCCCACTCAGCTGCTTGTCTGCATGCAACTACCACTCACTAGTGAGTGCTCCCAATCCCCTCTCTCCTTATAAAGCCAAGTGCCTTGCTGCAGACGTTCCACAAATAAGTGGTTTACCCCCCCCCCCCCATATTGATGGCCTGAGACTAATTTTCGTTGCATGTAATGACATGGTCCCTTGAACTTTTTGACGTATGACCAAAAAAAGTGCCTGCACTGAATATTGCAGTTGAGTCATAAACAACAATGATATTCAGACAAGCAGTTCCAAAAGGCGCTGTCAGACTCCATCTTAGTTCATATAGCTGGATGATGAAACATGATTCCCTCCAGCCAATCCCCCCACCCTTTCTCTCCTTGAAAACGGATAACGAGAAGTAAAGTCAAGGACAGTGAGAGAGAGAGAGAGCCAGTGAGGGGTTTGTTTACACAAGAAATTGTGAGTGTGGTATTTCAAAGACAGAAGGAAAGGAAAGACAGAAATGTAGAAGGAGGAGAGGAGGAATGAGTCAGTACTGATGAATAGAGAGAAAGAGAATAAAGAGGAGGGCACATACTCATGTAAAAAACAGAGGAAATAAACATTCAAGATGTGTTAGTGAATTAAGCCAACTTCTACTTAAGAGTAAAATGTAAAAATAAGCACTTACATTGAATGAACACCACAAACCCTGTGAACGCCCTTCTAACATTGGACCAAAAATCCTTTGTCAACCACTGCTTATCAGAAGGAAAAGAATTTGAGAAAACTTCACAACCATTTAGCACTAAACTGGCAGATTGTCCTGTAGCTGCAAGCCAGAACAAACTAGAAAAGACAAATACAGAGACCATGGCCATAGTTTGGTCATTAAGACTGGTGGACTGGACTCAGGCAAACCTGGCAACCCAGGGAAAACAGACGGCATCAGCTCTGCCAGGAATGAAACAGACACAACAGCTGTCCCTGTTTACATTGTAGCATACATAAAGATAATAAGAAATAAAGTCTTTATCAGACTATAACACAAATACTGAGAATTTGTCAAACTTTCGGACAAAAAAAAAATAAATTTTTTTTAGTAAATTAGGAGAACCAATACACAACACATTGAACTCTGAAAGCAAAAGAAGAGCATCTAAAAGTACTGAGCGTCTTCAAAATCGGGCTTTGTTTAAGATTTTTCTGTTTTACTGCCTGTTTTTATTTCCCCAAAAATCTGAAAATGTAATGATATATTTGAATATCATTACATTATATGTAATGATACGTAAGCGATCCATATCTAGAGGCAAAAATAACAGAAGATTTAAAATGGTTACTCATTGAAATCTGTGTAACAGATTATTATTTTCAACAGATCTACCAGTACTGTGTTATACAACTGTGTTTATTTGATCTCATTGATTTTTTTTTTTGTCTTTAACAAGCATCTTTTATTTAATAGTTTTTTTCTTTTCAATTATTTATTTCTAAAGATATTTTTGATAAAAGTCAGCTCTGTTGTAGGCTAATGTGGTTTTATATTCTGATGTGGTACGTGGAATAATGAGAAAACTCTTTTTTTTTTTTTACATTCTGAATATCTCAAAAGAAGTGAATAAGTGCTATCAGAAGTAAAAACTGAATAAGTTGAAGATTATGCTTTCGGTTTCAGTGTGCAACGCAGGACTCCTTCACAGCAGACTGACCAAGCCTCATAAAGCACCCCTACCTTGCATATCTCCCCATTGGGGCTATTATCTTCACACCTCTCTGCTCTCACCATCACAAATGTTACCTCCTCACCATGTCACCCTCTCTCACCCACCTATTCTGCTCTACCCTCAGGCAACATTGTTGGTAGGGTGGCTTCAGAGGTTAAACTGGGCCCCAGTCATCCATGAGAAGCAGTAATGGCCAAAGCCCAAACTCAAACACACCAAGTTTGCCAAAGTGATTCTTTCTGTCTGCTGAACTCACACTGTTGACAAAATAACAAACTTGATATGAGCACAGCACTTATGAAATAGATAAAAAGTACTTTGTAACAGGCAAATAACAGACGAGCTCATAATTATTAGTATAAACAATAAAAAATGGCTTGAAACGAACCAAATAGAGTGATAAGCTGGAAGTCAATACAAAAATCAGATCACTCTGTCTTTCTGAATGACAAAATAGTGTCGCCTAAGAATGGACTCGTGAGATTCACAAGGTTAGGCGATAAAAGAATGAATCTGGTGAGCAAATGTGGTAAAAATCTAATTTCTTCTCCACAAAAGCTTTGAACATGATCATTTAACAAAACTTCCTGCTATTTGTAAGCCATTTTCACCAAAATGAAAGACTCTTTTCAACGACTTAACAACCATCTGAATAAAAAATATTCAGATTGCAGCATAAGCGAAAGACAGACCATTTACAATAATGTCTTTTTGGTTTTCTAAGCAATTTTGAAGTATAGAAAATTGAAATTAAATTCACTAATATAGGTGGCATTAAAATATGAGTTGGTAACACATTGAACAAGTAAAGCTAAAATACAGTTGACAAACAATAGGTGTTTTAGTGCCATGTTGGACTTGAATTCTACACTAGTGGCTTTTCCATTGGACATCTGTGCAAAACTTTACTGATATTTACTAAATGTCAAACAAACAGAAGTGCATAATGTTGGTTTTTCCATTAAATCACAATAGTAATGATTTGTTTATTTATTATCGTGAGATAAGACAAGAAGTCATTCCATAAACATGGCAATGAACATAAATATCATGTTGATTTACAGATATATTCATTATTATTATATATTACCCCTCTATCCTGTACTAAATTTAAAAAATTATTCAGTTTTCTGGTGTGTCCACCCATACCCCACCATGTTTCTTTTAAAACTATTCTTCACTTGTAACGTCTGTCAACATCGGGTTTTTTTTTTTTTTTTTTAAATTTCATGTGACTAGTTGTGGAAAATGTTTTTCCCCTGTAGTTTTATGCGTGAAAAACCACCTTTTAGCAGCGCAAAAACTTTTGATGAAAAACCAAGAATTTTTGCGAAATTGTAATTTTTTCATTCAGTAAATGTTTATGCAGAAGTTATATTTATGCAATTTGAGGAAAAGCAACTAGTGACTGTATTTCCATCAGTATCCTGGATCTAATTGAGGGGTTTGGACTATCACATCTTTGTGTTTGTGCATGCTAGCACTGTATCCTGTTTTCAATATCCCAGATACAACCTCATCTCAGTTTTGAGAAGCACAGATACTCTAGCTGGAGTGCTCCGATTGTATTCAGGATACTGTTACATGTATATGCCTTGTCCCACTTACAGACAGTTGTGGCACAAGCACAAAAAGGACGCAACAGAAATACAAACACTGTGCCACTATGGAAATATTCTACAACCAGAGCTACAGAGACACAGGTTTTCCCTTTCAGGAATGACAAAATGTAATCTACTAAAGCGGTGGAAAACTGACACTTTAAAGTCAGTAGTAAAACAACCAACAGGGCATCAGGCATCAGCTTCCCCCAGAAACACACTCCAGAAACATGACTGTGGATTAACATTAAAACCAGTCTCTGAACTCCATCGTGATGACACTCTGGCATCAGTCACGGCTGCAGATCTTCCTCCTCCTCCTTCTATGTGGTGACAGTGACAGAATAACAGCTGGAGGACATGTTTACCTGTTGATCTCGTCTCCCACTTCTTGCATTAGATGAGTATTGGTAAGACAAATCCGCAAGGCGGTGTTGTCATTTCCTAGACCTAAGTCAGCTGTAAACCAAAGGAGCCTTGTTTTTTTACAGACACAATAACTTTAAAGTTAAGGAGCAGGTACTGAAATGTCACCCTTTATGTTGTAAAAATCACACAGACAGCAGTAATGGCTATTATTTATCATGTATACAGGGATATGAGTGTCCAGATTTCTCTTCTTGTCACGTAAATGCCACATCCTGAATACTGGGATCATAAGTGGGACACTGGTGTGCATGTAAACACAGTCAGTATAAATCTTCAGCTGGTTTATAATAGTGGTCATTCTGTATGGATGGCAGCATTGTCACCCTGGAATAAACCACTCCCATCAGCTTTTACTTTTCATTTATCAGCCATCTATAAATTGCTCATAAATCCTTTTTAATGGATGCGGTGGACTAATATAGTCTTTGATGATTCTGCAAATTCAGTGTAGGAGTAAGCTCTTGGGTTTCTGCAAGGAATACCAGTTATTTATTTTGTGGAAAACTGGATACTTAGCAAAAATGTAATGTTAATACATCAGGCTATTAGCTACACCTTTTTACTACAATCAGCGTGAATGCTATAGTTTACTTTGATCCAGCCTCATGTACACCATCCTACCGGTGTAAATCCTCATTAGAGCTTCAAATGTGTATTGATCTGCTGCTAAAAATAGCCCCAAACAAATTCACTATTTACTCCTCTCTGTGTAACATTAAAAAACAAAAAACAGAGCCCAGCTGTTTAAGACATGAAGGACCTTTTTTAATAATGCATTTCAGCGGGGCAGACAGTATACAGAGGTCAGAGGCTGTTAAGAGATAAACACGCTGATGGGTTTGGTTCATTCTTAGGATTTCTTGTCAAAACCGTGTTGATCCTCAGTTCAGTCTCCCTAGCTTAAGGTCTGCTTTTTTTCTTTTTGAGTTGTCATGTGCTGGCTGTTGATGTCTACGCCTTGTACATTTTCCCATGCCAGAGTAATAATGTTTGTAACCGAAACGTGAAAATGCAAAAGTATATCTAAAAAAACCAAAAAAAAACCCAACAAATAAAAAGATAATTTTCAGAAATATACTCTGCCTGTTGTTAAATTTTTTTATTTTTTTTTTTTCAGTGAATATAGTGAACAAGACAGAACAAGCAGGAGTATCAGACATAAAAGAGATGAAGTTCAGTCATTAGAAAACCTCTTAGGACCACGAAATGGTTCGATACAAATTTATGAAGCAAATCAGCCAGTACTTGATGTTCTTGGAGCCAATTCTGGATGTTCTGTTTTCTACTTCCCTTGTGGAAATAAATGCCCGCGAATCTTTGTAGGAAATTTTCCTGAGTGGAAAAAAATATATATATATATTCCCCTGCAGGGAAAAATGAGATATGTGAGAGTATATAGGCTGTATGTGGGCTAGGGGAGAGGCAGGGGGAGTACGTACAGTAGTTTTGCATAAAATGATAGTGGGGCTGATTAATTTGCATTATATGGTTATTTGGTCTAGACAAGCACAGACTAGTGTGATATTACTGATAATTAGAATTAAATTATTGTACAATTTCATGGTAAAATAATCAACCAGGGATCCCACACATAATGCTAATCTTAGACAATGTGTTTAATAGCTGGTATTCTCTTAGAATCAAACCTGGGGGTTAGTTTTACCGCTGGCAAGGTGTAGTTTCTATGATGTACTACACCTACACTACTCTTTGAAAATCATACATCTTGTTTTTATGGTAAATAAAATGGTGAGTAAATGAAAAGAATATGCTAATACTCATTTGCTTTGTGCAAAATTTTCTTGAATCGATGTACTGCTAAAATGACAGTAAAACTACATCATATTACCGGCTATCAGTGCAGTATTAAACACTAAATTAATCCTAATTTCACATCACTTGAAATCTATGAATTCCATTCTCATCCATAGTTTATCAGTGAATGTAATGAATCTTTTTTTCCAGACACATAATGTGATCTTTACTCTCTACTTTCTCTGTTACTTAACGTTATTCGTATATTAGACACTTATGCTGCTAAACCATCTATGACATTACAGGGTATTTGTCTGTTTGGGGACCACTCTGCTGAAATACAGATTTCCACTGTTAGTAGCAGGATTGTAATACTCTTAATTTATGCGATATGTGGATTATCCCCCGCGCTATATGAAAGAATAACAACCATGGAGCTATAACAACACCCTGAAAAGGTTGTGACAGATTGTAAGAATTTGGTCATTTTAATACCGTGAAGCGCTTCATAATTTCCACCAAAACAGCTTCTGTCCTGACCTAATTTTGCAAATGTACTATTCCTGCATCCTGCAAGATAACTCAGACATATTTGACCCCTACCCAGAATCATAGTGGAGGGTACGAGACTATACAAGACTACAGTCACATCATTGTGTACTGGATTTCACTGAACATTACAAATTCACACCTAAAAAGACAACAAAGTAACAAGATTATACTTGGATTTGATGGACGTCCTTTTATTATTTGTTTGTCAACAGTAGCAGCTTTTCAATTGGACATCTGCACAAAACTTTACCGATATTTACTAAATGTCGGAAAAACAGAAGTGCATAATGTCAGTCTTTCCATTAAATCACAAATGGGATGATTTGTTTATTTATTATCATGAGATAACATGAAAAGTCATCCCATAAACATGGTGGCAAATGTAAATATGGTGTTGATTTACAGATATATTCATTATTATTATTATTATCTATTACTTCTCTATCTTGTACTAAATTTTAAAAAATGATTCAGTTTCCTGGTGTGTCCACATATACCAGACCAGACCAGACCAGACCAGACCAGACCAGACCGCCATGTTTCTTTTAAAACTCTTCTTCTTTGGTTGTTGTAACATCTGTCAACATCTGTTTTTTTTGTTTTTTTGTTTTTTTTAATTCCTATGTCTTTCCATTTTGCATGATATACCATTTGCACTATGGATGAAAAAACACCTCTTGCCAGCACAAAAACTTTGAAACGACAAACAAGAGTTTTTATCTGCAAGTTACAGTTGCACAATTTAAGGGTCAATGGAAAGCCAACTAGTGTCCTATCTATATTTCAAACTAGTGATAATTCACAAAACACATACCCACACATGTACGATTTTTTTTATTCCAATTACTTCAACTGCAGATCACTCAACTCAAAAACTGCTTTTCACAAAAGTAACCAATCTATCACGTGACCTTATACTCCACACATTAAGAGGAGGATCTGTGACAGAAGATTCCATTGATATGATTAAACATGCTTCCAATATGGTTGAAAATTCACACATTGGAAGATTTGCAGAAATATGCAGACAAACAGTGAGTCAGAGGTGAGTTCGGGTGCAGGTAACATCAGCTGCACCAGCCAAACGCTATGTAAGAATTTGCATCAGGCTTTTGTGAACTATACGTTTTCTGCAACAAGGCTGATTTGCATTAAAAGGGGATAATTTTGCACAATATGCATGTATAAGCCCTGATTTACATCCATTCAAGCACAACATGGATGCTATCTGCTTGGCAGTGCAGTTTGCAGTGACTCATTTGCACCTGTTTTCTGCCGACAAAAGTCAGGCCTTTTGTCGAGCTCGGACTTTTTTCACATAGCAAACCAACTGCTGTTAGCTGAATTAGAACTGGGAGCCATATTTGTTCCAGACCCAAATCACACTTGATCATCTGGTACCAGAACATAGCACCTGAATCCCTACATCCCTGACTTCATACTTTATACAAAAAGCCACATGCGGGAGAGTGTGATCGGTGAAAAACGAGCTAACATACCCACTGCGCTGATATTCTCCCTGCACTCGGTTTGCATCTACGTTTGACACATTTTCATTTTGTTTTGGCTCTCTCAAGTTCAGAATCTTTGCAATATGACATCTAGCATGCCAACATTTTCTTGTGTATGTTTGATGTGCCCCCCCATAAGAGCCTTGTGGAGGGTTTGTGTGGTATTTCGTGTGAGAAGCTTTAAGATGTGGGCTCCTTAAAGGCGTCACACTGAGCTCCACTCTCAGTGAAATACAGTCTACTATCAGGTGGAGTTGTTGCCAAGCAAAATGTTCCCCCCCACTGCATTTATTTATTTTGTTATCTGGTTTTGTATGCTTGAGTCCCGCTGTTTTACTGCATCTTATATTTTTCTTCCAGTCATCCATATATCTACATAATGTCATACATTTGAAACTTAATTAAATATAATGACCACATTTGTATTACACCAAGAACCACTTCCATACTTCATCTTACACAAACCATTACTACTAGGGGCCTAAAGAATGTAAAAATAGTCAGACAGACAACTTTTAAGCAAATGAAGATGCTAAATTTACAATCTGTTTAGTATCTGATCACTCTATTGTCAAACTTTGATTTTCCAGACATGCTACTAACTACTAACAGTCAAATATCCAATATCAAAAATTTTCTGAACATACTGACAAGTTTTGAAACTATCACTACTTACAGCTGCATTGCAATACAAACACAAACAATTGTATTCTGCAGAGCCTGGGTTGAAGAAAATGTAATTTATTGTTAAAAGGGCCTAGACTAAAACACTGAAATTAATCAAAGGAACAATACCATTTTCTAAACTGAATGACAACTGACACTGCTATCATTAAATTCCCCAACCCAGCATTGTTATCTACACACAGCCCACATGTTTCAAAGTATAAATCTGCAGAGAGATAATGCACTGCGCCCTGTATTCAGAGAAAAGCTGAAAATGAACCTTTTGTCTCCCAGAGACTAATGACAGTGGTGGAGTTTGAGAAATAGTGATGCTGAAAAATATTGTGCAGTGAATGCTTCTCAGTCAAAAAGAATTATTTCCCCTTAAATGCAGGATATTTTTTGTATGCCTTTACTCTCTCTCTCTCAGTCTCTCTCTCTCTCTCTCTTTTTGACACGTACTTTGGTACTCCGGGATTTCATTCAATGGATTGCTCCAGTTAGAAATGACAAAACAGAAATTGGAAGCATATTTCTCTTACAGAAATAACTGAGCTGGAGCGAGAGAAGTGCTGCTGATGTGTTGAGGGATGAAGAGCAAAGCACTGCATGGACTTCAGAGCATTTCATATTTTTACAGTCCACCTGCCCCACAGATACTGGCATTGATGTGCATGAGACTGATGAACACATTTGTATTAAATGCTGGAAAAGCAACAGGACCTCTTTTGAGCTCCATGTTACTGGCAAAATAATATCTGCTATGGACCATTTTGTACATTTAGAAATGTAACATAGTAAGCTGCTTATGAGTTGAGGTGCTGCTAACAAACTAAATTGAACTCTATTTACTATTAAAGGTGCAACTTTTTCATTTCTGAACCTGATTCATGGAGTTTGGATATCAGCTGATACCTGGTACCGGTATTTAATTTTCTATATAGCGTGTTTTAAAGCTGCAGAGGATGAAAGTTCAGGAAAAACCAGAAGAACCACCACAATTTCCCAAGCTTTCCTACAGCAGAGTCATGTGTTAGGTCACATCCGACAGAGTTAGCGCTGTTTGTCATATATTTATCCCCCCTACCTATCTGATAATACCTACGATTAGCCAACAAGCAGTGTCATTGAGAGGTTTTTCTGCAACCTAAAAACTACAGGGTAGGAATAGATGATAAAGTGATGTGTCCTCTCAGAACTATATGTATTATTATATTATATATTATATATTTTACCCTTAATCTTAGTGCCAAGCCATTTTATCAAGTTGTGTATGTGTGTGTGTTTGTGTGAGTGTGTTTTCAAGTGTGGGCGTGTGTGTTTGTGTGGAGGGACGGGTCTATTCAAGGGATGGGAGGGACCTGCTTTTATTATTATTATTATTATTATTATTATTATTATTATTATTATTATTATTATTATTATTATTAATAATAATAAT
>JAQQZY010000006.1:29489556-29500688 GCA_030068375.1 Ostorhinchus rueppellii | reverse complement strand
GGAGGCAAATTCTCGCTTGAAAAGTGCTATATAAATAAAGTTTGATTGATTGATTGATATGCTGAAAGGTAATTATGGATTTTTATCAGACACTGCATCTTTAATGCATGGGAAAGACTGGGATTATTCTGATTTTTAAACTCTGAAAGCTAAAAAAATATTTATTTTTGTCACTTTTTGGCTTATGGGTGATGACCTCATAGCAGAAGGTCCTGGGATATGGTTGGATTCCAGTGCTGGGGCCTTTCTGTGTGGAGTTTACATACGTGGGTTCTCTCTGAGTTCAGCTTACACCTTAATAAGATAAATTAGTCAATGTAATCACCAGCAGGTCTAAGTGTGAGACCTGCTCATCTGTATTTGTCTGCACTGCGATGAACTGGTCTTTGCACTGTGATCCATACTAATCTGTACCTACAGGTCTACAGCGCAACTCTCAGATCAATCACAGAGCTGAACTAAACCGATTGACCTTTGGACCCGAGCCATAGTCATGATACCTGATCCAGTTCTCAGGATCAGACTGATATCTCATATCCATAGCATGCATTTCTACCTACTATCTACTATCACTTCATATTTGTTGCATAAATGTGACGTACCATTTGGGGGTGAGTCTTTTGAGGATATACAGTGCAAATCTGCATTTAGATGCTTGAGAAAAGGATATAAAAATGGGGAAATTTTGGTCAAAAATCATACATTTGTACTGTTTTGATTGTAGTTATAGTTCAAAGTCTTTGATCAAAACTTCAAGTCTGATTACGTAAATACAACTGAATTTATACTGTTTTGTCAGAGATTTTGAAGATGTTTTCATCCTAAACAAGTGGTTCTTACTTGGTCTGAATTCAGGACCTATTTTCAAGCCATGATCCAAACTGATAAACGTTAAAATTATTTTAAGTTCAAATATATTTAATAGAAACAAGGTGTGTGAACCTGAGATAAAACAGAATATCACAGTATGCCAACACAGAAGACAAGTTTCAAGATAAACCAAAATGACCAACAAATGGTAATGCTAAAAAGAGAAATATTCCCTTTAACGCTAAATTAGGTACATTTAATAAAAAAAAGTGCGCTCAATTAAAAATCAAAAATGCTTTCAGTCACCTCTTGAAGAAGGTTTTTGTCCTCAATGTAGGTAAAATCATATCCAAAGTAGTCTGATGTAGTCATACCTAAGTTTTGTTATAATATGAATACAAACTTTTGGGTCTTCTTTTATGTTGTGAATTGTCTGGTGTTAATTAGCATTACAGCACATTACTGCCACCTACTGTTGGGGAGTGTTCAGCTCTGTAAAAAAACAAGTGGTGCCAGGTATAATAAACCCCGCCCCTCACTTGTATTGTAGCTTATTTGGGCATTGATCCCGCTGATGTCATCATGTCTATACATGTGCTGACATCAGACTTGGCACCTATATAGAGGCAGTTGATACGCTGAAGTAAATTGAAACAAAATGGATGTTTTCGTAGACATTTGAAAATTTGCCCATTATAAGCAAACGGGAGGGAAAAAAAAAAATTAAAAAATGATAACTGTGACCTACTTTTCCTAAAATGTCACCACATCTGTTCTGGGTCACTGGCAATCTGCAAACCCAATTTGTTATGAATTCAACCAGTATTTTTGCTGCTACAGACATGTGAATTTTCAGCCATTATAATTAAATGGGGGGGAAAAAAGATTTTAAAAATGTAGAAAAAATTTGAAGTTTGACATACTGTTCCCAAAATGTAATGACATCTATTCTGAGTCTGCAAACTCAATTTGGCACGAATTCAACCTATGGTTTTACTACTAGTTAACAAAAAAACCTAACCAAAAACAATACGCCTTACCTCCTCTTCAGGGGCCGGGGTAATAAAGCACAGGATCGGTTTCTTCATGTTATTTTTTGCCCAGACAAACGCCCACTTTTGGGTTGTGACCCTCCAGTTGAGAATCACTGTCCAAACTACACTAAGAGGTGAAAGAATGAGATCAATAGCCTGGCAGGCCAAACTATACATGAGCTGTATAGTCTGGAATCAGACCATTGAGAGAGCAGAAGCCTGTGGGTGGAGTCAACCGTTGTCATTCAAACTGTTCCTGCACGTAATAGGCCAGTTCTATGACCAATCAGAGCAACCGACAGTGTGACGTATTCAGAGCTACAAGTGGAGCCAGCTGGTATATTAAACTTTTACCGTAGCCGGTCGGCAAAGCAGCAAATACATCCTTCTTTAAAACTACCTACTTTGTTATTTGTTATTCTCTATTATTATTACTATTATTTGTAAATACTGTACATTCCGCTACTCTATTCTTTTTACTTAAATCTTTTTTCGATATTTAGTGTTTAGTCATATATGTTGTACAGTGAGAGCTCATGTTTAACTGAAGTCAAATTCCTTGTATTCTACTAAAGGTATTTGGCGAATAAAGGCTATTCTGATTCTGATTCTGAATGACTTGAGTGCTTCTTTCTGCTCAACTTTCAAAGAAAAACCCAAGTCTAACTCTTCCAAAATCGATGACAAAAGCTGATTCAAACTAGCGCGGTTTGTTAGCCACATTCATTTTCGTCGCTCTCTATGGTTGTTCTGCTATCTCGCCCTCATGCAACCCTGCCGTCATCTTGCAAATCCCGCCCCAACGACTCACTACACAGACAGAGGGTTTTGATTGGCCTGACATTCTTTGTGTCGGACCAATGATTTGGCTCCTACCGTGCGATGCCAGACCACAAACTCGGCAAGAATATTTTCTGGCGCCATGTGGTCTAGATTTCTAGGCTATGAGATCAATGTATGATGCACATGAAATACAGTATTTTTACATGCTGAAGGACACATGTGGTAATGTGTGAAAAAGAATATGATTACTGAGGCGTATGATCAGAGTATTTTTACGTCAGGGGACTATCCAAGTCTTATAGCTAAACACGGTCTCATATTACTGTGGTGTTGTGTTACTTGTCTTTTCTGCTTATTTCTGTTTATTGTCAGAAACATGCATTGCACTCTGTCTTGCTCCCTCTGTAATAGTAAACCCTTAACTGATAACAATAAAACATGGCTGTTTATCTCAGTGCCTTCAGCTTTTATAGAGATTCACCTCAAGTACATACAGTATATCACAAACGGCCACAAAATCACACAGGGGAAGGCGTGTGTAATAATTATGTTACACAGTGTAATACAAGCCCATCCAATAGTCCTGCCATCATTTCTAATCACACTGAAATGTATTAAATGTTTAAGTGGTTGCGCTCACTCAGTCCACAACGTGACCAGTAACAAATGACACGAGTGGATTTAATGTCCGAAATAATTTTTCAGCTCAGTTATTGTAGAAATGGTCAACACTGTGTTTTTGGTATTTCACTTATCAAATAATTATTCAGGATTTAATTAAATGATATCTACTTGGAAAATTAATGAATCGTTTTATAATTGAGTTTTCTAAATAGACCATCTTATTTCATTAACTGACATGTTAGTATGCAATAAAAATGGAATTCTATAAAGAATGGACAACTGAAATATTAAATTATGATTTGATTGCCAAATTTAATTGGGGTTTATAAATATTGCATAAGGCAGAAGATTTATAATATGCAGTAATTATCACTTAAATATTGAGATTTGAAAATGAATGTTACAAGACAAATGCAGAGCTGAGTTCATGAATTTACAAAACAATGTTAGATTTGAATGAGGTAAACAGAAAAAGAACTATTTACTTTGCTTTGGCTTGCCATTACCAGGTGCTTTTTTTTTTTTTTTCCAATTTTTATAAGGATATTTTTTCTTTTATATTACCTGCTTATTCATTTTGCTTAGTCCTTGTTAATATGTTACTGCTTAAAGTCTTCACTGTCGTATTTTTGTTTTTGAAATAATGTGTCACACAGAGTGGAAAATGAAAGCGCACTCCATTTTTCTTCCTTTACAGCCAGTCGAAACTCTATCTCTATCAACATAAAACACGCATATGACTTAATGAGTACATCATGTCATGTAACGTCTCCCTGATTCAACCTCTAATGTAATAACCAGTCAGACAGTGATTGCCATGCTGAATAAATAGCGACCCTTATAATTGGCTTGTTTTGCAGCTGCCCACTGCTGCTTCACACTGTCGTGACTGGCTGAGGTGTCAGCTTTCCAGCCGGAGAAACCAGTCGATGACTATGTTGCCATCTGTCCCACCTCTCTGTCTTTGGTGTCTGCTATTTGCTCGATACATCACTCACATCTTGTCTTTCTGTCTGCATTGACTCACTCTTTCGTTTATCCGCAGTATTTGCCAAACAGATTATTCATGTGGATGCAGTGCAGGTTAATTTATCCTATTTATATATCACGCTGACATAGAGCTCTTGTACGTTTAAAGTTGGAGAACTCATTTCAGACATCATTTGTTTAAGCTGACATTTGATTTACAACAAAGGCTTTTAACTGTCAGTGTTACCGACTTTAATGAATGCCTGACATTTTTACTTCACATGTGACAAGTAACATGTCAGACAAAGCTTTATTTGCATTCCTTTATGGTTTTCCTGTCTCGTTATATCCGATATCAATACATTTCCCTTCTCTCAGACATTTTGTTTTATTTTACACATGTAAAAAGTGACATTGGTTGCATTCTGATTCATGTTACATGTGGTGATAAAATATTCTGAGTACATTTTTGATGCTTTTTCTATTTCAGTCATCTCCACTGGCTCTGGCTCTTTCTGAGCCACTAACTCAAACCTGGTGGACCATGGGAAGTTGCTCCAGACTTCCCAACGGTTACACTGAGGTTTGTTTTTTAGTGATAAGAAATTGCTCATTTCCACAGCTTAGAGTCAAACTTCTTTCTCCTCAAGTGGTCATTCTAATCATTCTCTAAAACATAGCCTCATTTACCACATTTGCAGATTAACCGCCGCCTTTCTGAGACAAACTTCGAGGGCAGATTGCTCAACAGATGTGGATCTGTTTTCCTCAGCATGTGTTTTGTTTGTTTTCATCTTTCAGAGACTAAAAGTAGAGAAGACATAAAAACAGCTATCTAAATTCTCACTGATAACAGAATGTCAGAGGTTTTAGATTCTGACAGCCGAAAATTTGTGCTGTCAGTAAAGATTTTGGTGTCAGAACCACAAAATCAAATCGCAAATGATTCTTTCTAGCTTCAACATTTGCATCCACGTTCAATACGAGGAGAAATGTGTCGCCCAAGAAGAAAAGATGCCAATTTATCGCGGCAGCCGCCTAAAAAGAGCGTAATACTAGGGAGCTACAAAACACGATGCCTTTAGATTTGCAGGTGCAATGTGTCCTTATTCTCAGCTGGAGAAATTCTTCCTTTTTGCTCTGGCTATTGATGTTGTTGCACTAAACTGAACTGAACGTGTCACTTTTCCTTACTCTGTGGGTTAGTGGAAGACACTTTGGAAATCAATGAAATAAGCAGAGGCAGACAGGACACATCGGGCACTAAACGGTAAAGTGCAACAGCTGAACACACCGATCATCACAGATTTGTCCTTAGTCTAGACATCGTGAGTGTGACATTTCCAAAAATTCAAGATGTGTTTTGGATGGGGATGGATTGGCATATGTCTGATGAGGTTAAACTCATTACATCTGATAATCCAGTAAAGTTTGCCTCAATTAAAAGAAGGACAGCAGAGGTACACAGTCGTTTCTCAGTTTGAGGCCAGAACTGCTTGACATTGAGGTAATGAACTCATAACAATTCTTTAAATGTGCCATCTGTTGCAATGTTATGCATGACTTAAAACAGGTTTTTATAGATTATGACCAATATTATTTTTTCTTCACCATGAAGAAATCCACTTTATGGTATTTTTTTTTTATTTTTTTTTTCAAACCAACCACAGAACAGAAAGTACCAAGGAGGAACTATCTGACCAACTTTGATTAAGAGTGACATCTAACTCTTCAAGAAATAAACAAAATAAATAAAAAATGACAGGCTATCATTATTTCTGGACGGAAAGTCTGTCTTTTTTTTTTTTTAATGTGATGGTCTATGGTGGTCTAAACTGAGTGGACGCAACATACATATTATGCTCAACACTGGTGCCTTTAATTCCCAAAACACTGAAAACCTACGCTGTTGCAGTAATTACAGTCTTAAATGTTTGATCATTTGCCAGAAGTTGGACTTCATATCTTATCACCGCACAAAACAGCTTCCACATGTGTGATATTAGACAGTAAATGCAATATCCCTTGATGTTTTTGTTTTTTTGTCTTATTTTTATTCTGCGCCACATTATATTTGTATTTCCTGTATGAATTAAGCTGTCTGAGCTGAAGAAGTGCCAGTGGCTCTGCCATGCTCCATTACAGCTGAGCATTTTTGGCAATGGAATTTTCAGCTCATCTTCAAAATTGCTGAATGCCACAAAGTGCAGATACAGAGCAGGACCTTGCCAGTACACAAACAGAAACTCATCCGGTTTGTATTTATTACAAAACTGCAAACAAGGTTAAAGAAACTTTGTTACACACTGCATCCAGCAGACCTTTGATGAACTTTAAAATGCTTGTAATAAACTGAAACTTCTATTTTTCTCTGACCTTGTCTTGGTTAATAAGATCTATTCTAACTGAATGTAAACAAAGCAAGTGTGTTCAGATGTCCAACAGACACTGTAATTCAGACTCATGTTCAGTTTTCCTGGGCTGAACAGGGCCTGTCATAAATGTGACTTATACCTTATACTATGATGTCTGACTAATCCTTATGTCTAGGTAAAGGTTTGAGATTGACTTACAGCTGAGTCAGACATTGAGCGGATCTGAACCCCTGCAGCTTTAGAAAGAACATGTGGAACAGGGGAACAAGCCTCATAATCACTTCATGACATGTAACTGCAGTCTGAGACATTAAGGCGGATTAGGGTGCTTCATGCCAGTTTAACTAGCACCTTCATGGGACTACATTTTTGTATCACTATCTGAAAAAATGTCTTCTAAGATTTGTCATCTTCGAAATTAATATTTAATAATGACACAGAAAATTCCCTGAACACTAACTTTCTTTGGCACAGCTACTGTGGGATAAACCTTCTGTGGTTTAAGCTCTGGTGATCAGCAGCGTCCTCTTCAACACTGGAGGTTGATTGACTTTGCCTTGGTAGAATCCTGCTCTATAATTACCAGTAATTACATGTTTCCCTTTCCATGGCAGTGTTTACATGTGTTGTGTTTAATTTTAGATTGCACCATTAAATGATTCCCAACTCTCACTTATTTGTGAGAGCGGTAATAATTATGGTGATTGTCAGTGATGGGTAAAAGCAGTGAATCAGAAGAGGCTTTCAGAATTCTATGGATGAGAGGCTGTAGTTACTGCTTTACTGCGGCTGCTGATAGCAGATGAGCTGTTGAAAGCTGAATGAGATGACTGAATGACAACTTGAGACGATAGAATACACCTATGCGAGGGCAGCCATAGCTCAGGAGGTGGAGTGGGTTGTCCAGTAACCAAAGGGTTGGTGGTTCAAATTGCAGTGTGTCCTGGTTGTGTGCCTTTGTGTCCTTGGGCGAGACATTTCACCCACCTTACCTCCAGTGTTACTCACACTTGTGTATGAATGTGTAAAAAAAAAAAAAGCTTATCTATCTATCGGAAGTCCACAGTATTTTCTGTGTTTTTCCAAAAGTGGACAAACACCTGCCTAAGCCTGAGGACTGTTGTTTTTAACAAACTCCAATTATTTTCCCTTAATGAGCTCCCGTAGTGGTGGATATGCTCCCCCATCATCATTACTGTTGGGACAGCAGTTGCAATGCTGGGTCTGACTGGCAGCTTACACAGACCTGTTCCCCCTGACTGACTGCAGGCTGCACTCCCTGACAGCTGGAAACCGGCCTCCTTGAACACAGCATGCGTACAAATATGCACACACACACAACACAGATGCTTGTGTGGGCATACAGACTGAATTATTATTGAGCTTCACCACCATTAGTGCGTTGTCCTTTTAATACAGTATAATCAATGTTATGTGGTGTCACAACAAAAGCAAACACAGTGTCAAGTGTGCTTGTGTTTGATCAGCATCCCTATGAGAGCACTACATCCAGATCTTCTATGAGTTAAATGCAGACAGTGTTTCATATTTTGCACAAGAAACCAATATTTACACAATAGACTGCAGAGGGCTAAATTTTGACATGAAGCTGAATATAAAATACTGAATCAAATGCATTAATTTACATTGTATGCAAGTCAGTCTAAAAATACACAACTGTGCTCATTTGAGATTGCTTTTATACACAGACGAGATTAGAAATCAGCAGCAATATAAAAAGATGCTGCTGTAGCCTTCTTGTGTAATACTACAGCTTAACGGACGTGATTTTACAAAATCTGTATTGCATTTTAAACACAAGTAGCGTTCAATAGCATTATTTTCCCTCAGACATTTTAGAGTTAAAACTCTTAAAACTGAAATTACTCCTTTACATAATGTGTCACAGTGATGATTAATATAACTTGCATGGCTTCACAATAGCTTTCACATCACATTTCACAGTGTTGATTCTGCCTGCTGGCATTCCACATAGGGGAGCCTCAAAGAGCCTATAAAGAATCTCAGACTGGGGTTGAAGAAAAAAGCTATTCACTGTAGCAAGATGTACATACTCTTCCACATGACCAAAGGAAGGACATGACCCTGCATGTAACATATTCATGGACCGTTCCAGCCATTTGCTTCCACATTCCCTGTGTATAGAAGTAGTCTCTGGAGTAGTGCAAAAGTACTCAGCTGGGTCTGGAGAATGATAATGTTTCACATGTCTGCTGGAATGTATAAAATGTCTCACCCACTCATGAGTGTGTATGTGCCTGTATGCACACAGATGGATCCAAGACACACATGCCAACACAGGTATAGGGTCTACAGTGGACAAAACATGGCAGATTTCCTCCAAAGGTACAACTGACTCCTGGTTTTTTGCATGTAAATTACTTTGCGCTAAAATAATATTTGGGAAAAGCAGCATGTCAGCACAGAATAAACACCTTTCCGTGACTATAAATAAGCATAAAAATTAGGCTCTCTCAAGATCTGTTTAAGGAAAATCTTTTATGCATTGCTTATTTGCTTAATGGCATAACTAACCTGCTATGCCTCTAACAAAGACGCTGCAGTAATATCAGCAGATTTTCTATATTTCATTAGCTCTTACATCATTACTTCTGAAGCTGTCGCAGTGTTTTACATTAGTTTAATGTCCTTATTTCTAATGCTGTATTTCACACTTTACCAACTAATCCCCGGGTTGTTTTATCTCAAAGAAAATCACTGTTCATTCTCAGACTGTGGAATGTCTCACAGAACCAAACAGTGAAAAGATTTTATGTGCCATGCATATGTTACTCACAACACCTAACAACCCACGGGCTATGCTTGCCTGGTTATGAAGTTTTTCTTTTTTTTTTCTCCTTTTTCTTTTTTTTTTTAATAACTTTATCATTTTTCCCACATCAACAACACTGACATTATTATTGAAGCATTTCTTACAAAAGCTGTGAACTCGCCCCCCGCCCCCTCATCTCATCCAGGTGGCATCCCCACAAACACATCCACATATCAAACAGAACACCAAAAGAAGAAAAACACATATACACAAATACTAATAAAAAACAGGCTCAAACCAATCTGTGTTGGTCATGATGGTCTTAACACCAACATTCAGGAGCTCTGGCATAAGAAAGAAATCCCAGCAGTCAGAACGTGGGCATTGAGAAGACTAGTATGAAGTTATTGTCATGTTTTTTTGTTTTTTTTTTTTAACTGTTTTTATTGAAATTGGAACAACGACAGTATGAAAAGGTCTTACATAGTATCCAATATATGTGTTTCAGGATAAGAACATTGCACTCGCACTCACATGTACACATACACAACAACAACAAAGAAAAAAAAAAAAAAAGAAGAGGTCTGTCTACTAATTCATCATTAAAATAATTTTAAAAAGGGCTGCCAAACTGAGTTAAATAACTTTATCTTTTCATGAAAATTTTATATTCTTCAAATGTAAATGTTGCATAATGTCTTTCATCTGAGCCTGATGTGTTGCATTTCTGATGTTTTATTATGCAGTAAGATATTTTTAATTTCATTGTACTTTATCCACAGAACAAAGCACACATCTAATTAAGATTTCTGTGATGACAAAAGCATGTACATCCTGGATACTTATCTAAAGATCATCTAACATTGTAACATGGTTTTTGTATGAAAGCTATTTGTTTATATTCATTATAATATGCAACAGAAAGAAGTAAATTCAAAGTAAATTCCATGCCTCAGAAATACAACAAAAGCACTTTGTCATCATGTCACCTCATGGCTAAAGATCTTAAGGCCAAAACTGTTGCCCTTCATAGAAAATACCCAAGGATACAACAAGATCAGTACATCTTGAATGTCCAAGGTCATTCAGAGGTTTTACAAGAATCATCCAACAGTGAATCACAGTCTCCCAGGCAGACCTAGGAAATGGACTGTATGTACTGTTCACTAAGATGGCTCATCAGGACAGACCTTAACATGTTCTACGAGTGACAAAGACCGGTCACATTGTGATTGGGCAAACTATACATCAGATACTCAGGTCAATGTGCATGGGCGTAGATGTTTACTGAAGAAAATCCCTACAAAGGTCCATAAACAGGTTACTGAAGTACATCAAGTCCAAGCCAATGAAACACATCACCTTGTTTAGATCTGATGGAAGACGACATGTTTGATGATGTCCTGATGTGCAGAAAAGTGTCTAGCTCCTTCAGCTAAACAGTCAAACATAGCAGTGGTAGCATACAGTCGTGGAAAAAAAAACTGTTAGACCATCAAAAGTCATCAGAAACAACGGTTATGCAATCAAGTACTAACACCTGTGTGCATCACGTGACTAAAACAGACAGAAAAGAGAACATGAAATGTCTAAAAGCACTGTTTTTGTTTTTGTAAGAACTGAAGTGATTTTGGTTTTTATCAAGAAAACATGGAAAATGGTTAGGTATCAGCTCTGAAATTCAACTACTATGAGCTATTTTTGTTGTTATCATTATATTTGTCCAAACAAATGCACCTTTAG
>JAQQZY010000006.1:29458808-29476824 GCA_030068375.1 Ostorhinchus rueppellii | reverse complement strand
GATAGGCTCCATGTGACCCCCGTGACCCTAGTGAGGATAAAGCGGGTATAGAAAATGAATGAATGAATGAATGAATACCTGAAAATTTGTTCATTGATACTTGCTTTATAAATAGCACTAAATATCAGGGGAAAATGACAAGTTCTCTGCTCTCTTGGTTTCTCTGTTAATGGATCATACTCACAGAAGCGTCAAATATATGAATCACAACAACCAAAAAGATGACACTAGTGAGCATATACATTACACTTTTGCTGAAGGTAATTTAAGAATAAATAATGTCTTCTTTCTGGTTCTGGGATGTTAAGTGGTTTTTATGCAGGCAGACCGTGGCTGAATGTAAATATTTATTTGTAGCTGCGCTTCCCTTGATTGATTTTCTGGTGACTCCTTTTTTTCTAGAAGAAAAAAAAACAGCTGAGGGCTTTTGTGGCATTGTTAAACACAACTACAGCCACAATTCCATACAAACCAACGATGACACGGGAGTCTATCTATTGAATTTTTTTTTTTTTTTTACATGCAGACCTCATTGTCCTCAAAATACAGCCAAGCCTGCATGAAATTGCAGATGCATTACTCTGGCTAAATTACAGCTTGCGGGCTCAACTGGCGCTTCCTAAAATAGATGAGAGACAAGGGGTCAGTTACACTTTTGTCATCCAGTGAGTAGCTTCTCATTCGAAGTCTGTTCTACCTACTTATGTCAGTGGAGACAATTCCCGCATGTGTGATGGGCACGAGCGCTGTCGCTTTGATTAATGAGACAATAACAGTTACAGCCACCATCCAGTTTATTCTCCTTCCAGTGTGTCCTCTTGAACTCTCCTCTTTTAGCCACCATGTATTACTTTGGGTGTCTTCAGGTGTCTAGTGATGCTGGAAGAGAGTATAATTGACAAAAATTGTATAGCAAATTTAAACCTCTTTCACTTTGGACTTGTTCTAGACTTAATATTGGCTCACACAAGGGATGAGACAGTATGGTACAGTCTATGCAGCTATTCATAGGTTATTCTTTCGAGTAGGGGTGTCAAACATGTGGGGGTCCAATGCAGCCTGTGGGATGAATTTGAGAATGAACTCATTTTTAGTTCAGGAGCCAGATACAGACCAATGGGATCTGAAGTAAAATAATAACATAATAATCTATAAATAATGACAAGTACAAATTTTCTTTTTGGTCTAATGTGGAAAAAAATAAAATTTCACTTTGAAAATATTTCCATTTAAAACTATCCTTTAACAATAAAATGTGAATAACAATAAGGAATAATAATAATAATAATAATAATAATAAGGAAAATTATTGCAATTTTAACACTATTCTGCCTGTTACTAAAAGGTTTGTGTGTTTGTAGATTCACTGTGATCTGTGAGTTTTGTTAATAATAAACTGAGATGTACTTACTTATTGTAGAAGTTACTAAATTTTAACAATGTTCGGCCAGTTACTGAAATGTTTGTGTAACATTGTGTGTAACACGCATGTATAAATGATAAGTTGAAGCATAATTTTGTTATTTTTCTTAAAAATGTAAGTTTTTTTCATGTTAGTCACATCTTTTTTTGAGAAAGGACAGTTTGTAAAGGTTAATATTTTTTACTGCACTCAAAGAAAGAGGAAAAGTTGTCATTTACTAGGTATTGTGCTGTTATTTTACTGGTCCAGCTCACTTGACATCAAATTGGACTGGATGTGGCCCCTGAACTAAAATGAGTTTGATACCCCTGTAGTAGAGTCTAAGTCATTGTCGGTTTTATTGTCAATTCACCCTATGTATGAATGTATTAGGGCTGCACAGTATGGCCTAAAACCAATATCTTAATGTTTTTAGGGTATATGGCAATACATGATATATATCTCGAAATTCTGATTTCTCCTCTAAAGCACTGTAAAAATATTAAATTTAACCCTTTGATGCATAAAATGACACCAGAAAAATATTCAAGCAGACCCTTCAGCTGGTTTACTAAACCTTTTATTTGAAACCACAAGCTTTCAAGAAATAAAATAAATAACAGAATTGTATGCATGCGTTTATGAAAAAGCACCTGGAATCTGGGACCTGGTGCGAGTTTTTTAGTGCTGCTTCCACCGTGGTTCCAAAATGTTGGAACTGACACTAAATCGTGACGTATAAACACTGCAAACACACAAACACTGGATGGGCGGGGGGAGTGTGCTGCTTACTGTGAGGAGCCACGGCAGAGTAAAAGAAGCGGAACTCCAAAGAGAATTACATACGGATGTCTGAAAACATTTACATGACAATTTGTGCTCGATGGTCACGATATAGTCATTTCCTACACCTCACATGCAATAACCCATGATATATTGAGTATATTGGATATATCCCCCAGCCCAAGAATGAATAGTTTATTTTAGTTTGTACATTAATCAATGTGCACAACAACCATAATTAAAAAAAAAGGAATAGGCCAGAAGTAAAAGCTTATTTTTTGCCTCTCCTTTTCACCTGACACACCACTTACATCAAACTAAATGTGTTCATCATCAAGGATTTGTATTATAACAAAAAGAATCAACAACAAAACACATCTACCATCTGCACTTAATATCCCTGAATGAGCTCATACTTAAGACATTTTTTAAACTTAGAGAAGTGAATAACTTAAATTCATCATCAAGTGCATTCCATAATTTCACACCCACAACCCAAATACATCTGGACTTCACATTTGTCCTCACTTTCATACATTCAAAAACATAAAGAACCCTTAAATTATAGTTACTCTCTCTTAATTTAAAGAACTCTTTAAATGCTATTTGGAACAATATTATTTTTCACTTTATGAATCATCTCTAATATTTTAACATTTACAATATCCGGCAATTTCAAGGCATTAAGTTGAATAAATAAATTATTGGTTGCTTAATAATATCCTACTTTATTATTATTTTTTTTTTTGTAATTTTATTAATGTATCTGTAACCAGACATACAGAACAACTGAAAAACTGTTTTTCTCCAAGCCACAGTATAAGGGACATACACAGACCCCCAAACATACACAATATAAATAGGTAATTCATAAAAAAAGAGAAAAAAACCCCTCTATGCCTGTTTATAATATTGACTTTATTTATATTACGTTGATGCAGTAGCTGTAAGGTAGGTTTTAGTCCAGAGATCTTGGAGGTGGAGAAGGGAGGGAGAGAGGGGACGAAGTATGAGTATATACATGTAAATACACATCCATACATAGACATACATGCCTAAGTAGAAGTTAAAAGTTGGACTGTAGTGCACAGATGTTGAAATTAGTGTTAGAATAAGAAGAGCTGAAGATTTTATATATATATACACACTCACACCTTCGATCTTCACTGTGTATATATATATACACACACACACACACACACACACACACTATTCTGGTGGCTTGAAGGTGGAATGTAGTAACAAGAGGTATTTCTCAAAGTCAAGAAAGGATTCTACAAGTACTCTTTTCTGCAAAGCTACACCATCAGAGGGCTGTTCCAATATTTAGAACCTGCTTGAGACCTTCTCATGGACTATTGAGGAGTATCCTTGAAAATTCTCCAGACTGTTTAACCTCTCTGCAGAAGATACCAGTAAACAAAAAAGTTCCGCCCACAACTACAAATAAGACCTCAGTAAAGAACAAAAGAACTAGACAGAGCCAATATGCATTTAAATATAATTACATGATATAATTAGGCAAGGCAAGTTTATTAAAATTATATAGTGGATTTCATATGCAGTAGTTATAAATAAATAAATAAATGGCAGAATAAATGATAAAAGACTGACATAATGAGAAAAGAAAGCACAAAATGTATCGAATTATAATAATGGAGAGTAATATGGTTAAAGAATGACTGAAATGATTAAAAGATAATGTATACAGCAATTAAATATCATCAAGTCACACACTCAAATGAGATTAAACTGAGAGCTCAATCACAGACACATGAAAAGAGAAATGATTTTAATTGGATTTAAAAATATCTACATTTGTTGTAAAGCTGAGTTTGTTTCATGTTGCAGGAGCACAGATAAACACTGTGTTACCTTTATTGATGCCCTTGTAAATGTATTCATTAGTTTCTACTAAATGCTATTGTTGTGTGTTCGTTTGTTACTGAACCGCTGATTTGGGGGGCGGGACCTCTCCTGCACTGCTTTTTTTCTGGTGTGTATTGTCGCTAGCAAAGCCTCCTGCCTGATCTATGATCTACTTGACTATGAGAAACGCCCAATGTGATGAAAATTACATGCACTGAGTGTTTTTTATTTGCAATCTCAATTATGTGTCGATTATTTAGAGCGCAGGTGTCAAACATGCGGCCGGGGGTTCAAATCCAGCCCGCCAGAGGGTCCAGTTCAGCCCTTGGGATGAATTTGTGGAATGTAAAAATTACACTAAGTTATTAACAGTCTTTTTAGTTCAGGTTCCACATTCAGACCAATTCAATCTCAAGTGGATCAGACCAGTAAAATACTGACATAAAAACATGCAAATAATGACAACTCCAAATATTTCTGTTTTGCAAATGTAAACATTTTCATGTATTTACACTAAAACTAAGTACAATTTTGCAAAAAAATGTGAATAACCTGAACAAATATGAACAAACTGAAATTTATTAAGAGAAGTGGGTATAATTTCATCAATATTCTACCTGTTATTAAATGTTTTGTGTATTTGTAGATCCGCTGTGATCTGTATGTTTATAATGTACACGTGTTAATGATAAACTAAGACATAATACTGTTAAAATTACACTTATTTTTTCAGTTGCTTCATGTTATTCACATTGTTTGAAAGGATAGTTTGTAAATGTAAACCTTTTCATAATATAATTGTATTTTTTTTCCCACTCTAAAACATAGAGAAAAGTTTGGAGTTGACATTATTTTCATATTATTATGTTATTATTTTCCCTGTGATCCTCGTGAGGATAAAGTGGGTTCAGAGAATGAATGAATGAATGTTATTATTTTACTAAAATCAGCCCACTTCAGATCAAACTTAGCTGAATGTGGCCCCGGAACTAAAATGAGTTTGACACCCATGATTTACAGACTGCAAATTGTTAGTAAGTATGAAACTGGAACTTCAGTAAACTGCCCCAAATGTAAATCGTGTTAAGGTACTAGGTACTTAGACTGTTTGTGGGAATGTGAAAAAATTCAGTTGTTCGAGATAGCAGTATGCTTAGATATTAGAACAGCAATAAGTCAACAGGTATGAGTAAACCCACTTTAATGTCGGCTAGGGAAGGTCCCTGCTTTCCTAAAAGAAAATGAGTATGTGATTCAGTCACTTTTAATGCTAGCAAGGAAAGCCATAATGGGTTGGATAAGACCCTCCTTCCACACTGTAAAAGGTAAAACAGTGAATCAACTTAAAAATGTTTCTTCAATCGGTCACACATAAACAAAAATGTAATTGAGTGAACCTAATTAAATTACATTAAATGTAATTTATTTAATTTGGTGCTGGGGATGTTGCACAGACATGTATTGGGTGAACCAGTGTTGTAGCATCATTGTAATTTAGATTTCTGCTAACTGTTTTTGTTTGTTTGTTTGTTGTTTGTAAAGCTGTAAAAAAATAAAAAAAATAAAAAGAAAAAGAAGTTAAAAAAAAAAAAAGAGACTGCAAATTGTTAAACAGCCTATGGTTTGGTGAAGTGTGTTCTGAATGTTATATATATATCCATGCAACTTCCTGGACTCAGTTCAATGCTCTTTTAACAAATAAACTAGCAGAAATATGTGCATGCTATTCTTTTAGGGACGCATAAACAAACAAACACACAAGCACAAAAGGCACATTTAAAATCAATGCTTGATGAGTTGTATTATCAGAATACACCACGATTGTGGCTCTAGACAGTGAATAATAACGACGTCCCAGATACAGTGCATATGCTATTCTTAAGAAAAAGTGGTTTTTTTTGTTTTTTTGTTATATTGTTAAGGCAGGCCCAGTACTTTTTGTTATTGTTTTTGCACCAGTTCAGCATCTTAGCTGGATGTCCTCGTAAAATATAGTTTGAATAAAATAAATAAACAAAATGTACAGAGTCTTTAATCTAAAACATAGAGTAAATAAAATGTTTATTACCTATTTGCCAGTTGGACACTGCAGCGACAATGAAGAAAAGCCATGAAATGCTGCGTACAACTGCAGACACTGACATTTTATTCATTCATATTTTATACTGTCTTCACCTTCTGTTCTTAAGTAATTTCTTACCTACATTTATTCCTCCACTCATCATGTCTTTCTCAGTAAAGTGAAAAAGAGTTAAGTTAACCTGTCTGAGTGGATCTCAGTTCTGTTAGTGTCAAAGTGGGAGGCAGAGGAGAGTCTTTGGAGCCTTCATACTCTAGTGTGTGTGTGTGTGTGTGTGCGTGTGTGTGTGTGTGTGTGTGTGTGAGTCATATGTTGAATGTGTGTATGTGCATATATGTGTGTACCGGAGGCTGTCAGGCTGAAAGCAGGGCAGTGACAGGTCTTGACTGTGAGATTGACAAGCCTACTGGGAGTTGGACAAGAGATGGATTTGGCTGCACTAATTGAACTGTAAAAGCACTGAAGCTTTCAAAGGAGCCAGACTGAGCACTATTTTCACTTCAGATATATTAAAGCGTCTGAGTGTGTGTTTCTGTGTGTTTGGCTATTTGTATGTTATTATACCGTTCTCCTGTATGTGTTCTGTCAGTGTTGCTGCCATAAAGAAAAGACAGTTTGATTGAGATTTTACCTTCCTGTTGGTGTAAATTGTTTCTGACAGCCTGCACTGAAACCCCATGCTTCAGAGCTGACAGTTTAAGCTTTAGATGTTATGTTACATTTCCTATTCATCAGCGTCCTTAAAGTCGGACTTCATTAGGTATATGCCAGTGTAAGATCTAACAGGAAGTGTGAGCTGTAGACTGTTATATCTATAGTTTCTGTATTGTTTAACACCAAATATCACATATTGCGGGTCACTATGCAAGGCTGCACTTACACAGAACATAGCCTTCTTCTATGACAGGTTGATGAATCTTTTATATGTTTATCCATTTTAACTGCACGGCTGGTGTATTATTAAAGTGCTGGTGTGCAGCTTATATTAACCCTCTCAGACAGGGCAGAGACAGGCCAGGACAGGGCAAACTCTCTCTCCCTTGTATCTCTCTTACATCTATCATCATCTGTTCATCCGCTACTGTCTGTTTACTACCCTTGTCTCCATCCATATCTGTCCGGCCTCTTATCCTAAGTCGCGGCTGCCTTTTTTGCTCCACGCTACTCCACTGCAATGTCCTTCACTGAGCCACCCCACCTTCGATCTTCACTATGCATATATCTATATCTATATCTATATATATATATAAAAACATAAGCTGTCAAAGAGTCCCTGTGCTTTCTCTTTGTCTCTCAGGAGCTATCTATCAAGATGAGCTGAGTCTGTCTGTCTTTTTGTTTCTCTGTATGCGCGCTTGTGCCAAGAGACCCAGTCCTCCTCATGGACGCCCTTTTGAGTCTGAGTGTGTTTTGGCCATGGAGCTCTGACAGAAACTTTAGAGGGCCTGTCTGGAACAAGACAGTGAAGGGAAATTGAGAGGGCATTGAAGAGGTTATGAATCCCCGTACCAAGTCCTCCTCTCCTGACAGGCAGCTCATCCCTCCTGGCTTACAGTCAGTAGCTGAAAAGGACATGAGGGATAGTCAGGATGAATGTGTCCCAGCTGGAGGGATGGCTATGAATGGCGACACTGGTGAAACAGCACCCACAAAGGATAGTAGAGTGATGAAAGAGTTAGGACAACAAACTATAATGGCTGCATGTTTATGTATATTTGTGTCTGACTGCGCAGGAGAGAAAGCCAGGGAAAGATGTGACGAGTGCTGAAGCATCGCAAAAGGCAGGGCAGATTATGTCTGGAAATCCCTGCATACATGTGTCAGCATTATGGGTGTGTGGTCTGGGTGTGAGAAAGAATAAATACAAGACAGGCCATATTAGGGCATGCTGTTTCAGTAAGCTGTGAGTCAGAAAGGCCTTCGCATCGGCCGTGCCTTTTCCCCGACTTGCCAATTGTAATCCACCTTGCCTGGCATTAGGTTCTGGTTATGCGACTCTGTCCATCCCACCTGGGCTCCTGGAGGAACACAGTATTCCCTCCACAGACAAGGTCTATTGATTGTTATGTCAGAGGCCATATTATACCATCCCCCTCATTGTACAGGCAGAGGTTTTATTCAGTCAGTGTAGGACTGTGTGTACAGCCAACACATGACATTTAAACCATAGCTGGTGCAGGCCTGCTGGATTTAAAGTTGACAGCCTTACAAATGGATATTTTACAGATGGCATTTCACTCTTGGCTTATTAACACTATTAAAACACAGCATGCTCATGTGAGCTGAAGGCGAGTCGTGTTGTTTTGGTCAGATATTGACTCAGCTTAAGTGTGTCGATGCTGCTCATTAGGAGAAGCCTTCCTAAAACGTCATGGAATAACACACGGCGCCGTTGTCAGTCAGCGAATAACTCAAGGATGTATAGCCAAGCATGTAATTCACTTGATTTACAGAAGTAGTTACATCCTTTTTACAGAGTACATAAAGGTCAGGCTTGTGTTCAGTAATGCATGCAGAGCCCTTAGAGAACTGCCACAGCCAAAAAGTTTTACAGTCAGTCCTCAGGGAGCATGAGCTACAGTACCTATTAGCTGCCAACCTGCTCTTTCCTCCTTAGCAAATCAGCCAAGCACAGAGGCTCATTTAGATCCCATTTACAGAAGAATCAGTCATTATTGTCACGGTATTAACCACCTTGATACACACCACAGCTCAAAGACATGTTCAAATTGGCTTAACATACATTGGAATGCCTTTATGTATAGCCCCCGGGGTATTTGATGGTCTGCTCACGTCCATAGACAGATGATAAGGTTATATGTGGGAAGAAAGGATTGTCTTTGATTGTAATGGAAATGTAATTATTAAATATAAATTGGGAAGAAATAGCCGTAGACAAAAGCAGATGGTCACAGAAAATAACCATTTAAATTGCTTTTAGTGATGCAAGACATTTCCGGACACACAGCATTGTCAGATGGTCGTGTCTCGATTGTTGAACTGTGATTTACATGGAAAACATGTGCCAGAAAAATAAATCGGATGCTAACAACATTTTATGATTGGCCTCGGAGCCACATAGGGATTTAGAAATGGCCTCAAAGCTACTCAGTTTATCAGATGCAGTGTAGTGCCCTTTTACCTGCCATTTTGTCTACTTAATTGTAAACAAAAGAACACCATGGGATAGATTTAGTCACACCTAAAAATGATAATTATCACTGAGAGGCATTTTAATAAATTAAAAAGTCTAACAGAACAAATACATAATGAGTAGTTTGAATTATGCAAATTCACTCAAAAATATATAAAAAAGCTTTTGAATCTATAATTTCCTTCATTGCCTCAATCAGTTGGTAGCATAATTAATAATGCAAATAAAGGATTTTATTGTGGTGTTTTACATTATTCTTCACATATCCCATCGTGCCCTGCATTGAAATTAGCTTCAATTCTACATTTGTCTCATGTAGCTTTAGCTAGTTTTCTTCATCTTGATATTAATACGTTGATATAATACATTGGGGGTAGGAGTATATGAGTTTGTACTTCTTCCTACTCCTTTTCGAGCATGTGTGACTTTATTTATTTACTTTAGTTGTATTATTACAACTTGCATTGCTACATTGAACATTATATTATTTACCTATCGACCTTTTAAGTATCACTATTGATATCTGGTTGGTGAGTCTTGTTTTGTTTTAACTTCTTTGTCTACATGTTTGAAAAAAAAACAACCCAAAAAACATTGATATTAATGCATAGGTGATAGTAGCTCATATAGTATAAAGGTGCTACTGTGTGTAGTGGGATTGCTTATTTTTTTGCATTTTATTATCAAACTCAAGGCTCAATGAACATTGATGCATCTGCAAATGCTTAATCTGTTCCTTGGGAAGTTAGAAAAATGTCAAAATCTAGTTCTAGAAAAGGTTTGTTTTTTATTGTAATAAGATGGTTTAAGTAGCTACAGTAACAGTGTCACAGTTAAAATATTCCAGTATTTTATAGGAGCTAATATCTTGCCAAAACAGTTTTTTGCTTTGGTTACTCACTGCATAAAGTAAGTGTACTGCTAATGTTTCTCAGGTGTTTTAAACCCCTTCTCGCTCATTAAAGCTGCGACAAGAAAATGGGTGATGCTGCAAGGTTAAACTCTTAAATAAATAAACTAATGATTTTAAAGTGTATCTATTTACATTATTTAACTCAGTCTATTATTCATTTATCTATGATTTTCAAAGTTTTGATTCACCAGAAAAGCCTGTTGGCTATGTTTGTCATCTTGGGGATTCCATGGAGACTGTGCGCTCATTTCACAGTTTCTGTTTGTGCATCTTGGAAGAGTTTTTTTTTTTTTTCTTTCCCAGGTATTTTCTACTGCAGTGGGTAAGAAAAACAACTCAGGTATGACATTTTTATTCACATAATCAAGAAAGGACAGACAGGGGATGAGTAAACAAATGTAATTTAATGGCAGCGCTAAAAAGGTGATGAATTGCTGTGGTATTCCTGAGGCATCCGAAGGGAACGCTGGGGTTAAGGTGAAAGCTGGAAAAAGTCACCTCCACTATGGGCAAAGAGAAAAACACAGACAGTGACAGAGGACGGAGGTGTGGGGAGGAAAAAAAAAAGAGGGACAACAAAAGGAGACATCAATTGGGAGTGAGGGAAAGTGGGATGCTGCCATTACCCCTGAGAGGACAGGTGTGGACGACGATTAAGACTGAGTTTCACTGGCAGCCATCTGGAAACAAACCTCGCATCACCCACGAGGGATGGGACATTTGCGATCGTCCACAGCTATGTACACATGAGCCCATACAGACACGTGCAAAAAACTCACACACACATAGACACACCAAGCAGAGTGTTCATGACCGTGTTCATGGGGTAAAACAAACAAACAGCGCATGGATGCCACAGCTGATGCTGAGGCGAGAAAGATGCTGGAAATAAAATATGGATACAATAACATTTTCTTCCATTTTAGATCTTTCTGTTGCAGCTCTGGCTCAGACACAGACAGTCCCAGCCATAGGTCTCGCTGTGTCTGTCCTTACAACTCTGCTGGTTCAACCCAAATAATTTCCCTTCCTTTCTCAGCTGCAGGGTAATAAGGGAGCAGGAAAAAGAGGGAGAGAAAGAGGTAGACTCTAAATGAAAACCAGCCCCGGTTTAACATCTTCTCTTTCTAGGGCACAGCTAAGCTTTATTGGATTTTTTTTCTTCTACTTTCCTCAAATCAGAAAGAATTTTCTCATAACCTTTGGCACATGTGCAATGTCAAAGTTAATCACTTTCCATGTCGAAATATACTATACATGAAATTAAAATGCAAAGATGATAACAAAAAATAATTTAATATCTGACAAGTATTCTATATTATCCGGTCGCTCCACCTTATCCTCTTGTTCTACAAACTGATGCAACGAAAGCAGAGACTTGATCTCTGTTCTCCATCTTAATGCTACTTTAATCAGAAGATATATAAGATATAGGAATTTCATTAACCCACTTAATACCCACCATCATTTTTGTTGCATATACAAGAAGTTAAAAATAATCCTCAAGCTGTTATTTGTCAATTGAGAGCGGTAATGCAGCTAAGGTTAGGTTATATAGTATGAGGGTCAAGAGCCAAGACCTTAAAGCACAGCGTAGATCGATGAAGAACGGTAAAGAGGACAGGCATTTTAATATTCCGGCTGTGAGGTCACATTTGAATTTATTACAGTTTATACAGACCCACTTACAGCAAACACGTAAACCTTCAAACATGCAACTATGACATTCACACGCAGTCACTTGTCCATCCATTTGTGTTCCCTTCAATAACATTATAACATAATTTGCTGAATGAGGAGATATAATAAGTTAAAGGCCATCCATAATTGCCTCTAATAGCCTGCAGATGATTCCACATTCTAAAGTGTTGCCGTTTTTATTTTATTGCAGTGTCTGCTCATTAATTCTGGTCTCGTTTTTGAGAGGATTCTATATGCGAGTATTTCGTTGTTACAGTTAATGTTACAAAATGAAACAGAAATTAAACAAAATTAAGTCTGTATTCATGTATTTGAATCTTTATGTAAAAATTAAAGCACATTTTCTTCCAGGGATAGTGCTCTAAAGATATTTCCTAATGAAAAATAATTTTTGAAAATTGTCCACATAACATATATATCATGGATAACCTCTTGCAGTGTTTTGATACTCATGTGATACTGAATTGTCCCTATTGGCCTCCATAAGTGAATAATTGATGAGGATAATAATAGTGTCAATAAAAGACATTAAACAGTCTGACCAGTGCATTAACTGCAAAGCTGCATTTGAATCAGCTTTATATAAAGGCTCATTTCCTGCTTGCTGACCTCCTATTAATGGGTAGTTCATCATCATCAGGGCGGAATCCTTGCGGCCCAAAAAGATGCTTGGCTAAGTCACTGAGATGGAAAAACAATTCATTAAAAAGTAATAGTTCCAATCAGAATAGGCTGTTTTATATGAAGTAAAAAAATATGGCGTGCATGGTGTTGCAGAGCTCCTATCTGTAATATCCTGCATGTTTTAACAGTTGTTCAAATAACTGATGCTTAACTGTAAATGAACAACTGAATTCCACTCATGAACATGTCTTCAAAACTCTCTCAGTAAAGAAAATAAAAGTACACAGTCATGAAATTCAGTCACACATGCAGGGAAACTGCAGCCCTGAAACTCACACTAAGTGTTGCTCTAATGGAGACACATCACTAGGGCACAGTTGTTGTTGTTGGTTGTTTTTTTAATATGTTTGTTTAATTTAGACATCACATACATTACTCATTGTTCTTTATGGTTATTAATCAACTTCAGAGAAAAATCTCAAAATAATCCTACACCTGCAACCAAACAAGCCCTTTGTGCCTTCAGCAATTACACTCTTTTTACACTTAAAATACACTCAGGAATCTGCATGCCAGAGCATTTTGCACCTATTATATTTTGTGTTTCACACGGAGGTTGTCAGTGATAATGACATTCAAAGCATCCTGAAGGTCTTTGTCTTCTGGGCTACAACTAGAGATGAGCTAGTCACTGTTGTTACCACGGATAACAAGGTGTTGTACATATGGGATGCATAAGGGATGACAGGTTTAATGCTTGTTAAATGTTTACGTTGGTGGTTTTCTAGTCTTGGTGAGCCACACATACAGTATGTGCACGCTTTGTTAGGTCTGCATCAGTGTCTGTAGATTGGTATGGGACTATCCACTATTGTGATGGTATTGGGGTTAAAGTTTATTTTATTTTTTTTGTTTTTTTTTAAAGCAAATTCCACTTGTCTTGGGTGTCGGACACAGCAGTAGTGCTTTTACAAAATATGGCCAGGACAATCCTTTATAACATGCAAGTGTTAATGCATGATGTGAAATTAAATTGAATAAATCCTCACAAAAGAAAAGTAATTTGTCTCTGTCTAAATTAGCCAGTTACTGGAGTGTAGCTGCAGGTCAGTGCAGAGTTCAGAGTTGTTGTTTTTTTACATGTTGATGGAGACGAGAATGGTAATAAGCAGATAGTAGAAAAAAGAAGATGATAATCCTGTGAAGTGGACTACTAGTTTTTTCGTACCAACTAGCCCTATGTTAAATATTGTGCCGACTTGTTCACAATAGTCAAAAGCCCCTGATATTCCTTGTGATTCAGATGAATGGTAGTATTCAGTCTAATGGCTCAATTCATTTTGAAATAACATAATGTGCATCACTAAACATAATAGAAAAATAAACAATCATACATTATACATACTGTAAATGATGACTTGAGATGAAAACAACATCTCCTAAGAGACCCCACTGCTGAACTACATCATCTGTTACTATGTCTTTTATTATTTTGATTGAGCGAAACCATAGCAGCAGAAATGACACGAGTGATTAAATCGGCCTGATTAACCTAGAATTCTACTTTCAATTTTACAAACCGTCTCTTCGTTTCAATCGACACTGGTATTTCTTGAGTGTTTTGGGCTTTGACCTCAGCTCTGGACTTTGTCATGTTTGATACATGTCATTCTGCTTAAATGTGTATTTTGACAAAGAATCATGAACTGCCGGCTGACTCACCGTCTGCTGAGGGTAATGTCAGAAGCATGTTCATCCTCATGTCTGCCAGTATACACACTGCTGACGTGTCCTTGAGAATGATGTTCAGTTTCGACAGATGCTATAAAAAAATCTAATGTAAGAGCTTGAAAACAATTCAAGCCATATTCTTATATCTTGTCCGATCCGTAATAATCATATTTCATTGTGCAGGGATAGATTTCTTTAACATCTTGTGAACAATAGGCCAGGATTCTCCTCAAGAGCATTTAGCCTCAACCAGTGAGCAGCCTACACTGGCAGCCAGCTAATGGACCGGTATGGTGCATGGCAGGAACAGGCGTTCCTAATGACCCGTAACTGAGCAGCACTGGGCTGTACTGTAAGAGCACTCAGGAGCCTCGTGAAATCTAACCCCGATCTCATTTTGTAACAGCATGTGCTTCCTCTATAACATGGCGTCACTGGTGGGTGTGAATAATAGAGGAGCAAGACAAGCTCCCTGCATGCAGACACTAAACAGCGGTGGGAACGGTAGCTGGCTGTTGTTGTAGAGTCTTCTCCCGCCACCGTACATTACCACATTTGTTACAGCAATCCCCTATGTTGAGTGTTGACCCACTAGCATTGTTGACCAGCTAATAAAATTTGCTTTGGCTCTGAGATTTTCATTGTAGCCTGTATTTATTCAAGTCTATTTCATCCACGGCAACTTCTCTAAAGTAACTCCTACATGCATGCAGAGCTGGTCTATTGTTAATAGAGGGAGGGAGAGAGAAAGAGAGAGAGAGCCTGTGCTGATGCTTCACAGCCCCTAATCCTATTGGAAGTTAGGCCTGCTGTTTGTTTCCCTGTGCTGGCCCTATCAGTCACACTTAGATGAAGCCTGAGGGGAAGTAATATGGGTAGATTGGGCCTGAGTGGCAAAGGAAAGTTGCCAGGGCAGATGGGGGCTGTGAAGTAATACTGTGTGAATTACCACAGCCAGGGGTTCAGCCCGGTGTGGATGGATGTGTAATGGTAATGAAGAGAGATGAGATGAATCTGATACTCAGAGGAGGGAAATGTCTCACATTCACATGCCATACACTCAAGGATGGCCCTATGGATTATGCGCTGAAACGTTCGCTTCAGATAAACATCATTCGGCACGCTGGTATTTCTGCAGTGTCTCCACTTTCAAATGTTTCAAGCGAGATAGAGTGAAACTTAGAAGAATAGTATTCACTGATATACAGTATGAAGGGAATGTGCTGACATAATATATCGTCAGTTCTCGAATTATGGATGCCTTGAAATAATTTCTGATAGGCTACACATCCCCATGCGCTATCAGACAGTATTGGACTTCCAGTGGTTTGTACTGAGAAAGAGCTCTGGTACATACCGAGGAAGATAGGCTGGCATTTTCAAATGTCTACACCCAATCCGGCCTCTATCTAGCTTGGTGGGACAACAGTGTCAATGGGATGATTCAGTATGCCTATTTTTAAGCATTCAGCAGACACTTAGAATGCACCGCTGGCTTTTTTTTTTTTTTTAAGACTGTGCTATGACTCCTAAAATATGCAGTGATGGATGTCATATTCACTCTGAGAGTGCATTTCTTTCTCATTGAAAATAAATTAAAATATGCATTCAAACTTTACAGAATTTTACCTGGAGTGTGTAAATAAGCTGTAATAAAAATCAATGAGCGGATCTTTGGCCGCGCTTGTTATCTTATTAAACGCTAAGCAAATATATCATATGCTCACTCAAAGCAGCTCTCCCAAAGCCCAGTGAGCTACATAATGAGAAATGAGAGCAAAATGAGAAATTATTGGGAGTCTTGTTTTCATACCTTTTGCATGGTAGCTAATGAGCTCTGTGTGTCTAACATTGTCAAGGAAGGAAATGAATGGGAGGTTGGGGTTGCACTTTTTTATTTAAATTAGGGTAAAAGCCATCAATAATACTCTTTAGTCAGTAGCAAGGTGCAGATTAGTGCTTGCACTGTGACTTCAGACCTATCCCTCTACATAACAAAACAGCTTTAAAGAATCAGAAAATAGGTCCTTTCTCTTTTCCTACCCACTAATGAAGATTTATGGCTGCCGGTGTCAAATCATAGATGATTTACATAACGCAACGGGTAACCTGCCACCAGTGTAAAAAGAGAGCAAGAAGGAGGGAAGACTATTAAGAGCTTTGAAGTTCTCCAGCAAGCATGACACTCAATTAATATGCACACATATGTGGCTGCATGAAATTATATTCGGGAGATGATCATATCTGTCATTTTCATGAAGCACAACAACTGAAAACAGCATTCATGTCTAATGATGATTAATGCACAAACAATAAGTGCTTAAATATGTAAATAAAGTGATATACAAGCAATCAAGGTGCACCTTTATAATTTCATAGACGTCTTGCTTGTGTGTCTAATGAATAAGGTGGCATATATTTTTTAGTTGGTTAACAAATTCTAAAGGATGAATAATGACAATGAATAGACTCTAACAGTATTGTCTACATTCAGACCATGATAGCTTACTTCTCTTTGCCTTAGAGATCTATTGACTCTTTATAAATGGCTTCATCTAAAATAGGAAATCTTTTCATCTGATTATATAACTATACGTTTTCATGAATATTTATAAAGTTGTTTATTGGTAGCATTTAAAACTTTTTTTTTTCAGGAAAAACAAATGTCTTAACAGATGGACTAGGACTGTGTGTTATGGGGCTTTCACAGCAGTTGTTGACAAAAACAAAATACAGGATATGACCAGCTTTCCTTTATCCAAACCCTACCGCAGCTTTTTAATAATAAACGACTGACATTATTTGGTTTTGCAAATACACTAACTTTGCCTCAGAGATCTTCTGTGATCTCTCATAACCATAAAAAATGTAATTAAAAGAATATAGCCTGTATCTCATATGCTGATCAAGACAAGAATGATAGTCATCAAAATCTCATTTCACTTCACCTTTAAAGGGCCCAAAAAGCAGGTGGACACTGCGAAGCCTGAAGCCTGGAAAATCAATCAGCAACGTAAGCGCGAGTTCACACAGTTCCCTTGTATGGCTGCCATGCAATGCCCAGGTTAGCTTTAATCATCACTGATCCCTCACTACTATTCAGAAGCTCACAGCTCCTTCTCCTGCCCTGAAAGCCTTTGATATGGATAGGTGTGAAACCGGCTCTCATTGCTGATCCCTACCACCACCAGGCTTACCATCCCAGTAATTCAGTTTGCAGTCTCCGGTTTGTGAATTGATTACTTTGCTTTGCCTCTTTAAATTGGTGTCTGGAGAGTGTCTCTCTCCTCTTAAAAAAGCTCCCATCAAATCAAATGGAAATCTAATAAAGCAGGATAATGGGAATGGATGGTGGGTGACCTATGCTTCAGAATCATGTGTACAGGTGATGATTTTACATGTGCAGAAATGAGTACAGCTGGCACTATCGCACTTGTCCTTCAGTGGGCTACTCAGGGTCTCAAACAAATTTATCACCAAACTAGATGTCAGAATTAAATGTTGCCATTAAATGTTTCTGCAAAGCATGGATGCATGTAATTTCAGTGTCATTAGTCATTGAAGGATCCACACCCCCCCCCTTTTGCTCAATAGGTAGAGGGTGGATAAGGTGGATGTTTTTATGTTTGGGCAAGTAAAGCACCTTAGTTTGAGCATGGAAAATCTTACTGTGGGCAATTTATATCATTCATTCATCTTCTATACCCGCTTAATCCTCATTAGGGTCACGGGGGTCGCATGGAGCCTATCCCAGCTGCT
>JAQQZY010000006.1:29430540-29450866 GCA_030068375.1 Ostorhinchus rueppellii | reverse complement strand
AGCTGGGATAGGCTCCATGCGACCCCCGTGACCCTAGTGAGGATAAAGCGGGTATAGAAGATGAATGAATGAATACTTTATTGTTCCCCAAAGGGAAATTTATCATGGGTAGTGCTGGACATCTTCATACAAGGTATACGTGACATATATGATAAATACATACTTAATATCCTCTATGTGCAAACAGCAGATCTACACATAATACGCAAATATTACATGGATCTGTGTCCTTGTGCAGAGAGTTAGCAAATAGCACATATTTATTGAACACAAAATGAGCACAGCATTACTGACTGATGGTTGTTCACAGTGGGTGATCCATGATTCACAGGCTTCTTTCTTTTATCACAAGTACACTGCCTTTACATTAATGAGTTGTAATTAGGTCACTGAATAATTCATATTGCTAGTATTCAAAAGTACATTAATGCAATAATACATGCGTCAAGCACATGAGAGGCAGTGCATACCTATGTGCTAAATGTATTACTGGATAAACAAAAGAATATATTTATTTATTTATAAACTGGTTTTCATTTGAATGGTGCCAGGAAAACCTTTCATAAAGATTTGCATTGAATGTCAATCATAAATTTCTAATGGATTATATTCATTTTATACCGATATGTTTTGTTTCGTTAAATCAGTGAGTCATACGCTTTAAAATGTGTCTTCAATAAAGGACAGCCACAGTAGATGCAGTATTATTTTTTTCTAATCTAGTTGCTTAACATACCCCTCAGCATTTGATATAATAATAATAATTCCATTCAAATCTATAATCTCTGTTCAATAAGGGCATAAGTTTGTAGCCCGGCATGGTGGTGGAGCTCCCTTGAGTGGGCCGTCAGGGGAATCAGAGCACTGAATACTTCCTGGTCCCAGTGTTACCTCCAGCTGTTTATATTACTGATGGATATCATTCTACTTTTCCCTCTTTCCCAGGAGGTGCACATTCAATGTCAATTCCTAAAGGGGGCCTATCGAATGATTCAACAGGATAGGTCTGTACTAAGAATAATCTGCACACTCTCCTCTGGGACTTACTCATAAACAAAATTAGCACATGCAAGTCTGCACCAACTCACATGTGTACAGAAAAGCTCTACCTCTATCCTGTTCAAGTGCAGGGATCGGTACCATTTCTACCTCATCTCTCCACATCTCTGCCCTTTGCGCCTCTCATTTTCCAGCTGTCTCTGATCCTCTACCTCTTTTACATTTCAATCCTCTGCCTGTACCTCCTCATCCCGACAGGAGAGTGCGGGGAGAGAGTGGAGGAAAGAGGGAGTTGTCCCCTTTGGGTAGCTAAGTGATTACCGTTTGAAAGATCCAATCCCTTGCATCATACCTCTCACAACCTCCTCTGCTCTCACATTACTCTGTAGGAACCCGTTTCTACCTCCTCTCTGTGTCTGGCGCCTCCGCGTCTCTTTTCTTCATCTCTTCTTAGGTTATTATTTCTTCATTTATGACTCCCCTTGTTGTCTCTAATGCCACCCACAAGTAAGTCATTTACTTGATGTTTAAAAGTTTATATTGTGTTTGCCTTGTCAGTATTCCTTGTGTATCTATGAGCTACACTGACAAAAATAATTACATACAGAAAATTGATGAATGATGCAAAACAAGACATTTTACAGTGATCATAGATATCACAAATTTGATCATAATACAATCAGAAATTTAAAAAAAAAAAACAAAAAACATTTACAGTACAGTATGTATGTGTGTGAATCTATCCTAGTTTAGATTAGCATATGCTGTGAGCTGCTTCAGGAGCCATAACCGACTGCCTTATCTAACAGAGTGAAGTGCTGGCTGCTTCAACAGCAGAGCCAGAGCCCACTGCCCACTGCTTAAGTGGAAGAGGACTAATCCCTCTTCTGAAAGCCCACTCTAGTAAACACCACTTGTCCAAACCCATCCATGCACACCCAGGCTGTCCAACCCCAGGCCACAACTCTCTGTGTACAGGTTATGTGCTGCCTAAGGTCCCTTCACAAAGTAGGCAATTGATTATACCAGTCTGATCTCATATCAAATAATTAGCAGTAGTTTTTCATGCAGAGTTGAGTGGAGAGAACTTTTTTCCACAAGCCGACACTCAACAGTTATTTGCCTCCTAAATCCTTCTGCAAGGCAGAACATGCCACTGCCAATCTGCCACATTCATTACTCCTCATCTGATACGATAAGTCCAGTAAAAGGAGGAACATTGATATAGAAAATGTAACAACTGGTGTTAGAACCTCCAACCTTGTTAGAACAGTTGGAAAAGAGGACAAAACTGCCAATGAAATGTTCTAAATGGGTTTCATTTAAACCTTCAGGGGTTCATTTCCAGATATCTTTTCAATTGCGAGAATGATCGCTTCCTAGCTGGATGTCTTCAGGGTACGATTTATTCAAATGGAAAAAGATTACATCTTGAATTAAAAAGGGCTCAGTGCTGACCAGTACACTAGGCAGAAGTCAGCTCTGAAACAATCAGAATACCCCCATAGTGCTGCAACATATCCTAAGTGCAATATGTGTTTTAATAAGACAAAAAAACATTGCATACATGCACTATGTCTCATTCTAATCACTTCATCACAATTGTAATTGCAGTGATAAAAGCTTGAGGTCAGGAATATCAGTCATGTAACATAAATCAAAAAGCAAGAACGTACAGTAACTGATCTTTCATTTCAATTCTTTGCATTTTTTTGTGTATGAAGGAAAACTTTGATAATGCAGAGCTTTCTTGCCCCACCAGTGTGACTGAAGGCTGTTATCTGCTTACCTTGCTGCTATGAAACAAGGTATTTAACGGAAGAAGGTCAGATGCAAAATAGAGATCTGCCATATGGTGTGACAAGTCTTTGATGAGGAAATTCATCAAAATCACTGCCGTATCAGGCAGCCTTGTGATTTTTCATCGTGAAACTTCCTTTAGCGATTTTGGGTATACTTTAAAGGTGGGTGGGTGGTTGAAGGGAAGGAATGGAAGATTGAAATTCATTAAAGCGAGCTTTGCGTACATGCTGCACTCTGCACTGCATGGATGGTTGGCTCCCTACTCAATCAACTCTGGTAAAAATTGACCCACATCATCCATTCCTCTGCAAGTCAGGAACAGTGTTTAATGTGGCATGCATTTCCATTATTTCATGGTGGCCTTGCTTTTAAGTTGTAGAACAATTACACTATTGCCAGAAGCATGAAAGACTGCTCCTCTATGCTGTTGTACGTTATCTAGATGCATACAGTTTTCCATCAATATCATTTAACACATACTATGGAGGCTTGTTTTGTGTATGCTGTATCCGTTACACATGAAAACAAACTATAAAATGAATACTTGATTCACTTTTCTTATCTTGTTGCTTTTATTGAATTCAGTTATGTCAAAGTAAACTGTGAATGCAACCAAGTCCTGAAAGCAGCAATACATGATGTTATTTTTGTGTCACTTTCAGCTTATTGAAATTTAAGTGATGTGACCAGAAATGAGACTTCTGCATTCCCCTTTTCAGTTTTTCCAGACATTAGGCACTAGGCTATGGCTAAACTCAGGTATGTTCATGCATGTCTGTAATAATAATTCTGTTTTTCGGACAAAGAGGGGAGAGTTGCAAGTGGAAACATATTTCAGTTCTATTATTTTCCTCTCCTGATTTCTGCTTACTATAGTGCTGGCTTTAAATCTTCACTCTGTTAACGCTACAAGATGAATTGTCTTAGTCAAATTGAATCAAGAAATCTTTTTTTTTTTTTTTTTTTTTTACAGTATAGGAGTGATATACCAATCCACTGAAGCTGCTGTCATCTTGACTGACAGAAACATTTACTTTTAAGAACATGCGCTTGTAAGCAAGATGGGCAATAGATTGAAAATCAGCGAAAACTTATTTGAGCCTCACAAATGGCACATTCAGCCTTCTTTGTTTCTGTAGGCTGATGCTAAAACTGAGGGTTCATTACTAGCTTTAATGTATTTATTTAAGCTGACTGATACTGTACAAAGGCTGTGCCATGACCTTCTGTGGTTGAATTCGGGTTAATCACAGTTCAAGAATGCTCAAACCCCCAAAGAGGACACTGGGGAAACTGTGGATCGAAGTTAGAAAAATCATTAGGAAACACATGCTGACAAGGTAGGGCACCCCACAGCAGGCTAAGTAGACTCGGAGAAAAGAAGGAAAATTAGTTGAGTGAACTCTAACAGAGCTGGATCTGTCATTTGCTGATGAGTCAGGTCCAGTGAGGAGGTGTCTAGGGGTTCCATTAGTGGTTCCCTGCACCTGCAGGGTTACTTCATTGGTCAGGCTGCTCATCAATCTTTCAGGACTTTTCCTGTGAAGGCAAGGTGGCTCCAGACCTTGGTCATTGCCAGATGTAGCACAGCCAGAATCTGCGTTACTCCAAACAAGTACAGACAAGCTGCAGCAGCCGGCTGGGCTTGGCGTGGCCACTCCAGTGTGGTGGATGGGCTCACCAGAGGAGCTCAGCCTGTTTGTCTGTGTACACAACAACAAAACAGGCAGCCTCAGCACAGTCAGCCTGGATATTTTGGCCACAGTCAATGAATGCATGTGTGTCGGACGCTTCAGTAACAACAGGAAAGCTAATGTGGAGAGCCAAGAAGACTCTGAGAACACCAAGCATGCTGGGTAAAGTGTGTCTCTCTCTGCCAGTGAAACCACATAACACTTTGATCCTTTTTTATCTACCCAATACACACAAACACTGAGGCTATCTCAGACTGTCTGTCAACTGTCAAAAACACACTTCGACTGAGCATCGTCTTGTTTTTCTTTCAAAGCTGGTCACCACAAAAAAGCGAAAACCTGATTTTCTGTCAAATAAAATGTTAAAGGTGTAACCCAGCAATGTTGCTGTCCAGACCAACTAATGAGCATCAATTGTCATTCAACATATTTCTGTGCAGACAGACACAGACACACATCAAATCTCCAGTTGCAGTCTAGGACATACTCTAGTGCACAGCAGGAGCAGACACTGTGTTTGCAGCTGATTCTGTTTGTTTCTCCTGTTTGATGGAGTTGAGTGTCCCTAGGGCAAAGTCAGAATATTGTGGGCAGCCACAGTGCATAAATGATCTGAGGCTTGCTTTTTAGGCTGTGTTTACCATAAAAAACAAACAAAGTATGCTATGCTTTATCAAGAAGTGGTTTTGATCTTATTTAAGCCCTGCTGTGCTTACCATATAGATTTGTTTCAGCTGAATCGCAGCAGCTCTTAATTTAAGATGTCTTAGTATGAAAACCATTATAACAGCATATGTTTGGGCAGTGGTTCTGTCTGCCTTAATATGTTGGTTTTTACATATTAAATGGAAAGCGGAACCTGGAGTGCTATTAGGGGTTTGCTTTTCAGAGTGGCTTCAATTAATGTCTTTAGTGATTGCAGTGGAAAACACATTGGAATCCATTGTTAATCCAATAATTATTGTCTGGTGGATGTACTTGACTTCGCCCTGTCGGCCAGCTAATTCAGTTCATGTGTTTGTTTGCCCAAGTCAATAATTCTTGTGATTAGAATTGGATTTGGAGTTAAAAAGGGCAGACGTTTATCAGGTTGTTCTCCACACTCCAGTTAACATGCCAATGACACAGGTCCATAGAAACTGCATGTACAATAGCAAAATGTTAATTATAGGCAGTCAGTCATAGTCACTCAGTATAAAGTCTTTCTAACAAAATCAATACAAAGTTATTATATTGCTGACTGGAAAGTATGTGAGTAAAAAGGTCGATTAAAATAATAATAACAAAGCCAGTTTCTTCTTTGCCTAAGCTGTGATTGTCTTTAAAATTGAAGAAAAAGCCCATTTTCACTGATTCAACCTCAGATTTCTTTCTGAATCAGTCTTGCGGGCAAGTGATGAACTCCAAAACTACTATCATCTGTCTGAAATGCTCCATGGCATCAGAAGACCATTCGCTATCAGAAGAGCACTTTTCTCTGTAAACTGCAGTGCTATAACCAAGAACACAGTTTGAGCTACACAGGCTATAGGACACACTCTTACCAAATGAAGTCCTGTTGGATGGATGTCTACATGTTCATGAAAAACTGAGAACTATTAGGAAGAAAATCAGCCCTTTAAGTGTAGGAGCTAAATAACAACATGCAGCCGTTCATTCTTCTTTTCTCTCACGGTGCTAATTCTCCCACTCTCCAAGAGACCCATCTGTTGTTTGAAATCTATTTATTGATAAGTATTAGCTACTCCTGCTTTGCTATTGTGCCTCAATTTAGTCTCTGAGCGATTCCAGCATTTCAATGACTTCACTGCTCCAAAGTGTTTGGCTTCCAATGGCCTAGTAAAAAACACCATGGTCTACCCACAGCTAGTCTGGGGATGTAGAACGTGGTTAATATTCCAACCAGCAGAAGCAGCAGAGTGAAATCTCAAAGCAGAGTCTTTTCAAAGTCGTTCATTTATTTTGTGTCAGGAGAACCAGCCCACACTCTGACTTAGAGAGAAGAATTACAAGGAAAATCCTAATTAAGCAAAAGAATAAAATTCAGTCTTTGAAGAGGTCATTTGTTAAAAACAAAAATTATCTTTGTTCCTTCGCACTTCGTGTCTTGCAGAGTGACGGTAACGGTTATGACAGAAGGTAACTTAGCCTGAAAAGCACGGTGTCTGCCCCGTCTCATCATCGCCAATAAGTTCACGATGACTGACGCAGTTTTAGAGGTCCAACTCCGATACAAGCCAAAGAAAGGTTAGAGTCTGAATATAGACCCGGAAAGATGACAGAATGAAGATCACAGGATGGAACTGACGAAGATTTTGTTGATTTTATTTCTTTCTTTCCTATGGGTGACAGTAAAGGTTGAAATTAACAATGATGAAACACGCAGAGTAAATGGATGTGAAATTCTCTACAAGTGCAAAATGGCTCTAATGAAGTGAGACAACATCAATTAATGAGAGAGGGGGAGGGAAGGTGGAGAGGGGCATAAGAGGGTGGAGAGGTAAGAAATTATGATACTTTAAGGGAGCGTGAGATTCAATTGTGAATATGATATAGGAAATTAGCATTTTAAAAACATGGTTTACACTCCATGGCATTACTAAGCAGGTCAATTTGAGTGTAACAACAATTCTCTGTGTTTAATGATTTATCTGCCTAATCTGATGCAGATCATTAGGCAGAAGCCCCTGTACAACCAAAACAAGGGAAGCATTAAAGCATCAGTAAATCTGTTTATTTAACAAAACAACACAATACCTCCATCTGCAACCCTTGCTCAGTATGTATGTTTTGCAAACTGTTTGGATGCATATTATCGAGGGAACAGATCCTATATATATATGTTTTTCATTGCAGTTTGCCAGAATATGACTGTACAGCTCTAAATCTAATTAAGTCCTTTTTACTGCTAACCACATTTCATTTCATCATCCTTTTTTTTGTTGCAGATAGTAGAGAGAATGGATGAGTCATGTGCGATTGGCTAGAAATTCAATTTTCTTATTAACAGTGACTGATCAGGGCTGGTATGTGGTGGCAGGCGGCAGGCTTTGAGGGAGAACCAGACCAGCTGAGACAAAGCGTCACTGCTGGGAAGTCACCAGCAGGATGCAGTCACATAGTATGGAGGAATGCGCGTTTCCCATGGCGTGGAATATCTGTGTGTGGACATAGAAGTGTACAAATGCTGGAACCTGTCACATAGGCTCAATTATAAATGAGCATAGCACACTGGGGCAGCTGGCCTAAGCGTGGGGCAGCTGGGTAATTTGGAGAGTTGTGCAAAAAAAGGTTTGTTGGCCCAGCTGTGTTAGCCGAGGTGGTAAAATGGTTCTGGGTTGCATGACAGAGCATGTGTGTTGTATGTGTCCACCGCTGTTCATATATCTGCTTGGTTCTGTGACTATAGAAAGAAGAAGCAAGGACAGGCCATCTTGAATCCTTGATGTAGACAGAGAAATAAACAGGACTGAAACTGGAATGACACTTCACTGAAATATTGATCATCCTCCACAGCAGCAAGAAAATATATGAAGTAAAGACACAGAGATAGATAGATGAAACAGAGTAATGCAGATATGAGGGAATAGGATTCTCAACAAAACCTTCAGGCAGCATACAGCATTAGATAAACATTTTTTTCCCTGTACTTTGATCCCTGCACTGATTATTTGCCCGGCATGTCAATAGGTGCTGCATAATTCATTCTGATTGATTCAGTGTTGACAACTGCTATATGAAGGCTCCTAATATAACCTTAAATAAATAAACAGATAAGCAAACCATAGCACTGTAAATTGGAATACAGCGGCTCACCTGGATACTCCAAACAAATAAATTATTCAACTTACAATCAAGTAACAATTCCTGTTATAGCTTGCATATATGCCATAAATTTCAGGGGTGGGTAAAACCACACGGGGGTGTTGCTGCCGTCCCTAAGGCTGTCTCATCTGACAAAATAAAAGTTTTAATAGTTTGATTTTTTTTTTTCCACAAGGAAGTCCTTAAAATACCATGCAAAACTGAGTGACTTTTAACAAATCAATTAGCACTGTCTCCTTGTGATCCAGCTGACTGAGAAGAGGGAGGGAGGGGAGAGAAAACTAGAGGCACTGGAAGGATAGAGGACATGTGGAGAGAGACAAAAAAAAGAAAAAAAAAAGGAGCGAGCCTTTGTATTTCTTTCTCTCTCCCTCACTCTAATTAGACAGGCCAGTGTGAGCAGAATCCCAATGGCAGGATGCAGGGAGTAACAGATGTAGAGGGGAGGAATGAAAGGCAGAGAGGGAGGTATACCATGACACTAACCTGAGCCTCTGCAGAGAAGAAGGATGGAAAAGTAAATATGGGTTCGTGCTGCGAGATGAATGATAAAAACTAAGCATATGTAAAATAGGCAGATGGGAAGGTTGAGAGTTAGTGGGTAAAGAAAAAAAGAAGGGAAAGACAAGTAACCAAACTGTGTGTGTCTGACGGCAGACAAGAGGTAATTTAGTAGAGATGCTGCACAGTGCAGCAGGCACTGACTCCCCACCCTGCAAACTATCAAAGACCTTGATACGCTTTGCAATTTATGCTCCCTTTTGAGTGACAAGCTCAGTAAAAAAGAGCCTTGGTGTCTATATTTCAGTATCTTGAATAACCCAAAGATTATATCAGTTATGGAGACAATATAATGCAGCCTTGATCATGTTTTTTTAATGAACATATGTTTGGCTTTTATGAAATCCATATACATATGCATTATACAGAACAAATTCCCTCTAATATCCTCTCAGATAAAGTAAATACACTTAAGCTTTACGGTTTAGTTAAAGTACGGTTCCGGTAAAATCAAATGGAAAAATAAGCTGAGGTGCAGAACTAGACTGACTGGTTTTAATCATCCACCCCACTCACCTGTATTTTATGCACAACACACAACCTCTTCTCACTGTTTTAGTCAATGTCATTTTCAATTACAGAATATATGCCAAAAAATGTAATTGCTGCCAGAGAAAGTTGTAGCAGAAGTGGCTTTTAACTACACACAAGAATCACTCTCTGAAAGATCAGACGGTACAATATCACACAGAGACTGTCAATATCAATGCCTTTAGAGTTCTGCCTGTGTTTTGGAGCAGCCAGAGGGTAGGCCAACTTTCCGAGCTGGGGCAGCAATTAAATCACCCCAGATCAAAAAAAATAAAAAAGCCTCTAACTCAACAGCTGATAAAGGCGGTATTAACAGTGTAGCAATTACTATCAGTGTACTGCAATTATGGTCAAATAAGACATTTGCAAAATTGGCCAGGATAAAATTGTGTAAATTATAGTGAATTATGTGACATATCTATAGTTGTCTGCCTTCATGCTATTGAAGACCAGTAATGACTGACTGTATATCATCATTTATATATAGACATAAGGGATGGCAACATACAGTTAGATTATACAGTATTATCAGGATGATTTTGTGACAATCCTCTCTTGTCGTCAAAAGTAAACCTGTAAATTTTACTGTAACCTGTTAGGGTATGCATGAAAAAGTATCTGTACAGAAAAGTTAGGGCACAAATGGATGACCTGCCTGGAACTCAGTCTCTTTATCATTTGTCATTCTGCAGGACTGTAAATGTTTCCCTCCAAGCCCTTTTTTTTGTCCCACTATTTAGAGAGTCAAAGCTGCCAATAAGTGAACATTAAGCATCTTTTGGGTTTCTTTTTGAGTGTTTATAATAAGATTTCCAGAGTGATTAACTGCCGTTTGTTGGGACGCAAAAAAAGGTACATTAAAAAGATATTAAGTATGAAAATAGGTCAACGCTGCTACCTGTTGATTACTCTTATATTCATAATAGCAAAAACCTCTCATGCGGTTTCTGTAGCATAGCAATGAGAAGCTTTTGGAGATCTAAAGTGGCTTCATCAAATATTGAACAGCATTTCAAACAGAAGTGTCAGACTGTGATTGAGAATAGCACTCTTTAAAGTGAGATAATCCATCAACACATTTGAACCTTACAACTCAATTCTTTCTGACACCTGTTTCAGCCGAATGATGAATTATTAACAACATTTGCCAAACACTTCCTGTACATGTGGGCGCAGCTCTTTACATTTCAATGTGTGATATTTGTTTGACAAAAAAGTGATAATATGAAAATCCAAGTCAGTTATTCATAACAAAACGACACTTTTGCACTCATTATCACAGTGCTGAGTGACATGTTAACATCTGCACATACTGTACATAAATGTTGACAATGACCATATGTAGATCCCATATAACATATCCTTGTATCCAGTAAATAAAACTGAGCCTGGTTCGCGAGATGCTTTCTGCCAGTGAAGGGTGAATATTCCTGTTGACTGATATTCTCTGTCCTCCCACTCTCAAGTACATTATCATGGTGAAAGTCCACTCTCTATGTGATAGAACAACAACTTCTGAGCTGCATCTATGCCCTGAAAATGGCAATTATGGACCGAAGCCCTATTCGCACAGGATTTATCGTGACCTGTGGAACTCTGGTGATTTGGAAATTAACCCTTTACGTCTGTGTTTGATGCATCTGCACAAGATAAGCAGAGTCTGGCATTATTTTCCTGTTCTGTTGCCAATGGAAGGCTCACCATTTACAGATCACTGGTAAAAAACTGAAAAATGTTCCGTACTGTAGCTGTCATGCATGTCATCCATCTCATCCTCTTTTCAGATGTCGCTCTTCTGAAAGATTTAAGTTTGAGCCTCCTGAATTTCCATCCAAAACACTTTTAAAACTGTCATTTATTATCATTAGCACAGCCTCCGTCATTCTCAACCAGGAAACAGGTTGAATAAATCTGCAGAGGAAACAAAAAAGGTTGCATATCCCACCAAATTACAGAGACGCTGATCCACCCAAGCTAATGTTATTACGCGAGTCTCTGTTCAGTGAAACAGGGTAGGTAATTTGCAGTGGAATTTTTACTTTTACAAATTAAACATTCACAATCGTACTGGATTAACATCACAAACAACCTCTGCAATTGTTACACATCACGATCAAAGTCATGTCTTTTTTTAAATATTTGTTAATTTTATGCCAATGGCTACTGCCACAGTACTGTGGCACAAAATATGGGTTTATCTATTGTCTTAGAGCCAATCAAATGTCATCGTTTGTACTAGAGCCAATCACAGATACTGTTGCACAGACTCATTAGCCTGTTGTTGCCACAGTACTGTAGTAATATATGATGTATACTTCAGTGCATTCTTTTGTGTATTTTGCTAGCACAGTACTGTGACAATTGATGGAAGGAATGGTAAATTGGTGGTAGTATATAATATAGAATAGGAATTATTGTTCTAAATGCTCCATATGTTGTTTTATGGTGTTCTTTGCTCTGGAGGCTGGAGGAGGTGGGTGGAGCTACATGTTAGCTGTGGCAGTGTGCTGTGTGACTTCAGTTCTGTGTCCGTTCATTGTATTGAGTGCTGGGGTCCTGTGGAACTCTGCACTCTGAATGTTGTCTCAGTGACTGATTTATATCAATGTCGTATTTAACCCCACCCCCATTTGAAAATCTTTATTAAAAAAAAAAAAAAAAAGGAAATGCTCCTTCCACCGGTAATTGAACCTGATTCTTCTGCGTTACAGTTCTTAGGTTGACCTATTCACTATGTGATTGCCATGGTACTTTTTTGGGATGTAACTTGCTAGTCTAGACATAATATAACAAGGGCACTGATTGGCTCTGTGACAACAGACAAACCGATGTTTCATGCCACAGTACTGTGTCAGTAGCTACCTACTTATTTTATTGCAATTTAGTCAATTTAATAAACATGCTTCCTCATGTACTCATGTTCCAAAGGTGTTCCAAAGGTACATTGTTGCAGCATCCCACTCTCAGCGCTGCTAACGCCACTAACTGACAAGAACTAGACAAAAAACCCAGATAACTTTTACCCCTATTCCAGGATGCCAGACCTGTCTACAGCACCACCACAGTGCAAAGTGTGGTTTGGTTATGCAAGATTATTTAAAGCTGCAGAAGAAAATCAGGAGAAAAACAGTGCCCATGTCTTCTGCATCTCCCTTCTGTCTGTCCACCTTAAAAGAAAAATACCAATCAATACAAATAATCTGTCAGCCTTTTCCAGCTATTCTGTTGAGACGCGGAGTAGATTAAAGTCTTGGAGCAATAGGTAATTGTGTATTTAACCCTCCTGTATCACTTAAAATGTCCATGAGCTGCTAAAACCTCTCAGTCACTGGGTACATTTTCTGCAGCTCCAACACAAGACAGAAGGAGATGCAGAATTCTTGTTCCCTCTCAGACCACTTGAATTACAATATGATGAAAGATAATTATGTAATTTTTGCAGAGTGACGCCAATAGCACAGCACTCTGAGAATATGTACCATCACCAAGGTCCCACTGTGACACGCCCTGTCTTGTAGTATTCGGAAAACTAAAGCATTCCAGTATCGGTCCATGTTCCTACTTTGCAAATTCCCTACACCTTTACCAATTTACATGAAAAGTGCAGTTGTTTTTTGCATAATCCTGCATGAGAAATAACAAAAAAATGAACACATTCAGGTTCAAACACAACCCCCTTTGCAGAAATAAAATGACATTTAAATAAAGGTGCCATATGTAACCCATTTAATAGCTGCGCAATTATTCTGAAGATTGTACCTCACCGACAAATTAAATGTACTTATATATAATAGACTAGACCTTTTTGTACAAATTCTCAATGTCTGTAAATGGAGACTAGCGAACCTTAATAATGTTCTACAAATTTCCTAGAACCTTGTGAAACACAGTTTGGCCTCTGTGGATAATCCATCTGATTCAAGTTTTTTCTGGAAGTGTAATTAAATTTCCTAACGATCGCGGCACTGTAATAGAGGCGGATTGGACCCTGAATGGAATTGAAGTTCAGAGGAGCGAGACCTCTATAATGAAGCTTATTCATTTAAAACATATAGCAGGTCACCAAGCAACGCTATCTCATGCTCAACATGTGTAGTCACCAAATGACCTGAAAGAAAAAGAATGATATACTGTACTGTATGTGGCAGCAGCAATAATCCAGTTTAATATGAAACCTGGTGCAGATCACAAAGATGCAACACATGTTTTTTAATGAGGAAGGCAATTAGGCTGTGATTCTGATGGTCCATGTGTATGAGATTGTTAATTTCAATTACACGATACATCAGTATCCACCTCAGCTCCTTCTTCCCTCTGTAGGGAAATCTTAGAAGCTCCTCTATATTAAGGACCATAACTGTGTTATGAACAGTTAGGTGAGCCTGAAATCAAGATCAGCAGCTCACATTTACACCAATTAAATGTGGTGAAAGTAGTAAACCTCAGGTTTTGAAGGTAAAAACTTCCTCTGACAGTATCACTTGGATCTTGGAAGCAGTGCTTTTTTTTGACTGGCAGTGACTGGAGGTGACAGCCCCTTAATTTTTTACATAGAAAGTGTCAAAAGAAGTTAAAATATCCTGGAATCTTGTTCATGAGTGTGAGGGGAAAAAGGTGCATTTGATCTAACACTGTTGGGGGATTGGTGTACCAACTACAGTCACGCAGGCATTGTACCAGACAACGTTTGCTCACAAGAAAAGGCCTGAAGGCTAAATTGTGAATTTACCGGGTATATACAGTGTCTGTATTTCACACCTTTGCTATTGCTACAAGCCCTGGTTTCTGATTGAAGGGATCAGATTGATCCTTTGGGAGAAGGTGAAGGGCACAGAGTAGAACCGAGTGGAGATGGTTCAGGCATCTCATTAGAAACTGTCACAGACACCTCTCTTTGGGGTAGTTTATAAGCAATGAAAAGGATAATTTTTTTAACACTTCTGATATTTTTACACTCATTTCTATAGGTGTAAACTGTCTTTCTTCTCTTTCTCTTGACCAATAGGTTTACAGTATTTCTTGCTACACTTGTGTAATTTGCAGAATTATGTACAGGTGGTAAAACCGTGATCCATCCCAGTCTGAAACAAGTCCTATGGGAGTTTACTTACCATTTAATTTTAAACAGATGGCTCATTGCAGTTTATCTCCGGTTGACCTCTAGTTTAGTGACTTAATATGCATTTGAGTGCAATAAAACCAGGATGAGGCGTGAAACCAAGTGTGAAGCCAAGTTTGAGACTTTCTAGTTTCTCCATCCACGTGAGAAGGGATAACGTGTCTTAAAAGTCTTATTCTCATGTGACAGTAAGAAGGATCATAAGATTAATGGGGGGTGTCGGATGCAGTCATTGCAGGTTTGAACTGTGGAAAGTGGGAGAGAAAGTGTGGGCCACATTAAATGTTATTTCTTTTTTTTTTTTTCTTGCTGTTGGTTGGTATTGGTTAACAAATGGTAGGGCCCAAAGAGTAATATCATTAAAAATGATTGAACTGTAGACAAGAAGACTTTCTGTAGGTTGATTTACTACATGAAAGGATAAAAATATTTTAAAAATCTGAACCACAACATGAACAATTGTTGAAAATAAGGCCATCTGGAAAATTCCCAAATGCCACAACAATATGGATCAAGATAAGTATGTAGAAAAAGAAGAAGAAAAAGAAGAGTGGGACTTTGTGGGAATAGTAAACACACTTTATACCCGTGCCACTACAGTGCTGTAGCAAAACAGAAAAATGTCAATACGAGGGCTTTACAATAGCAAAATACGGCTCAACTCCCTAATCTTAGTGTAATGCATTTATTATTGGTGACATGGTGTCAGCTCAAAAGCCATGATATGGTGCATCATAGTCAGTTTGTGTTCATATTTTGCAATTGGATGGGGACAGAGCGGCATTCTTGAAAAAAGAAAAACGAAATTAATCTAACGAGCTTTTGCTTGTTAAGTACGTGCTCTGTCTCCAGTTGAATGACAATGACGAGACATCCGCTTACCATGATACACATTCCATTGTGAATAAATGAATTTGTGAGCCTACTACAAAACAAAAGGCAAATGGAAAAATTAATTCAATGAAGTGAAAAGCCTGTGTTGCCAGATAAGCCATAAGGCTTCGCTGCTGAGGTATGAAATATGACAGCATTTGTTGAGTCTCATTGATATGGTGCCTGGGTCTACATATGACAATCTGTCCATTCAGTGTCCGCTGCGCTAGGATTGTAGCTCTGGCCAGAGTTTCTTGCATCATTAATTCAGCATCTCCTTGGCGCAGTGTTTTGACTGCTCTCTCTCTGCATATGGACAAAAGAAATGCCAGGACAAACAGAGGTCAGAGAGCACCAAAAAATAAAAAAAAGTTTCTTGTTTCTGTTTTTAAAACACTTGCACGCATTTATATTTAGCCTTCAAAAAGTACACTTTCGCTAAGCAGTGCACTAAAATGAACCCATGTCAGTTTGATGAATGTAAGCCATGGTCTGTTTTGAAAAGTTTGCCAGGACGAGCAGCTTAAGAATAAATATGTACTTATGCGCGTCTATTCCCCACTACTGTAGGAAACATCAGAGAGGGAATCCATACTAAGATCCACGTCGAGCCAAATTCACAGCAGTGTGTCTGTGCCAGCGGCTACTCAGGGGATGGGAGGCTGCTCAGCCAACTCCAGTAAGGCCACTCCTCTATCAGGACAGCTCAAACAGGCACAGCATTTGGCACAGAGCTACAAAGATCCCGAGCCTGCGGAAACAGTTCGGTCTGATGACGAGGTGATAAAGCTGGACAACCACACTGCCAAGTACCTCTGAGTAATAAAACAGCAATAGGCGTAGGGGGTTGAGTAAGTGGCAAAAAAAAAAAAAAGAAAGAAAAAGAAAACATAGCAGCAACACAGTAATATTATACTGAGTGTCTCTGAATGCTGGGTAATTAGAATGGGAGAGCCCTTGATGAGAGGGAGAGGATTCTGCTCACAGCTGAGGGAGACATTTCTGACTGCTACATACTTTATTTCCTACTGTAACTACCCTAGAATGCTGATGGAGCCCTCAAATCTGTTCTGGCTGTGCTGCTAACAGGGTTGAACAGGGCAGAACTGTTACAAAGTGCTGCAGCGAGGGCAGTAGGGCATCGTTTAAAGGCTCAAAGAATTCTAATAGCACAGAAGCACAGAGAAACAAGAGGACAAGTATGTGCTGTGTGACTTATTCAGCAGGCAAACAGCAGCAGCTTCCTCTCAGCATGGTGCTTTGCTGTTTTCTCCTGAATGGGCTCATATGTGACCAAGATGGGAAGAATCTTTATTCAGAGTGAAAACAAAGGCAAATTGAGATGCATCGTTTCCAGAAGAAAAAAAAAACCCAACAAAAAAACTGGAAATTTGATGCAGACAAAAGCTGGTCATGTAACCACAGATATGGAAGCGTATGCCTACAGCAGGGCGCCTGTAGGGTGTACATGTTAAAGAACCGAGGCTGTAGTGCACAAGCTGTCAACCACATTAAAAGACCACATTCTTAATATGAACCTAAGAAGGTTGAAATTGATTTTTTTGTATGAATGAATTTCTTGGCTGTACACTGACAACTCAATAAAAACTTGGGAAAAAAAAAAAAACACTGAAAAATGAAATAGCTGAAACTCGAATGTTATGAACAGGCAAAAGGCCACATTAAAATGCAGCTCAGCAAATACTCATTATTTTTACACTTGTACCGTCAAAGAGTAGGAAAAAACTCTGCATTATATGAGCGTAACACTTCAGATTAGTGGACTGAATAGAAAAAAGGAGAGAATATAAATGTATTCCATCTATGGCTCTCTGTTCTTCCCTCTGAAGTGTTTCCAGAATGAAGGGAAGGTACATGGAAAAGGTATTTAAGCATGACAGTGGAGCTAGAATTAGTTAAAGCTACAAAATACTGCTTTCAGAATTCCTCCTGCTCAGTCACACGGTTTTAACGGAGTCTGCGAGTGACCTTGACAACATACATAAATGCATGAAAACATGGATACGATATAGATATATTTACATTTAGATATACTGGTTTTCCATAATATTCTCATATCCATTGTCTCAAGTTGACACGAGTTCAACATATCATTTCTCAAGTGTCAATTGTACAGTGGGACTGTTGTGTACAGGTTCAGTTATGATTATCCGAGCCGTAAACACAAGATTTTTCTATCACGGTTTTAAAGATTTATGATGCAATATTAAAAAAAAAAAAAAAAAAAAAGCCCAGATCATATTTCCGCAGTGACAACACTCTTAGTCTGGGATTGAGCTATTTAATGAATAACAATTTTTATTATTCACCACAGTGCAAAAGGATAATGTGTCAGAAAAGTAGGAATAAGAATTCTGGTTTGCTTTTGACCTTGGATAGAGAAGTTTCACTCAAGGTCTATAAGATTTGGGTAAAACTTTAAATGCACCTCAGTGGACTTTGCAGATTGAAATTCTGGAAAGTCATTAAATCGCTGTAGTCAAAATGTGAAAGTTTACAAAACTCGGATCTTAAATTTCTAATACTTTGCACAAATACATTACATAGTGTACATCTTGTAGTAATTCTTTGCAAACTGTGGGTTTTAGTTGTGTATAAAGCTAAAATTTTCACCGCTGTCAATGTTACAAGGCTATTTTGTGTTTTATTCAGGGCTGTAGGCACTGATTTGCTCTACTTCTTTGTTGCTCGCACTGAACCTTCTGCCATTTTTAAACATTTATTTAACCCCTAAAAAAGTTGAGTGTACACTGCTAAGCAGCTGCAGAGCTGCACATATTTACACCAGGGACCTGCTGGGTGCACCTACAGCCCTCTATTAGTCACCACAACACTTTAAGGGAATTGTGGGTTCACTGCTTGCCTCAAAGGATTGTTAACAGTGATTGTTACTGTACAAAAGAATCTACCTGATTCACCACTTGTATTTTTTAGCTCATAAGTGGGTGGTAATTCCCTATTCATCACAAATATAGTTCTACACCTGTTTGCCCACCTTTTCCAAAGACCATCATTTTATAAATATACAGCACATACATCCATATATTTATAATCCCTTCCCTTCTTTTACTGTCTTTGCCATTCAGCCATGCCATTCTTTCAGTTATTATCTTCTCATTCAACAAACATTCATTAGCTTTTGTTGTCGTCATAATGTTTCTCATTAAGAGTCACATAAACACCATCACAGAGCCAAAGCAACAGAAAGAATGAATGATTGCAGATATGACCTTTCAATATTTCCTCCTTTTCTTTTTCACGCTGCCGTCTTTTTCACCAATCTGGCTTTTCTCCATCCCTTATCCCCATTTCATAACTATGTATCATGTCATATCATGCATTCTCAAGCCACTCTCAGTCCACCACCTGCTACATTAACCTTTGCACATTGCTCAAGCAAAAATCCACTATAAAAATCTCTGGGAGGTCTCAAGGGTTGAAAGGCCATTAAGGGGTCTACAAGGAGCCTTAAACTCTGCCACATTTTGTCTCCTTTGCCTGCCTGGTGTTACATTGCCAGAGGTCCATTACAGAAAGAAAAGGACCATTGCAGATAAACAAGCTTTTTCTTTTAGGTCCCAGAAGAGAGCTTTATACTTTCAAGATCTTCACAACCCACTGACCACAGAGTCTACCAGTGCATGTGCAAAGTCATGAAAAGATCGGACTTTTAAAGTAGTTACTATATTAAAACAGTACCATATGCATAATAAATATGTGGTAAGTGTTTAGCTTTTCAAACCACTGGTCTGTTTATTTATATCAGCTCATATATATTAATGTTTATAGAATGGTGTCCATTGGGATTTCTATTTTGATAGATTTACAGCAGAGTAACAGCAAACAGAGAGCAGCAATATGCTTTAGTGACAGGATCTGATTAGTACTATTAATTGCTCTCTGGGTTTTGTAAGTCTAATGTTCTACTAAATTATGTTTCACAATTTTTAATTTTTAATATTTTACCATTTGGATTTCTGAATGACGAGTAAAAAAAATTTACTAAAATGTAATTTAAAAAATGCTTGAATGGTCAGGCGACACGGTGGTGCAGTGGTTAGCACTCGTGCCTCACAACAAGAAGGACCTTGGGTGGAGTTTGCATGGTCTCCCCGTGTCTGCGTGGGTTTCTCCGGGTACTCTGGTTTCCTCCAAACACATGCATTTAATCGGCTAATCTAAATTGCCCATAGGTGTGAATGTGAGAGTGATTGTTCGTCTCTATATGTCACTTGTCCAGGGTGTACCCCGCCTTCACCCTTAATTAGCTGGGAGCCCCTTGACCCTAGTGAGGATAAAGCAGGTTCAGAAAATGAATGAATGCTTGAATGGATTCAGATGATTAAGGGGATGCTATGTATTTTCATTTCAACTATTTGAAATTGTGTAAATATTGAAGTAGTTTCTGGAAGGTTAGGGTAAATCTATTGAAAAAGTGCAAGAGTGATATTAACCCTGGAACATTTTTGCTATAAAAAGTAACACCATCACTACTGTCCAGTGACTTTTACCCGATATAAGATTCCCAACAAAAACTACTTGTCTTAAAAGTAGATCAAAGTATGACAACACATGACAAATTAGAGTGGTTTTCTTTTATTTTTAACTGTGGCATGTCTAACAAAATGAAAAAAAATGTCATGGGAGAACGCTAAAAAATGCTCCAAAATTACTGAAACATTACGAATTCGAGAACAAAAAATTCCTGAAAAAAAAAAATGATACTGTAAACTTGGTCTCTGCTCCACCCATTCCTGGGACATGTGAGTCTGCCCTGGTGAAGGTACAGACTCCGAGACACTCAGACAAATACAACATATTGAAAACTAGAAAAGCACTCGGAGAGCGCAGACCTCCGCCAAGGTAGTGTTTGATCTTCACCAAAATCTAATCGATTGGT
>JAQQZY010000006.1:29373889-29391363 GCA_030068375.1 Ostorhinchus rueppellii | reverse complement strand
ACACACACACACACACACACACACACACACACACACACACACACACACACACACACACACACACACACACAGCTGGTTACCAGTTCTGAGATGTGAGAGTACATATGTTTGTAACTGTTCTCTCTAACTCCACCACCTTTTCTGCATACAGGAGCAAAGGCACATTCACAGCATCAATTCAACAAAGATGTGCAATTCAATGCAATTCATGTAGAAAGATCTGTGAGGTGGTGGGACGCTGTGAGGAAGCTATAATGGCAGTTTTATACCCCTTAAGTATCAGAGTGGGTATTACCGCTTGCGCCGGATGGTTGTTTGACTTAAGGTTACCGGTAAGCGACAAGGTAATGAATGTAAGTCATTACAGTTTCCTCACAAATATTAAATCCAAGAGTTTGTGCTTGCAAGTGGGATGGAAGGCAGGCGCTTTGAGGACCACAACATCCCTGGCTGCTGGATCATTATGCGGTCAGGGATTAATAGCCATAAAGTAGAACCACATTGTATCAGCACATTGTCAGTAATTCAACACAAAACTTGGTGTGGCAATTAGTGCTGTACTGAATGATCTTTTCTTGCATCTCCTGCCACCGTCGTGCCATTAAGTATACATCAGGGCCTTTTAGTTGCCTGTTAATAGCACAGCTCTCAGAACACCCACTGTTAACATGCCAACCAGACTGGTGAGTCTGCGCAGAAACAACATCATAAGCAGAACGACAGGCTCTTTGACTTTAAGCTGCTCTCTATCATTCCGTATTTAGGTATATAATGAATACTGCAGCACATTAATTGAATATTTTAAAAGCATAGGGCAATTTTCAGGAAACACACCACATATCTGCTTCACTTTAGTGTCAGACGATGTGCTCCTCCACTGCTTCCTAAACAGCATATGACGGACAGTCTGACAGTGCCTTTAATAACAGGAAGGAAATGTTCATATGGCAGTAATGCAATCTAAGTGAAATAATATATTCTACTGTTGGCCTTTCCTATTAAACTTGTCTCTTGTGTGAGATCAAAGAGTGTGAATTTTAAACAGCTATTATCCTCATATTAAGCTTAGGTTTATGACACTCGCAATGGAGTGGTTTTTGATTGCGTTATTTCATTATTTCATAAGGGAGCTTATATTTGCATGAGAGTAAACAGCAAAAGCAAGTAACAGCTCAGACTGAAGTCAAAGCACAGAGACCTCATTTATCTTTCACAACACGGCAAAATTTATGTATATACACAGCTGAAAATGCACATGATTACTCATATATTCATTCGCAAAAGGAGACACAGGCAAACAATGCGTAACAGACACACATACACACAACTAACCAGTACAAAACACTGTGCAAGGCCCACCCCTCACACAAAAAAAACACATCAGAGGGGAACAAAAAGAAAAAAGAAAGCGAGTGCAATGAATTCCAACACAATACTGCAGATCATTTTCCTCCAGACATATGACATTTAGTCAGTTATCATAGCTGTCAAAACAAGTGTTTTCTCCTCACTGCAAAGCGCAGTGGGTGATGGCGTGGGAGACAAACAAGGGAAGAAGGGAGGGGGAATAAGTGGAGAAGAGGGATACTGTATAAGCTCTCCTCAGAGAGGTGATCTATGAGGTCAAGAGAACTTGAATGATAGGCAAACCAAGGAAATGCAGATAAAACAATATGATAAAGTAGCACTGAAAAACTCGGAGTCAACCCCCCAAATGCTGCCATTAAGTTTCTTTTACACATAATCCTCACACCACACCCATCTAAAATACATCCTCCCACCAGACAATGGGCTCTGCGTAGTACAGTCTTCTCTGAACTGAGTCTGATCACAGACTGCTTCACTGTGGATACATCCAAGCCTGGAGGCATGCCCTGGGGAGGAGAGGCCTCTGGATTTCATTGCCTGGCTGTGATTTAGCTGGGCCTCAGATGATCCATCTCAGGCTTCTGAGCTCCTGTTAGGATGTGATTAGATTCACAAAGACAGCTTGTATTTACAATAATGTGCTGTTGGCAGTCAGCTCGTATAGATAAACCATCTAATATTGCTTTGAAAGACTACAGTAAATGTGCAGCCATGTCTGAAAAGAGTGATGATTATCATGCTGAGTAGTGACGCTACAGGCTTTCCCCAGAGCAAGATGGAAGAATTCAATGACAGGACACAGTTCCAAACGTTGTCCTTTATCATATCTTGTCCCCAAGCCCCTGCTGCTGCTTCATGACTAATAGCTAGGTGCATACATTTGGTACTGCGAGGAGTCTTTCAGTGCTCATTCAGCATTATCATTATGTTGCCAATTCCTTACTGTAGCTGTCTTAACAACCTGTAGCCCTGTATTCATTTTCCAATCCCTCTCTTGGACAACCTCTGTGGCTCCCTCATTACCATACATTGATCTGAATAAAAGACTCTACTCTGAGTCGCTCTGAGGTGCAAAGTCCCACGACATGCACCTACTGCCTCATTAAGCTACTATTCATAATCCCACTAGCCTGTAATTCTATATTCATCCACTGTTTTTTTTTTTTAATTCCACCCGTTTCATACAAGTTAAGAAAAGGTCATTTGTGCTGCTAATAGTGGACATGATGGCCCAGTTGTAAAAGGAGGCTGAACCCATGTTGTCATGACATGATGTCAACACTTATTGCTTATTTTAACAACCTCCTGTGTCCTTTTACAGTTACTATAATTATCAGCTGATGATGTGAATGTTCTAATATTACAGACATTTCACATCAGTGAATAAACTCTCCACTTTTTTCCCAATCCAGAAACATTGTTTTTATTGCACAAGCTGTATCCACTTGATGTAGCTACTGAAGACTGCACAGTTACAACCACCACAGCAGTTCAGCTTGAGTTCTCTCAGCTATAGGCAGAGCTTCTTTAGCCACCCATATCGCTCCCTCACCTCCCTCTCTCCATTTCTTCCTCTATTGTTCTCTCTGAGGATCCCTTATGTTTTCTGCACTGCCCTATTAGAGTCTACATCAACCCAGCGCCACATTAAAATCCTTACAAACCAATGCTTGTAGATTCAGATAAAGATCTTTCTTTTTACTCCATAATGTGATCCATTTCAGACAGCACACACTACATTAATATTCCCCCTTTAGATCAGAGACAAAAGAGCTCGAGACCCATGTGCTGTACTGACTGGTGTGTCATCTGTGCATCATCCAGAGAGAGAGAGAGAGAGAGAGAGAGAGAGAGAGAGAGAGAGAGAGAGAGAGAGGACAAGGCAGGGATACTCAAATATATGGTAACACTGCATGAATATTTCATCTGCCAGCAGCTGTTTTCATAACCTTTTCTCAGGGCAGTCGCTGTGGTTTCTGCAGTGCTCGGGAGTCATTGGCATGTCAGGATTGGGAAAACTGAGGAGAAAAGGTGGAGTTGTTGGCTACAGTGGCAGGTCAGCTGCAAGGGGACCAATGTGTTGGCATCTCTGGTCTTTGGTTATGTTTGAGAAGACAACGGGCATGTGTGTTGGGGTGAATGGATGCCCCTGGCAGGTTTCCCTCTGACGAGACTCCGGCAAGAGACAGGATGCTTATCCCTGGAGAAGCTGCCCAACCCTTTGTGCCAATTTGGGCCCTGCTGCTGGTGCATGATGGGGAAGAAAAATATTCCTCCCTCCTTTTTTGCCTCCCATGTGAGAAGCACCCTGACCTGAATACAGATTCTGGAAAATAATACTTGCTCTGTAGACGATGACAGAGACAACTCTTTTAGGGTTCATCATCTTAAATCCCCCTTTTGCCCCTTAAAGGTGAGGTTTTGGATGTGAGTACTACAGAACCATGCTCTGACTTGTGAACCAAGTGAGAATGCATAAGGAAAGAAAGGGAGAACACTGTAAGGAGGGAGAAAAACAAGCAAATGTGACTGCGCAGTTGAGAGCTGCAGCCCCAGATTCACAATCATACTGGGAATCACAACACTTTTTAATAATTCAGGATGAATAGAGGAGAAAAAATTCTGCAGCAAGCAAGGAAGCCAAGGAAATGACAGGGAGGAAAAGAACCCAACAACACTCTCTGTGAAATATCTCCCAGTCTGGAGACATGTCTTTATGCCTGCTATAGGATTACACTGCATGTCGATGTTTAAAGCATTCTTTCAGCATAGAGAATTGCTGGTCTCGTTGTTATTTACTGTGAGTGTAACAGTCTATACTTTACAACAATGTTTTCATTTTTTGGAACTGCTAAAATAAACTGACTTGCCAAGTAGAAAGGAAAAATTACAGTCAATTTCAACATGTAATTGAAATACTTCACATTGTTGTTACTGTAAATTCCTTACTTGATGACACATTTCAATTAAAAAACTTAGTGAGAGTTTGTATGATTATCATGGTTCGATTTTTCAATTTGTCAGGGCACCTGTACATGTCTCAGACAATACTTTCCCTTTAGTGGAGAGTTAAATTCTAATTGGATTTTGTCTCCAATGAATCAGTTCATTCAGTTGTTCCACTTCTCTCGACCCTGGCCCCAACCACATCTCATTATGTCCTGCTATTCTTAATTTCTTACCACTGGCAACAAGGTAGTGAGTGCAAAAAACATTTACCAATTAGTCTGAGCCCTAGCGATTTTGCCACTCTTGCTAACAATTCCAATTTACATTAATTATTCATTTTGAGGCTACACACACAGTTGTCCCAGCCAGGAGGGCTTTGAAAGAGAGGAAGTGCTGTGGTAAGATCTAATCGTTTGTGTTGATGCTGTTCTGTTTCAAATAGCACCACTTAGCATGTCTGTTGTGCTCCCTTGACTGATTATTTTATGTTTTGTTATATTGTACTTTATGTATTTCGTCGGTGTCTGTTTTTTTTCTTTTCTTATGATTTCAATATGTTACCAAATACACATAGTCATGTTTCTATAAATCAGGAGTCTCCAAATCATTTTCTTTCAGGGTCCAAATTCAGCCTGAGTTGATCTCAAGTGGGCAGGACCAGTAAAATAATAGCATAACCTATAAATAATGACCACTCCAATTTTGGTGTTTGTTTTAGCCCCCCCCCCCAAAAAAAACAACCATTAAATGATGAAAACACTTACCTTTATAAACAATCCAAACAAAAAAATATGTTTTTTTGTATGTAATATATGAGAATAACCTTAAAAAAGTGACATTTCTTAAGAAAAATAAGTGCAATCTTAACAATAGTATGCCTCAAATGATCATTTATACATGCGCATTATTATTAGATTTACAAAGATACTAAACACTTAGTAACAGGCAGAAAATTGTTCAAGTTGTGTTTAATTTTCTTCAGACACTTCAGGTTGTTCATATTTTATTGTTACAGGATAGTTTGTAAATGTAAATATTTTCAAAATTTAATGTTATTTTTTGCACTAAAACATAAGCCAAAATTTGAACTCGTCAATATTTATAGGTATAGTGTAATATTTTTTTCACATCAAACCAAGAAGAAAATATCAAGTCATTGTTTTTTGTAGGTTATTATGCTATTCTTTTCTTTAACTTGAGATCATATTGATCTGTATGTGGAACCTAAATAGCCTTGACTATGGAATTTTTGCACCTCAAATTCATCCCACAGGCCGGATTGGAACCTTTGGTGGGCCGCATTTGGCATCCGGGCCGCATGTTTGAGACCCCTGCTATAAATGCTGAATGTATTTTAGCAGTATCTATTTACTTGGGGTAGTTGTCGGTACGTTGATGTAGCAATAACTTGACAATTACAAAACGGTATCATGAGTCTCTTATTCTGCAGTTTCTCATTGACTGACTTCAACTTCCATGTGGATGTGTGCCATTTCCAGAAGTCACGGGTCTAGTTGGTAAAATTGGCAGTGAGCTGTGACAAGTGTGCTTGTATATGTGACTGAGATGTATAAAGTACTGGAATAGAAGAGTGGAGTAGAAGTACAAGTGCTATATCAAAAAACTGAGTTGAGTAAAAGTTGAAGTGTTCTTTAAACATCATGCTTAAGTGAAAGTACTAAAGTATTCACATTTTTTTGTACTTAAGTATTGCAAGTAGAAGTATGTAAAAAAAATTACGACTCAAGTACTTTAAGTAAAAGTAAAATAAAGTACTGTGTATACTAAAAGAAAGGAGTCTCAAGTTTCAATATCTTTATATACAGTGGTCCCTCTTTATCATGGGTTATGTTCTAAAAAAAAAAAATAGCCTGCAATAGGTGAAATCTGTAAATAGTCTTTTTTTTTTTTTTTTTACAATTATTTTATGTTTTAAGGCTGTAGAACCCCTCACCACACACTTTATACACTTTTCTTAGACAGGCATGAACACTTTCTTACATTTCTCTCTTGTTTAAACACTCAAAGTTCAATTTTAATGATTAACCTGGACACATAAGACATTATTAACAGTGACTCACATGTATCCCACTGTTCCTCTGACCGCCTCTCTGCCTGGCGCCGCTCCGCTGTGGCGACTTTTTCCATTGCGGACAGTTAAAAGCCTTTTTACATCCTTGTTCAAACGTATTGCTGCTGTCGTCCTTATGTTATTTTCCTCCTTCTTTATGTAACAAACCGACGATTCATTTATTCCATAATGGCGCCTACAGCCGCCTAACTTCTACCTTCCGTCAGCATGTCCACCAGTGGTTAGCATCTTTCTGTGCCTTTCAGGTGCTTTTGCCGGTGAAGAACGTTTCGTCAACATTCTGTACATGTATTCTTGCAAAAATGCAGCACTTCAGAGTCACACTGATATGATAGGACTTGGAATTTGGTGGAACGCATTCTGTACCGTACACGAGACACGGCATAGAGGAGATTAACAATGGTCTACAGTCCCTTAGCCAATCAGGACGCAGAACACAATGCGCGTTCATACACTAAAAAACAAACAAACAAAAACTCAAAAAAAAAACAACAGCGAGACCGCAAAAGGTGATATAGCAAGGGAACACTGTATTTAACATTAAGGCACAACTTGTTTGTGTGAAGCAGCAGTACAAGGAAATACAAGTGTTTATGAAAAAACTCAAACCTGTCAAAGGCCGATGGGAGCATGTGCTCTTCTTATAAACTGCTTGAATCGTCCAAAGATGTCCCAGCTTCATCAAACCTGGTGACAGATCCATCTATGGCTCTGGTATTGATAGGCTATGGTCAGAACATTTATAGAATAGGAACGAGGAATGATTCAGCACATGAAAAATGTATCAGAATAAAAGTATTAAATTCATTGAAAATATGTCGTGCAGTAAAAGTGGAAGTAGGAGGAAAAAATAATACTCCAAAAAAGTACTGATACTGCATTTTCGTACCTAAGTACAGTACTTAAGTGGTTCTACTCGGTTACTATACATCTCTGAGATGTAAATATGTATATTTTTATTTGATGTGAATATAGTATTGTAGTAGTAGTATAGTATACAGCACCATATAATATATTTGAATATATATTGTCCCCTAGTGACTGTGTAAAATAACATGTTCTGATTGAGATCATATGTTTATAGATGTTTTCAAGTTTCGTTTCAATTATACACACTGCCAGCCTGCTGCAGTCACGCAAAAGAAACAGACAAGAATACCTATCCCCATTGCTCATATTTATATCTTCTTTCAACAATGCCATGTTTATTACTACGACTGGGAATAGGTTGAAGCTCGGAGTGTTTACAGGGCTGCAGGGGCCAAGCATGCTGAGCCGCAGGGTTACAGGACTGGTGCTGAGAGGTCTTGGCCTTTATGTTCAGACATATTCTTCAGGGAACGACGTTTTCTTTGCACCACATAAGTCTAAACACAAATGCTGACATACACACCGCCCCACACACATACACCCTCCATAGACGGGTCTTATTAATCATAGGGCAAAGAAGAAAGAGCGCTGGAATACACAGAGCAGGATGAAGCTGACTGCAGGCTGCAGTACAAGAACTGGCTGTGAATCAGCACCACTGCGCATAGACCATACATACTTGTTGCTGCTCCAGAAAGGAAAATAATACACAAACGGGGATGGGGGAAGTATTTTTGGTTAATTCAGAAGTTTCACACTGTTTGAAAGTGCAAGAAAAAACTTGTTGTTAATAACTTCAATAAAACTACTTATAATCAGGACTTGTCAGTGTAATTTGTATAGTTTGGTTTCTGATCAGTTGGACTTCATCTTTTTAAGTTTTTAAGCATTTGATATATTAGTCTTAAGTCCTCTTAGTTTTTCATAAGAGGCAATCAAGAAAATGCCACTTCAGAGAATTATTTTTGATTTTGTCCCTTTATTTAAGCAAACTGAGTGACTACTTAACAGTCATGCATCAGAAGATTGTTGTTGAAGTCATTGCCGTAGTTGCACGGTTAAATAAACTCTATTACTCTTATCCTCTCAGGCTGCATATCACTAACAAACAGACTTACTGAGCTTTAATAAAGGTCGGGTTTTCTGAACCTTTATATTGCTTATCGTTTTATCTTAACATCTGGCCTGTCTCTCATTTTTCTGCCATGTCGAGTTCAACTTATTTTATCTTTGAAGAATTTGTTGAGACAGATTTACTCAGCCACACCTTCCAGGCTAGATCACATAATAATAAAGGATCCATTCTGACAGAGGCTTTCTGCAAACATGCATTCTGTCTGGTGTGACACAAACCGCACTGACAAGGTAGAATGCTACCGAGAAGCTCTTAATACAACCTGCCACCATACCTTATTCAGCACATTTTCTATTTACACAATGATATTTGTATTGTTAAAATGTGCGAGAAGCATTGTAGATTAAACGATTGCTGAAGTATAGCTGTTAGGTCTCTGTTATACAGTTAAAAGCCATTATTTTAAAAAAAAAAATAAAAAAGCAGTTTGTTGTAGAGAGAAACAACAGAGAACTTTATAGTACAACAGCTTTGGTTTTGCACATATGTGATCATAATATCACTTTTTTCAGTAGGACTACTGTATGTGGGTGATTTGATGACTACTGTATGGACAGTGAGAGCCGAAACCCTCAGTTCTATAGAAGTGTTTGCACCTGCTAGGTGGGAGGCAGAGAGCTGAAGAGGGCTCATACATACACGGATGTAACAACAGTGGTGTGAATATCCAACAGAGATTGTGTGTATATGCGAGTAAGTGTAGCTACACCTGCAACCAGATCGCTCCATCTGCTCCCACACAGCACCAAGAGCTATTCTGACTTTGCAGGATAATAGTGCCATCAGCGCATGGTTTCATAAGCTGGGGTGCTCTGTGTAGAGATGAGAAACTGTCTCAATGTATGCGAGGTAATACACAGCTGCATATTGTGTGTACATGCTGGTCCCTGCTGTGAGGGGCCCTGACAGATGTGCTGTGGGCATGCCTTCCTCCCTGACACATCATGTAGCTTGTATTGTGTGAAGAATGTGGGCTAGGGTGATGTTTACATCATAAACAAGGTGTGATATCTGGCAATAACCACAACGTGATGAAAACGAGGGGGAGGGGGCACTGATAAGACTGTTTCTCATGTATTTCATATTAACTAATAATATTTGTTTTTCCTTAATTTCCCTTTTTTTTGCTTTCTTGCTGAAAAATTAAACCTTTAAAGCACTCTTTTTGCAACACAGGAGGTGCTTTTAAATGCCTCTTTAAGAGGCCAACATCCTAAAACATGAGAAGATATTCTGTTTATACCATAGTTGCAGTATATGGTTGCAGTGTGTGAGATGGAAACAAAGTGTGCTGATGGCGGTTCTATCCCAAATTGCATACTTTTTAACTTTACTTTTATGGACGTTGAAGCACAAGGAGAGTGCTTGTGGTTATCTAATTCACTTTTTGCTTCAAAGTGGGGATGGAAATGATGACCACCAGTCAGACAAATCTCAGCTGAAAAAAGAGAAAAGTATTATGACAATGTATCAAAGCATAGAGGGCCTTTTCTTCCCTATTTTCCGTGATCTAACTAAACCATACCCTATTCTCTGGAACTACATATACACGTAATAGATTATTGGCATAGTTTACAGGTTTGCTTGCATATTGAAGTGTGTGAGGGTCCTTATTTAATAGCTAGTGTGCACTCCTCACAGATACATGATATATGTTCACATTTGTGGCCTAAATGCTAAATGCTAGTCTCATCTGCAACAGTTTAGTGAGCTCCAGGGAATACAGCTTAGGGGTCAATGGGCTTTTCATGTCAGTGACACCATCCCAGGTTCATATATATTTCCACTGACATCCCTATAGCCTACTTTATCTCATATGTCCTCCTTTCTCCCCTATTTTCTCCTTTTTCACTCTTACCTCCTTTCCTCCCTCTCCACTTCAAACAACTCTTTGCACCCTCTTTTTTCATTGTTGACAATGTCACTGAATCTATTAACTTCCCTTTGACCAGTGCTGCACAGCTTCTCCCTTGGCGACACAATCTGTAAATTTGTTTAGAAAGACGTCAAGTTGAGAATCACTGGTGTGCAAACATTCACTTTTTACCTCTTTGGCATACTTTGTGGTCTTTCAAAGACAGCGTCTTACATTCCCCAGAGAGTGAGAAACAAAAACAAAAGGATGTAAGCAGAGCAAACAACACTGGTAAATATAGACAGAAAATCATTCAAAAATGTAGGTTTGTTATCACGTGGTAAATCGTGCAGGTTTAAACCTTAGGTAAGGGGTTTCACACACTGCCTGTTCAGCAGCAGCTCCAGCTACGGCTCCAGGGGGTGGTATGCACTCAGCTTCCCAACTCACGGTGACTGTTAACCTCACCATCCATCAGTGGATAGAACACCCGTGACACAAAAAACCTGTTTCTTCCATTAGAGCCAAGACAGAACCTAATGTCTGTCAATACACCCTTGTCCTCTCTCTTTTCCCTTGTATCTTTATTTGAGTAATAAAGTCCCTTGCCTTCTTTGACTCCTGTGAAGTGAGCAGCTAAACAAGTCTATCTCTCATAATACTTTTTTTGTTACCTTGTCCTCAGCGCCTCTTTGTTTTCCCTTGATGCCCTCGTGTTTCTGGGATGAGGGACTCCCCTTGGCAATAGTGTGAATTAGCACACAGACACATAGGGGATGAAAGACCAGCCCTTATTATGGCCTAAACGCATGAGCACCCTTCTGGGAATAGAGATGTGTAAATGAGCTCCACACACCAAGTGTTGTCTTTTCTAGGCTGTTGTTTTGCTCTTTTAAATAATTGACAAGTCTGTGCTTGTAAAGACAGGGACAGATCTGCTGAGTTAATGTCCCAGCCAGAGGAGTTTTAGCACCAAATGCTATCAATCCCCCCTACATAGAATTGTTACCACCATGGCAGTTCATAAATCTTATGTAACCCCAGCTCAGCAATATAACAAGTCAGTATTCCACCAGCGTGTTCTGTTTATTGTTTCGGTGGAGAGCTGGCAGCAGATGACATCTGCTATATTTACCCTCTAGATTACGTTCAATTTCCAAACAACACTTTAACGTTACGCAGGTCTCTGCATTGGGGCTGGGGACATATTAACGTGATTGCTGAGGGCAAACTGTAGGCTGTTCGTGGCCATCTGGGGAATAAAGAGACTCGTAGTTTTGTAAGAGTTGGAGCTGTCAGTGGCGCACACATGGCTTAGACAGTGATCTTATAGTGGGGTGTCGGGGCACAGCCGTGGCAGTGTTCACTGTCAGACTGTGGCATCTCTGTGTTCCCCAGTCTCTCATGGGAATTGAGCTGCGTGTGATTGAGGCCTTGACTGAGAGCATCGGCTACAAGGCAAAGCATACATGGTGACTATCTATTAGCTTGACAGTCTTTTTTTCTTGTTTCTTTTCTCTTTTTTGACTCCAGGCAAGGCTGGATACAGCTCTTTCTTCAAGGTCCCTCACCAGCCACATAGATGAGTGGAAATCTCTCTTTGGAATAAAAACAACTCTGAGTTTTACCCTTTTGCTTGCCATCAAAATCCAACCCCACCCCCTTACAAAAAGAAAAAGAAAAAAACACCACTCCCACACTGGCAAAGAAAGAAAATCCATACCTGATGGTGTTTTGATAAACAGTCTTACCCGCCTTTAGACCACACTGTTCTGACATCTGTTCCTTTGTTGTCCCAAAATGATGGCCAAGAACAATATGACAAACCCTCTACGGGCAGTTTTCATTCTAAGTAGTTTCATTTCAAACAGAAAGGCACCTGGATTTTAACCTGAACATGCAAAGGAAAGCACTTCATTAGAATTCACAACTGAAACCCTGCAGGATCAAGGTGATTGGAATGTAAAAGAACCTGCTGCTGCTTTCACCACTTTTCACTATATTGTTTCAACACCTCCACCCTGAAGAAGGGTCTCCCCAGTCTTTCCTCTTGCCAAAAGAAAAAAAATAAACAGCACTGCAACGTTGTTAAAGACCCTCAGGATACAGCACTGCATAAAACCATCATAGTCCAAACAGTCCTGCAGCATGTTGCACGTATCAAAATCCACCTCAGTGTGTCATTTTCGCCCAGCATGAGCTCTGTACTCCTTACCAAGTATTTGAATAATTAACATGCTTATCTCTGGCGTACAAAACGGCACCTTGCACCTCTATTCTGAGTTTGATGCCCAGTATTTATGATGCAAGGCCTTAATGGCTTGAATGGTTTCGTGAATGAGGGCCAATTCTAAAGAGCAATGCTTGTTCGAGAAGGAAAACAGACAAATGTCAAGGACTTCACTCTCATTCAGAGCACTGAAATACACAAAGAAATTGTGTCAAAAGAGGTCCTTTCTGCACCAGAAATAGATTTCAATTTGATGAAGGTAGGCTGGGAACACAGCAGGACAGAATGTAGAAAAATAGGGGGTAAATTGAAAAGTGGTAATTCCATTTCATTCATATTCCTATTGTATGAGCCTTAATAAGGTCAATATACAGTCCTTCTGTTGGGAATGGCTGAATGTAAGACAATCCTAAGACAATTGTAAAGGATTTGCATATAAAAAGATGCACAATTGTAGCAAAGACCTTGGCCTATATTCTGTAATTACTACTACTCCATCTGTCTCTCATCCTTGCCTTTTAAATAATACTCATCCATTCCTCTCCTCAACTATCTTTTGGATTCTATAGTAAATCCTCAAGCCATTATATGAGGCAACATCTGGTGCCAGCCTGTTTCTCACTGATTCACTCTTAAAATATTTATCACTTTGAAGCACTAATTATTGTAAAACAGGACTAGAGCATAGTAATACAAATAGTAATCCTATAAGGAAATGAATATAAGGGAAGCACATTGTTTCAACCACAGTCCACTATTATTATATTCACTCTGCAGTTGATAAAAGCAGGACTTTTTAGTTATTGGCTAATATTGCCGGCCACAGTAGGCATTAACATAACAGAATTAATCCTAACAGGTTGCGGCAATTACCTCACCCTGACAGTTTCTAAAAGTCAGCCTGAACCCTAACAGACACATGAGTGCAGATAACACTTGCCAGAACACAGACACGATAGATATTACAAGCACTAAGCTCAGATGTGATTGTGACAGTAGCCTGTCTCATTAAAGCCAAGGATGAGGAGGTCGGCTCTAGTGGAGCTGTGGAGCAGGAGGTGAGTGGAGTGACAGAGTCAAAGACAGGAGACGTGAAAATGGAAAAGAGGATTCTTGTTCTTTTTTGTCTTATCACATTCACTATTATTTAAGTAGCAGAAACCTGCATTGAAAGCATCTTTAAAACTGGCCAATCCAAAGACTGAATTAGCTGTTGATTTCACATCAAACATTTTGATGTAAATGAGTTTGACAGTGACATGGATGGAGTGTGAGATTAATTTGAAGCAATATAAATCACTGCCAGAAATGACATCAGTTCAGACTTATTGTTAACACAGGAGACAATCCACACGAGCACATCCTGTGCATAACTTGAAGTTCACATGCACACAGAATTGCAAATCCATCTCTAAATCTAGTTTATAATAAGGAGAACAAATGTATGTGACAGAAGTGCCCTTTTCCCCTTTCTTAACTTTTGCTCTATCTTGTGATGATATGCCACTCCATCTTAAGGACCTGCTAACTCTCAATGCCAAAAGGGCAGATGCCCAGGTGCTGGTGGAGCTGAATTGCTGTCCTCAGCACACAAAGGCAATGTCGCCTGGGGAGGATGGCTCAGGAAGGGGGAGAGCTGTCAGAGTAACAGGAGAGCACCTGGAATTACTGTCAACAGTCTCCTGGACTGTCTCCCCTGCTTCTCCCCCAGCTCCCTCCTGTCTCCTAAGATCTATGGCATTCTCATTGACATTGACCTTTAAACTCCAATTAGCCACTTAATCACAAATTAATTATTAATATTAGAAAAACCAACAGGGCTTAGGTTGTTTGTCTCTTTCACCTCATTATCATCTGCTAATGACCATCCTTGCATCTCATTTCCACAACAAAGGACGAGGAGATGGTGACTGCGAAAGAATCAGGTGATTTTTTAAAAAATGCCAACCTGAGACAGACAGATTTTTCCATGCATGTTCCATAATTTTCACCTCTGACTCCTCTTCCAAGTTAGATGTCCTGTGGATTTAATCATTCAGATGTCTCTTCAGACTGCATTAATAAATGTAGTCCTCAGCTGCATAAGAGCACCACATCCTCTTCTGAACTCAGAGCCCTCATGCCCTAATTCAGTGTAAAATGGTTGACAGGAAAGTGAGAAAATGGCTCCTGGAAAAATAAAATAACAACAGTTCATGGCAAAAAATGACATGCACACCAGTCAGTGCTGTCTTCTCCACACACACTCCTGTTAATTATTTGTCATCTTCTGTTAGGTGTCACATGGTGAAACTATGCCAGGGGCGTACATAGAATACTCCTGAGTATTGGCCACTAAATAAATGGCTTTTGGATTTCAACAGTCTCCTTTGGCTAAATAAGATGGTTGGAATGCACTGACAGAGCCAGAGGTGCATCGTGAGGCACTATAATAAATTTGACTCAGCTATCCAATAATTGGTAATGTTCTTCTGTCAATTACCTTTGAGGCTGTGTTTTCTTGGTTAGATCTACAGACTACAAATGGCTCAATTTGATCGAGCTTTTGGAGGCTGTATGCCATTAAAATGACCTTAATTCAAAACACTGTGTTTGAAGGAAATGCTTCCTTACATGCTCTCCTTCTCCTTTTTAAACTGAACAAATGCGGACGTCCTCGAGAATCACACTTTTACATTTTTAAACAAGTGTCACAGAGGAGTAGGAATGTTGTCTTCCTCTCAGATTTGCTTTCTATTTTTCAGGCAGCTTAGAAAGATTTAAGGGATCAGTTTGAGGTTGATATTTTTGCTCCTCTCTACATTATCCTCTTCGCTTCTCCTCAAACTTCCTCTCCTCCAAACTCTCAGTCATCAGTCCGTGCCGCCTCGCACCCTCACCCAAACACAAACCAGCCTGAGAAGTACAACAATGCAGAGTTGACAACGAGTGATAGCAGACGGCTGACACTGTGAGGGGATTAAGAAGATGATAATATAAGCAGGGAATCTATTCTCTTTAAATAGAATGCTTTCTGGGCTTGGACGATGGCTGGAAGTTTGCAGCATATTACAATGACAGATGGGCATTTATTGCTCTTGTGCAAATTCAGTCATCATATCATATTATATCATATGTATGGAGGGTGCTTTTTGTTGCCTTAGTCTGGTCTATGCAACGCGTATGTTTGCTCCTTTAGTAACTTTTTTTTTTTTTTATGGCAACAACCTATTTTTTATTACTGCAATTTTTATGAACATCAACATAGCCCTTCATATCTATGAGCTGTCTGATCCTTTGTTTAAAAGCATCTCCCTAGCAGGAGAGAGGAGCCCCTTGACATATGTGGATATTTGATATTGCTGAGAGCAGAACTGGAGCTGAGCTGGGTGAAGAGCTGTTCTGACGCCACCAACACAGGTTCATGAGTTACAGCTGAGCAGAGCTAGGGGCGGAGGCGAAAGGTGTTTCCCTTCTACTGCATTCATTGAACTAAACTTGTTAACTGGAAATCTTCCACCTTTGTGTGTTGGAGCTGCCAGGTCAACATAAGCTGTGGACTGCTGTAGACTTGTTGCTTGAAAGTGCAACAGCTTTAAAATATGATTCAAAACAGCATTTCATAATTTCTCACAGGATTTATCTCTCCATATTATCAGATAGAATTGAAAAAAAAAAAACAGACAGCAGTGCTTTTTGTTTTATATAACGTGTCTGACAAACGCGCACGTCAGTGAATTTAGTTGTAATCTGATTGCTTGATGTATCGAGATGTCTTTTCTTGTGAATCTGACACAAGAAGAAAGTGGTAGGCCTTGGTTGATGATGCATTAAACTTGATGCATGGATTAAAGTTCAGTTATAAGGGTAAGGTGAGTGATGTTTAAAGCTGCTTATCAGTGGTTTTGCATGTTTGAGCCTGTTAGGCACAAATTATGTATATGTTAGATTACAGCCAAAGCGTGCCAGTTTTTGGGAGCATGACATGAGTTGTGAATAATTTCCAACCCCCCGGCAGGCATCAGGTTGGGTACTAGCCAGTACTTGTAGAAAATATAAGCTTATTTTAAACGTAATAATGATATTTCTAAATTAATCCAACATTAACAGAAGGGAAGAGTTGCATAGCAGAATGTACTAATAAAACAACACTGAAATAACTCTACACCTATAAATAGATTATGACTCACTGGATAAAGTGTGACATTCATTATTTACGTATAATTGTATTTTTGTATCATCATGTTTTCTCCTTCAAACAAACACTCATATAATCAGTCAAAGTAACACTACAGTCTTATAATGGTTTAATGTAATGGTTTACATTATAGCCCTGTTAGCTTAGCCTTGTGTGTAACAACTGAACAACCACACTGAAACAACAAATCACCTCTGTTTTGCGTACACTTTGAGTCCTCAATAGCTGCTCTAAACATCCATTTTGAAATGTCTAAACCAGGTTGTAGCTGTCACGGTTTAGTCTGAACCATGCATTCACAAACACTGCCTCCAGTGGTGTAAACAACAACAGTGTTTCTATTCTTTTAACACTGTCAGCATTTTTAACTTGGAAAGTTATTTCTTATTAGGTCTTACCCTCCTCATTTTCTGCCCCTCAGGCCCCTTAGCCTTCATTTTCAAAGCAATGGAAAAGCAGCAGCATTAAGAGTACAGGAACTCACTACTCCCTCTAGTGGTCATATGCCTTCACAGTGACACCCTTTGCCATCCCTGTGAATGACCTCTGTGCACGTCCCTGCAGTACTGGACAATGACACCATGGCAACATCAGAACTCTTTTTCTAACCACTCTAAGATTTTTGACACTTTTGAGTATTTTAACCCTTTCATGCATGATGTTCACATTAGTAACTAGAGAAGCACTCGAAGAGCGCAGACCTCCGCCAAGGCAGTGTTTCTACTTTCACTAGATGGCGCTGAATGTATGGATCACCACCAAAATCTAATCATCTGTAGGATACCCCATTTCTGACAA
>JAQQZY010000006.1:29352722-29373840 GCA_030068375.1 Ostorhinchus rueppellii | reverse complement strand
CTGTGCAGACCTGATGTCCTCTGGCAGGCTGTTCCAAAGCCTTGGACCATAATGGCTGAACGCAGCCTCCCCGTGGGCTTTGGTGCGAACCTTTGGAACACTTAAAAGGCTGGTACCAGAGGACCTCAGGGTCCGCGAGGGATAGTCAGACAGACAGACAGACAAACCAACGCCGATGAAAACATAACCTCCTTGGCGGAGGTAAACATATAGTATAAGCTCACTTTCCAAATGGTTATAAAAGCAAAATTATCCAAACCACTTGGAGGCTTTTTCTATAGACCCTTAACAATACAATGAAGAAAAGTATCTTCTTAGTTTTAGAATCGTGACTACTCTGTGATCTCACAAAGTTAACCTCCTAAGACCCAGCTATGTTTGTGGCTTTATTAAAAAAAACAAAAAAAAACAAAACTGTCTGCCATAAAGGGCATTCCATAAAAATAAAAAAAATCTGAAAAAAATGGTTGCACCATGATGTTTCCCATATATTTAAAAAAGCCTAAACTTGTACTTTCCTGGGTCTCAAGAGGTTAAATATATTCTTAATAAAACCATACTTAAAAAAATAAAAATGCATTTCAATTTAAGCCTAATTTTGAGTAATAAAATAAATGTTTTTAAAAAATCTAAAAAAAAAAAAAAGTGCTATTTTTTCATAATTCATGCATGAAAGGGTTAAAGCATAAATACCAAATAAAGCTCCTTCACACTGTGTATACTGCTGCTGATACATTTTGAGTTCATAACTATTATGTTCATAATTACCCTTTTTCAGAAAACCCAAAAGACAATAAGTAAACAGAAAAAAAGGTATCATACTGACAAACATTTGTGACAGCAGTTTTTAAGAATAGTTCTGAAATGTTAACCGTACTTTTATACAGAAGTACTAACCGAAAAATTACTCACTTCTGTACTAACATTACCTTACAACAATAATGAATGGTTTTTAATTACATATTGATGCCTGTGATATTGATTTGTCATTGTTTCAAGTCACCAGTCAGATTTTCATGGTGCAACACTAGTTCTGACTGAGAATGAGAAAATCTATTTACATACAAATCACAAGTCATGCACAATAGTAAGTATGTATGACTATAGTCTACACAACAGCATCCTCATACAAAATAAATCATCTTCATGTTTGTTTGACTTTGTCAGTTTCAGAGCTTTAGTGTGCTTGTCTACATTGATAACACTGATGTGCCTGGAGCTACATAATCCAAAAGGCACAAAGCAGAAAAAGCCTAAATGAGTCTTCTCCATGTAACATGCAGCCACAATTACTACACATCCAGTATGGTATATTCACTGGACATCTCGTCCTTTCCATCTCAGAGATGTTCTGACAGATCATCCCTTGTGCCCACTCTATGGCTGACTGGTTTTGAGAAAAAGAGAGAGTATGAAAGCAAGACAGACAGACACTAAGTCTCACCACACAGACACAGTGACGTGAAGCTTGCATGGCTACATAAATGTACAAATCTACCCAGATACACACACACACACGGAGATGGGAAGCCATAGAAAAGACATAAATATGACAAACACAATTGACATTCAGTGGTAACGAAAGATACAAGGACAGTGTGGTTTCATCTCTTGTTGAATACACACCGTAACAAATATACAACATGTCGATACATATATATGGATTATATGGACATGACTGTATCTCGTCATATTGACTATGAATTGAAAAAAATTGTGGTCCACAGATTAAAATATCAGCCACGAGAAGCCCACAGACAAAAGCAAACCAAAAGGCCATCGTATAATTTGCATGTCAACCTGAGAGGTGGTTCCAGTGCGTGCCAGTTTTTCTTTTATGTGTTTGTGAATGGTGCATCTGTCAAAGTAAATGCTCTGCCTGATGCATCAGCCAGGCTCCCCAGAATGTGTTATTTTAGGTGCAAAAAAATTCAAATTCACCAGAGAAGTTCTGCACTGTTCCTGCCAACGCTGACGCATCCCTGCCTCGTAGGCTCAGGCATACTGAGCACTTTTGGCAGACTGGTGAAATCTGTACTTTGAAATCATTTGTCTTGAATTAAGTGATATTCTATCCGACATTGTGCAATAGAAAGACAGCTGATTCACATACAAAAACCTTGGACAGAGCAGATACACAGCATGTTCACAGGACAGAATCCTCAAATGTCAATCACTCTGATTTCAGCTCTCCGTCTATCCATTATCAGAAATGAAAAATGAAAGGGTTTTGTGGGAAATCACCTCCTTAAAGATCCGTTGATGATAACCACGCATTATCAGATGAAATAGCTTTTACCAACATGTCCATTAGTTTGACACAAAACACAGACAGACATGTTTTCTCATACATTAAACTTTAAAGAGCATCATCAACATATTGTGTGTGACTCATGGCTCTTTTAAAAAACACATTTCAACACTCATAAATGCGAAAGAATTTCTTAATAAGTAATGCAAAGCTCTTACAAATGGATCTTTCTGGAAAACTGTTACAGCTATAAGCACTCGTCAACACTGTGGGTTTCATTGCAAATGTTGAAACAGCTATTCAATCTAATGGCAGCAAGAAAAAGATGTTGTTTTTCTCTGCCCCTGAGGCAAACTGCAGAAGCACATTTACTCAAAACAGATGGTTTTTCACAATACACTCTGAAAAAACACAATTATGTTGCAAGAAGTGAATGCTGTGAGGAGACACCCCCCCCCCCCCACAGCCAGCATTTTCTGGTGTTTCACTAAGATTGGTACTTTTGTCAAGTTTGATTCTATGATACAAATTACGCAAAACAACCAAATAGCTGGATACTTTTTAAGTCGAAAGAAATTAAAGCCAAATACAGTGGTTGCTAAAGAGGGGTCATGGGACCTTATGATGTCTCCTGAGGGGACGCTGGGGGACCCTGCAAAATGAGGGACAGTTTAATTTCACTATTATTAATTCCCTGCATAACAGCACAGTGGGAGCATGTACAGTGTTACTATAATCTATTCTTTTTATTCTCTCTGCTGTTGTGCTGTGAGACATCCAGTGCAGACATTTATGCAGGTATGGTCAATTAATACCAAAAAAAGAAAAGAAAGAAAGAAAAAAAGAAGCTCTTTATAGCCCAGATCGTCAAATTGAAACTCTAGGGTCTATCTATCTGGGGGATCTTGATATTAAAAGTCCGAGTTTCATATGAGAGGCTAAAGGTCTTGGGTGTTCATATAGTGTGTAGCCAACGGAGAATAACCTTGTGAACTAAGGTTTGATCCATCACATCGAAATGTACTGACACACTGCAAATAATAATGCTTCAACGGAGCGCAGTGCTCGGAGAGATAGCCTTGTGACCCGGGTACAAGTCATAAACTGCAGTGCGGCATCAGCTGTATTAATATCATATAGTCATGCCCATGTTTCCTTACACAGATGAATATTTCATTCCCAGAAACCTTAAGTGCGTGTTGTGCAAATGAAAGATGCGCTTCAAATGGCGCATCGTCTGCAATAATACATCTGCGGGGAAATGTGGTGCATTATGAATGTGTTAGTCTGTTAATCTGTTTTAGAAGCATTAAAAGTAGACAGTACACGGACACACAGATGTTCTATGCAAGACAGCCGCAATCGCTTTTACGTTATAAGATTAGAATTAGGATATAGTAGAATATAGTAGAATAAAATAGCCTATATGTATGGGGATGAGGGAATTAATTTAAGGGTAAAAGTTAAGAGAACTTACCCCTTTTGAACATTTTGTAGGCCTAGGTGTATTTCGTCCTCTGCGATCTAAGAATCATCTATTCTTATATTCCAGACTTAAACTTGAGCGCTTTAGTTTTGAAGTTGATCGGAACTTTCGTTGGTCGTCGTGATAATGTCAGTTGTCACTTGTCTGGATGTTGTGGAGATCCACTGTATTGAGTTGCACCGCAGACTGTCGTGCATTTGACAAACAGTGACATCAAACAAAAACCTTCTTTTCCACAAAGTCTGGCAGATCTCAATCGGACCGAAACAAGGAGGCAATCATCGCACCATGGAGGCACTAAAAGCATCCCCTCAGTCCGAGATGATGATGGTAACTCCACTGTGAGAGAGATGCACGGACGCACAGCAGTCCAGCCTCTGATAGCCAACTCCTTTTTAGACGCAAATGACCGAAGAGGCTGCAAATCAGTTTTAGGGCAAGTCGACGGATGAACACTGGCTGGGTCCAAAAAAAACACAGATATTTATATTCAAGTGGCCAATCTAAAATTCTCCTCTCGGTACCTCAGAGCCGTTCAAATCGCATCATATTCGTTAAAATCTCTAATTAACATAAGTTATTTGGATTCACATTCCGCCTCTGATGTCGGATTATAAACGCAGACTCCTCAAATCCTCCTTAATAATGTAGACTTTGATGCCTTCGGTTTCCTTAAAATCCTCCCTTTTTTCAGCTCTCCTCTCCACTCGTAATTGTTACATTTCTGTGATCTTGTCTAAGAAGACCTCTCTGCTTTTCCACCTCTGGATCAGAGCTCGTTGATGCGCTCAAGGAGGGAGAAAGTGTGTTGTACTGCCTCCGTCCCTCCACCGGGCAGCATCCTGCTCAATCCCTCTCACTGCCTCCCTTTACTGCGCCAGCCACAGACACACGCTGCGCCCTGACACTGGAGGTCTTTGTAAGGAATATAGTGTGACACAACAGTACACAAATTAGACGTGTGAACACTGAATAAACAGAAAGTCCGGGGAGATTGATGATGCCTGTCATTCCGCAGAGGGACTGAGCTTCCCCAAAAGACTGAATATTTAGGCTACACCTAAAGAGACTGAAGCATCAAATAAAAATAAAAATACTACACATATAATAGCCTACAATAGTATAATAATATGAGAATATGCACATATAACACAATAATAATAATAATAATAATAATAATAATAATAATAATAATAATAATAATAAATTCATTCATTCATTCATTCATTTTCTATACCTGCTTTATCCTAACTAGGGTCACGGGAATAACAACAACAACAGTAATAGTAATAATAATAATAATAATAATAATAATAATAATAATAATAATAATAATAATAATAATGAATACTTATAGTACTAAAATTGACCTTACTGGTAATTTTTTTGTTGTGGTTTAGAAATGTAGGGATAACCTCATTCTATATATTTTTATTTTCATTCATTCATTCATTTTCTATACCCGCTTTATCCTATATTTTATTTTATTTCATTTTATTTCGTTTGTTGTAACAATAGGTGGTTACATTTATTGCAAGTTTCGTTAACAAAACTAAACATTTCTCTCTAGTTTATGAGATAGACCTGTCCCATTGGATTAGATCGATTACATCGGTGCTCGACTCTCTTCCCTCAGCTCGTCTGTCGGCTGCTTTCGTCTTTCCGCTTCTCACATGTTTTCTGTTTGGTAATACAAAACATGGCAGCGCCATCGAGTGATTTACAGATCGTACCTGCCAAAAAGCCAACAGGTAATTATTAAAGTAAAAATATTAGAAAGACCGAGGTATGTTTAAGCCGTCCGAGTACTTCCGGTTGATAGCTCTGAGTTGATGTGTTGTCCTCACAGAGCTGTATTTAGTACAAGAACACGGCAGCAGTCTGCATCTGACAAACTACAAGTTTAGTTAAGATTTAGCACCTGTGTGTATGCTTTTTAATGTACATTCAGCTGTATTTATTGAGAGGAATTTACAAGTCAACATATATATTTTTTATCAGCTATTAGCATCCATGCTAGCAGAGCTGATTTGTCAGGAGTGTGTCAGTTCATCGGACTGGTATATGTTATGCATGAAGAATGTGTTTCATTGATGATAGTCTTTTAGTAATGCGGTTCCAAGCCACCCAAATGAGTTTATTATCAATATGAGATTCGTTTATTGTGCGAGAGGTGTTAAATATCTACCAATTATCAACTGAATTGTTATATGGATGTCACTGATTGCATTATAGAGACAGTGGTTCAGGATGAAGTTCTTCAAAGTAGTGGATGAGGCTGCATCACTCTCCTCAAGGGACCTGTACCTGCTCTATTTTTTCAGTAATCAAAGTGAACTATTATGCAAAAATATGCTATAATGTATGAATGGTTAGGGGGTCCACAATCAAGCTTGACTGCTCAGTGTAGATTTTTTTTAAAGACAGAGTGTGTAGCTGTGATGTCTGACACAATAAACTCTTTTCCCAAAGCCAGAAAACACAGGGTTAATAGGTATCATTAAAAATGTATGTATCGTTTATAAGCATTGAGACTTGGGGCATGCTGGTTCATTGTCACCTCACAGCAAGAGGGTCCTATAATCCTTAATCCCGCTTCACATGTGGAGTTTGTAGAGTTTATTCTACAGAGTAATTCATAGTGTAACGGGGTGCCTTCTAGGGTAAAATGCAGAAAGCAATCTGGCATATAAAGATCTCTTAAGTGGCCCAAAAATGATTTGAGTCTGCTGATGTTTGAGTGCAGGCTAAGTAACAACTTATTTCCAGATTTCAACAGGATGGACTCTTATGTTTTTGAGTATAAGTCAGATTGAATGGACACTAACATAGTAAGTCACATTTTACGTTTTGTAATCTAATACTTCTAAGAACCAATGTGGTTAGTTTGTTTTAGGGCATATATTTTTTCTCAGAACTGAAAATATGAAAAATATAATGAATCTCAGCTATAGACTCGTATTTTTCAGTGCTCAAGTGGACCAGGTAAATGGATAAAAAACATCCAATTTTATATAAAACTTTAATTTTGGTATTTGAAAATTCAGAGGTAAAATTTTAGAGGGAATACCCACATCATGGATATGATGTAAATTGGTGCTGAATCTGATGGTGAGGGAACAAGTAAAGTTACATTATTTTTCTTAGTTGCCATGTAGTGGTCAACATTAGACTGACCCAATTTTTGTTTTCACACCGTTGCATCATTTGGGCAGCTGTTTCAATCAATATATACTTCAGCCTCTTCTCAGACTTGTGGAATAGTTAGAAACTAAAAATGCAAAGAATTTATTTGTATAATGCAAGTATAAGTTTATATCCCACATTCTATATTTGTAACGTGGATATAGCACTACCTGACGCTAACATTTCTTAGCTGGCAGGTTTGAACCACATAGACTATAAATACAGTGACTTGCTTGTGTAACTCTAACACGTCCTGTAACACATTTCTGTGTCATTTGGATTCAGTTGGATGTTGAGGGAAAAGGTAATGATGATCATTTGAACCAAGAAACAATTGTTAGGTTTAAGGAGAATCCTAGAGTGATATGTAGTGAAGCTACTACAGCAGTCATTTATGACATGTGCAGAGAGTTCAGAGATGGATGTGGCTAGAGAGGAATAAATCCACTGAGACACTGAAAAATGATACTGTCCTTACAATATGTTTTGTGTTACAAAGAAGCTTAATTAAAGTTACTGCAGTTAAGACACTAGAACACTAGTCTTAAAAATGACTAGACATTTTGTTGAGTAATAATTCATTCAGGATTCGAGTTTGTTCCCCATTTCTTGCCTTTATGTATTAAATGAAGTGCATAATTACCTTGGATTGCATCTTTTAAATAACACACACTGTCAAAAGCCAAATCTTAACAAGAAAGGCTCTCATTCAATAATGCAGAGGTTTAGGGACAACATGAATTACAACTCTTTTGTGTGTTGGCTGTTCAAGACTGTCTGCATAATTGATTTTGGAATGAGCCCAACACCAATCCAGTCAAAATAATTCAGTCTCTTTATAAACACCAGCAATTTCAAGTCAATGAAAAGCACCAAGAAGAAAAAGTAGACACTTAAAATGTGAGTAGTGTCAACTCATAATACTGTTAATAGCTACTGAAAAGTCAGTAAAATAGAAAAAAAAACATCTACAGACAAATCCTGGAAAGTAGATGTTTGGGATTAAAATCATGACTCAATTTGAAAACACGGAGCTGAAACTCTGCCAGTATACTAGCCACAATCTTTGTTCGGTTTTCTCCTATTTAAGCGGGTACTTCAAACTACCCAAGTGGCTTATACAAATTATTTTGCTCTCCAATATTTCACCTCTCTTGCCTGATTGTTCGAGGCCTGTCACTAAAGACATGTTGAAAGTTTGCATGTTGGAATCAGCATTTGATAAATGGTCTCTCTCATTTTTTGCCCCGAAGGCAAAAGCAGTCCAAATTATAGTACATGTCTGAGGTCTGTAAAAAATTATACCTCTAGCTTGATGTGGTGCAGAGGGATTTGTGATGAAGACTGCTCTCATCAGCACTCTGAGTTGGCTGAATCCTTATTAATTACTGTAATGGTAAAAATTCATCTATATTCCTACCTGAGTGTATCCTTTGCGTGGTCGTTTCACAGTGAGTGATCAGATTGCCTTGTCTGTGTGCATGTACATAGACTCAGCTCTGTCACAGGTTATGCCCATAGTTTAACCTGTGCTTTCCATGTTTTTTTTCCCCTTCTTGCTCTCAGTCCGAGGGCCACGGCGTGTAGCCAATCAGATTCCAGATGAAATCCTCAATGACCTTGAGCTACAGGAGGCGATTAAAGCTTTACCTGCAAATTACAACTTTGAGCTCCATAAGACCGTTTGGCGAGTGAGACAAGCAAAAGCTACAAGAGGTGAGTTTTTTTTTTTTTTCAATTACATTTTCTTTTACCATTTATACCTCATGATAGGCGATTGCATTACATGATTCTTATCCTATGCAGGATTTATATCGTTATCATAGACTACCACTCGTATAATTTATGAAAAATGTGTCTTTTTAAATAATGGAATATACTGTTTCTGACCAAGCTTTACCTCAAGGACAAGAGGGCAAGGGATCAAAAATGTTCAAAGATTTTACCCTGGTACTGATAATAATACTTCAGCTTCGATACTGGTTCCTAAACTCTACTCTTTTAAAACCTACCAGTTTTCCATTTAGCAAAAAGAAATCTACCTTACACACAATATGAATCTTTAGTTTTATTTGTCAAATCTAAATTGGTTTCATATCATTAAAAATACAACCTGTGTGGTTTAACCAAAGCTGTCTGTTTCAACTCTTTAGATTTATATTGCACTATTTAAGTATTTGTTTTTTTCTATTCAAAGCGGTTTTATACAAAAGAAAATACCACAAATTCAAGACGGAACAACAATCATATCAATAACAGAAATGTATGAGCTCTGTTTGTATGTTCTGTTTGCACTTACACCATTAAGATCTCCCTTTTGTATTAAAACTTGGTATCAAACCTTAAGAGACTTTTTAAAAAAAAAAATACTTGATAGTGTCTTGAGTTAGTACCATAAAAATAAAAAGTTGTACACCCAGCTATAAGGCGAGGTAGCTGGTTTGGGTTAGAGAAATTCTACTTTAACCTACAGCCTCAGCCATCTCTAAGTTCTGAGGTCAGGTCGTGGTGTGCACCCCTTTCCTCTCACTCAGTCCTTTATGTGGATCTGCAGACAATATTTCTACAGCTCAAGGTTCATAAACACACTGTTCCCTACTCTATCTGCTTCTTTCTCCTTTAGGAAAGTCTGTACATCGCTTTGGGTTCCTTAGGTTTGGCATCAAACAAGGTTATAGATGTATTATATTTCTATACACTCCAAACACCATCTTGCACCAATGATTGGGTTATATTTGTACTATGTAAGCTTTGTGCATTTGGAGTTGCCTTTAGAACCAGTTTTTCAGTTTCCTATATTGAGCAATCTGTGTTCTCACAAGGTCGTTCCATCCAAAGAGTTCACTGCAGCAACTCACAGAAAACTCCATATTGATTGTAGTCCGTTATTCGTCTTTACTTTTTTTTTTTTTTAAACAGCTTGGAAAATGGGTAAACTTTAAGCTTACCATTACTCCACACTGCACACTCAGCTGCAGGTAAATGGCCCTAGTAAAAGGTTTAAATTGCTTGTTCAATTTGACTAAAATCACATTAAACTAAATGCGCCGGAACAGACTCTGAATGCTATCATGTGGAATTTGCAGGACCTGTGAAAAACATGCAACATTTCCCCAAGAGGTGTTGTTTGTGATGTGTAGTCGTATGTACAGCTGGAATAAAACATAAACTTTGCTTCTGCTATGGAACCAAAACCCTGTAACACTTAAGCATAGTGATTGACTTTCATCGAATTTTATCAAACCAAACATTTGTTAGTGTGTTGAGGTTACCACTATTTAATATTTTCTCAGTTTTATGTTTTTGTTAATACCCCATGAACATTTGTTGCATGTTCAGAGAATATTAGCAGTTCAAGATCAGTGTGTGAACAAGTGGGATCCAGAACATGCACCAAAAGATAATATGTGAAAGTGTTCATTCACAGTGTTCTCCTTGGGTGCTTATGTGTTTTGGCCTACTTTAAAAAGGATCTGCTTTACAATTGATGACCTGATTTATCCAATGATGTAACTTTTGCAAAGGTATTTTTCCTTGTCTGGACCACAGTACATTTGCCTATTGTGGTCATTGTGCAGCTAAAAAAGTAGTGCAGTTGCATTACATCAGTTGTCCCTTTTCTGCACTTCTTTTCCGGGAATATTTCACCTTTATTCCAGAAGGACTTCTATGTAAATGAAATGGTGGGATCATTTTGTCTCACCTCTGTCACAGCTCTGTAACACCTCTGGGGGTATTAACAGAGCCATGATAAAGGTGGAATCATGATCCCAGAATGCTATATAAAAGGAACATCTCTCGTTCCTTAACCAAGGTATGTCTTTTTGATGACGTATTGTGTGTGCAACCCCCACACTGGGGGGATTTATAAATGAGCGTGGGCCATCTACAGTAAACGAACATATCAGTGCGATCAGAAAGATGTCAAACTGGGGAGACACCCAGATCTGTGAGCTGTTGTCACTTTGGGCGGAGGACTCTATCCATGCTAACATTTGTGGAACAGCGAAAGACAGGCCGACTGTGTTCAGGGTATTTCTGATGCACAAATTATGTCACACTATATGCCGCGCTGTGTCGCCGTCCCTTTGATTCCGGAATGCAGGTCTGCTGTGTGAAAGTCCAACCCGTCTCACCTTTGTTACCCCTTTGGCTCGGCGGTGGCAAAAAGGTGGGATCACCATCTTGCCTGTTTTCTGGGATCTCTGTGTGGGTCTCTAACTGTGTGTTAAAGTGGCGAGTGTTTCTCAACAGGGGTGGTACCGCCACCCAGGGGATGGTGGGACACTGCTGGGGATTGTCTGGAAGGAGAAAGCTGAAATGGGACCGAAATGGGCAGCGTTAGTCTTTATAAGTATCCATATCAAGCAGCATGTTATTTCATGTATGTTTTTTGTGTTGGCGGGCGGCAGGAGGCTCATGATGTTCAAAAAAGGTTGGGGAATGCTGCATTACATTAAAAAAACACTATAAGCACAAAAGCCCAGTATTGGGTAAAAATGTCATGTCTGAGTTGATGAAACTTCTAATGAGGTGTTTGGACCTTTTGTGTGGACACATTTCAGCAGGAGCTTTAAAGAGTAGTTTTTTTTTTGTGGATTCTGTTGGGATTGAATACACCAAAGTGAAGCAGGGGGCTTTTCTCAAGCACCTCTTGCCAAGTGTGCTTTGGAGTCGGTTAACACTGAATTTGTGAGGGGGATATGTTAGCCGTCTTTGATCTTTGGGGGACAATTCCCCCAGGAATTCTGCTTTTGTGTTATTGACGGGGATGGAAGACTACACTGCTGCTGATGGGAGCTCAAAAACAGGTTATTTCCACCCCTCCACGCAGCCCAGATTTTTTTGCACACAGTTCAACAAAATAAAGACAGAATCAGTCAGTTCTTTCATTTCATATTTGACCTATATTTGAAGCAAAAGTTGGCATCATGAACAACAAACATTTCAACCTGTCTCTAATAGAAAAAGAAGAAAAAGCATTTATTTATCTACAACAAAACCAGGCAGCTTTGGTAACCTCTCTGACAAACTGTCCAGACATCATGCATTTTGTTGTGGTATCTTTTATTCATTGTTATTTTCGAGTTGAGGTCGTTTTTGGTATTTGGGTCACTAAAAAATGGGATATTCAAACAGTTGTCAGTTATGTGCAAAGACTTAGTTTAGCTGTAATGCTTGTGTAGATGTGATGTTTAACTACTTCTTAACCATGTAAATGTAAACTTTGCTGGTTTGCGAGACAGTTTTCATTCTATTTCCTTTTAGATAAACAAAGCCATCATATAATTAAGTGTTGACGTTAAAAAATTTTTTGGAGTCGAAGTGAAAAGAGTCAGTTTTCATGTAAGAACATCCATACTCCAGTCTCTAACTGTGTATTTTTGCATATTTTACGCTTGGCTCATGTTTTACATTCCTGTCAAACAGGTGATAGGTAGTGTTTCAAATACTGCCTCCAGCCCACAAAGTCATCCTTCACTAATGTTCGCAAATGTCAGATGCGTAGTCTTTCAGTCTTACCTTCTTTGGAAATATGCAGATGCATGCTAAGAAGATTGAATCATTTTCTAAGATGTCCCTGTGGGGATTGTTCAGTTTACTGCAGCGTGCCTGGCTTTTTGTTGTGACATTTTTTTTTAACCATAACTCATCCTCCCTCTCTCCCTGAACTCTGAGAACAGAACTCACCTTATCACCTGCATCCCTCTCTGTTCCTCTTTGTGTCCATCTGTTTCTTTGTCAGCCTTTGAACTCCTCTTGAAGCTTACACAATATGGGTTTTGAAACAGAGGACTGAAGAACCACTGCACTGTACCATATAAATAGTTGTTAGCCTTGTGATGTTTTGGTTAATTTGAATCGAATTTTGAGTTCTTTTGATTAAAATCTTTTGTACATCTCGGTTGTTTGAAACAGGAACTTGATATTTCAGAGTGTTTGTTAGATTAGAAGGAAGTTTAAGAGATTGAAATTGTAATTGGTTGATGCTGTAGATGATTTGAGGACCCACAGTCAGCTCTGTAAGTGACACGGTCAGTGGCACAAATGATTGAAATGAAGCCATCAATAGGCGTGTTTCCACTACACTGATCCCGGGACTTTTTGGGGGGAAGGCACTTTGACCGGGCTGCGAGTCGCCCTGGTCCTCTCAGGCGTCGTGTCTCCATTACAGTACTGGTCCTGTAAGAACCTCGCGACGACGTCATCCTATCACGTACGTTTCTGTAGTAGCGACACTAACAGAAAGCACCAAAATAAAGCAGCAGCAGAGGAGGAAATCACAACAAGACTGGATATGGACACAGATGAAGTTGGGATGTTTGTTGCGTTTGTGTTGTTGCTGTACAGTAATGGTATCAGGGATCGTCGTGTTGTGAAATTCCTCCAGCAACTACTTGTTTGTCGCGATCTGCTAATGCCATTTGTGATAATCTATGCCCGAGTTAGCCACTAGTACTGCCCAGCGACTCTACCAGGCTGCTCTTCAGTATCTCCCCTTGAGCAGGTACTCTGTTGATTCCTGAAAAGGGCCCTGTTGGAGCGGCCTGGTCAGTGGAGACACGTGCGTACCGTGAAGTTCCTGTAAAATGGCGTTCCAATAGTGGAAACGCTCCTAAGGTGCGGTTGAAGTGTAGACTTTCAGATTTAATGTTTGCTTATGTCCACTGGCTCCAAGTCTGTTACTAATGGACCTCAACAAACATCGCGTTTCCTCCCTTTACCACAGCTGCCCTCACTTCCTGCTTGTTTGTGGGTCTTTCTACTTTCAGCTTAATCTTCAGTAATTTGCCTAAATCTGAGCAGAGAGGATAGCCCAGTATACTTCAGATATCAACCTGTTCTTTCGACCAGTGTCACATTATCAAACACCAGTAACCCAGTTCCAGTGACAGCCAAACATATTCACGTAACAACACTGTCCACCATGTTTGACACATGGCGTGTTCTGCTTCGGACCGTGAGTGGTTACATTCCTTCTCCACACTCTGTACTTCTTTTACCATCATTCTAATTCAAGTTGGTTTTGTTTTCATCTTTCCAGAGAATTTCTTTACTGAACAGGGCCATTTTTTTTTTTTCCTTTTAGATGTTTTCTACCAAATTCCAATCAGACTGTTCTATTGAGGAGTGTTACTAGTCAAGGTCAAGGTTTACTTATATAACATACTTAAAAACAGACACTATTGTTCAAAAGTGCTGTACATAGTCATTAAACAGGATAGGACTAAAAGACAATAAAAAGAATAAAACAATACTGGCACATATTCACGCATTAAAAATATTAAAACAACGAGTAAAAACACTGAAGACCATGATTTAAAACTAGTGGTTCACACCTTTTTGCTGGCCCTATAATTTAACATTCATGAAGGTATCTCTTTATTGTAGACTTTGGTAATAACGTGCTGACCTCCTCAAGTGTGTTCTGAACTTTGCTGGATGCTGTACAGAGGTTTTATTTAACTAACAAAAGAATTCTACAATAATCCAAATGTTGTATTTTTTCTTTTGTATTGCTGTGCTCAGCTGTGGATTCTCTCATTTTAAAAATGTGCCAAACTTTTTTTTTTGCCACTCCCAAAGTTTTCACTACTTCTCTGATTGATTGATTGTTTGCTTTTTCAACAAACTGATATCCTCCTTTGCTCACATTGACATTTTTTTTGAACCTCATATTGATAAGTCTGGTGAACAGCTACTGAATGTAAATAACATTTTTGGAATGAACCCCATACCTTTTATCTCCATCCGGTAAAGACCTTGTCAGGTAGTTCACTGATTACTTTTGCGCCTCGTACAATTGGAATGACTACGATTAAAATGCTTGTAATTCCTAAATGATTCATGTAATATTCTTTGTTAAACCCCTTGAGCTTTGCTGAAAGTCCACACTTGGGTCACTTTTTGACCGCTCCAGAGGCAATAGTTGTGTCATTGTCCAAAAACATATGGAACTGGCTACACATCCAGATGCAGTTTCTTGAGAATGATGGGAAATTGAAGTGATGTATATGCATTTTGGTGGACATAGAGTTGATATTTGGGACATACTTAATCTTGGGTAGATGGAGGTTTTATGTTCCAGGCTGTGTTGTGCTGTTCCCAAACAAGTCATTCAAAAGATCACATTTTTCAGGTGAGTTGCTTGAACTGAATCACTTCCCTGCATTCATCAGTTCAGTTGAGCTCTTACGCGAGTCAGTGATTGAATGTGCAGGGATATGCTCACATGGGATTCAAGTCATTGATTCGTTCACAGAGCTACTCTCACATGGTCGCCCTGCTTTCCTAACGGCTAACGTAGCAGAGAGTTAGCACAAGTTAATCAATAACTGAATTCGTCATGTGGTTGCACTTAAAAAGCCAGATGAACACAAATTCACACCTCGAAGTTTCCTGTTGTTTTTACAGACTTCCCAATTAAACACAAACTAAAAATATAGCTTATCTGGTTGTTCCCTCACCCTAGGAGGGAACAGCAAGTTCAGTTAATTGTTCAGTGAACATGCTGCACAGCAAATGCAAAGCCACTCAGTGAGTCATTCACTGAATGTTCTGCACAGGCTTTTAGTGATAGTCAACGGCTCTTACTAGAATTGGGTCCAACAATTTCAAGAATAATGGTGACCTGCAGTTTAGTTTAAAAGACTTAAAAGTTATTTAAAACCTTTTTTTTTTTTTCTTAAATAGTTTGAATGGGCTCTAATGATTCAATTAAATGAAAAGATCTGCTTTGTTCACACTACATACCCCCCACTTATTCATGATCATCACATTAAACCTTCATATCTGCGTCAGATGTTCAGTCATTTATACATCTATGAAAATTATGTAGCAGCTTTTAGACATACATCTCAGCAACTTAATAAAATCTCTGCATGTATCTGGGAACAGATCTTGTTCTCCTCATGATAAACTGTGTTGCCTTTAGAAATCCCTACATTTTCATGTAGTGTCCTTTTCAGGTCACCTAAATACTTGCATTGTTAATGAGTTCAGTGGTGTTCATTAACAAATCTTAAAATTCAGATATACAACGTTAAATGATGAAAATACTTTATTTCCACCTGCTAAATAACGCCATGTTCAAGTAATTTGGACCATAGTTTCCTCCTCTAACTAGGTTATGTTTTTCACTGTACTGTATGTGTTTGGCAGACTGTCTCTCTGTTAGAGGTCAAGCGTGCATAATTGTGGACAAAATGGCCTGATTTTTGTGTGTGCCAGGTCTTTGAGTCACGACAAATGATTGCATTTTGGACATAATCAGTCAAAAAAAAAGTTCAGGCAGGAAAAGTTCCAAAATTATTATTCATATGGTAAAATAATGAGAAAAAAAAAAGTAAGTATCTTCATTCAAACCCATTTGATTTGACACACATACTTGAAAAGTGTCCAAACCTATGGTGCTGCAAAACCTTTGAAAGTTAGTATATTTTGTAAAAATCTGGATATCTGGAGATATTATGTAAGAGTTTCTTTGAGATTTTAACTGCTTTATCTTTGAACCATTGTCTTCTGGAGTGCAACATGAAATATTGGTAGAATTTTGCATAAATGTTCATATTCAGGATCAATAGGTGCAAGTGCTCATAGGGTTTGGTTTAGGTTTGCATATGGGATGGTGGTGCCTTTGCAGAGGTTTTTTTTCTTTTTAAAGGAAACTGATTTTACCTCTACTACATGTCCACTGGGTTGGATTTAACATAATAGTAAAACCTGATTCTGTTTTTTTTTTTTTCATTTCAGGAAGGCCCTTATTTTCTAACAGTTATTCCATCTTTCATACCAACTGTCAATTTTCTGCTGGAACAGAATTATTACACAAGGCATAGAAACAGATCCAAAGAACCAAACTTGGAGTGGCCTTGAGTATCTTGCGGTGCCTTAAATATATGAAAGTATTTCCCTAAGGAGATTTGTAAAATTTCTGCAGAGTTATTCTTTTTTCCAAGGTCCTCTGACACCACCATTGCAGATGATAAAACTGGTTAGGTTTTTTATCTTTTTTTCTTATGATGCTGTAAACAACACATGAAGCATTTAGGTCTATTTTTTTTTTAATTCCTTCAGTATATTTAAGAGAGTAAGGTATGAAAAGAGAATATCTGCAAAGATAGGGATTTGTCTAAAGCCATACCAATCCAAATTGGATGGATACCGCCTCCACACACACTTAACAAAGTGATGGAATTTAATAATGTTTATAATATTGAATTACACTGACCGTTCCCATACATGATTAATGGGTCCCCTTTTCTCAGAGCACCCCCCCCCCCCCCCTCCCAATAACAGATTTAATTCTTCAAAGCAATTCCCCAGTAAGCACTCTAAGTTGGCCTTTTCGCCACTGACTGAACAGCAGTTCATTTAGAAGGCATGACAGCTTTGAGATCACTAGCCACTAGAGTAAAGTTCAAGCAGATGATAGTCTGTGTCTTCTGGACAGCATGCAGTTTGGCACAAAATGTACTTGGATTCCCTTTCAGGGTCCAGCTCTGATAATGGAAACAAAACATATGGCACTGCACCCATTATATTTTGTTGCTCCAACAGTGCAGTTCACTGATATTTAAAAATTCATTATATTTTAAATTAACTGACTAAACCTAAGCTGTGTTTTTGGTCACAATCATCACAGTCGCCTTATTGCAGTTATTTGAGCTAACCACAATTATTTTGTACGTTTGTGCTAATCAGGCCACAACCATACAGTATAATTACCGACATTCACCAGTACAAAAACAGGCAGATGAAACTAACTGTTTTACATTTGAGATGTGATCTACATTCTTAATCATCTCAAGGTATTTAATTCGTTTGCTTGTAAAGAGTGGATGGACTGCATTGTTTTTAAATGATTTTTGCCACCTTAACCCTAGAGCACTATCACCGGGTGATTTTCACCCCAGTAAATGTGTTTATATGATTTTCAATATGTTGCGTTTGTCTGAGTGTCAAGGGGTCTGTGCCTTCACCAGGGAAGTCTCACATGTCCCAGGAATGGGTGGAGCAAAGACCACGTTTCCGGTATCATTATTTATTCTATTTTTTTCTTTTCAAAGGAATTTTTTGTTCTCAAATTTCTAATGTTTCAGTAATTTTGGAGCATTTTTAGGGTCCTCCCATGACATTTTTTTTTCATTTTGTTAGACATGTCACAGTTCAAAATTTGTTGGGAATATTATATTGAGTAAAAATCACCCGGCGATAATGATGGTGTTACTTTTTATAGTGAAAGTGTTCTAGGGTTAATGGCCCCCAAAGCCATCTACTGTTGATAGACAGAGATGGTATATAGTATATGCTATGCTAATGCTCAGGAACATTGCAAGTTCTACAGTGGAGAAAATATAGTACCTTAAGAATGGCCTGTCTATCAGCAGAGCTATATGCACTCTAACTAGATCATAATGTTTTAAATGGTTAAATACCATTTTTGTAGTTTGTCGTGTTTGCAGAAGTACATTTTTAACACTCCAGTGTGCTTCTCCCCTAAGTTAACAGCAGTGTAGTGCTGATAACACATGCTCTATGAATATATACCTCAGAAAATTGGGAGCCTCTCTGTTCATTATGTTCATTTACAAAGCCTAAAATGTGAACAGAAATGCAATTTTTATTCATATATTCCTTTGTGGGATGCCAATTAATGATTCTTGTTATTCTTTCACTGCACCATATGTACATAAAGTATTGTGAGGCTTGCACTATAGAGAAATAAGTCCCGCCCCCTCCCCCCCACAGTGTCCCATTGGACCTTATTTTGGGAAAAATATGAAGGGTCATCAAGGGTGAAAGACATTTTTTTCTTTATTTGAATTGTGCTGTTAACTGTGCTGTTTGAACTATATGTTTGAAAATATAAAATATAATTAAAATATAAAGTCAAAGTTACTGTTCATCAAAATACTATAATTATCTGTTTCACTTGTTTTGCAGGAAACATGTCTCCAAACAAAACTGGTAGTTATCTTGACATATTTCACCTCATTCGTTGAGAAGGAAGTGAAAAAAGTGTTATAAGAAGTGAAAATTACTTGAGGTCTGTTCAAGTTAAGAGATACAGACAAATCTTCTGAGGCCCTGAGCAGCCTATGAAGTTACGATGCCACTTCTGCAACTTTCAGATGTGTAGTCTTTCAATTACGTATTCCCAGTATACCACTTCAACAGCTTAACCACACATTTTGACTTTCCTCGCTTATAAAATGATCTTATACAATGACAACCTTTGTATTTGTAAATAATGGTATAATTCAAACAAGACACAGTTCATTTTATCCAAAATCTGTCCCGTGGGGCACAGCTAGTAGTAGGGGGACTTTGTTTTTCTATAGCAGTGGAAGAAAATGAACAGAAAAAGGCAATTAAATTTCTAATCACCAGCATTGGTATGACAGTCACTAACTAAAATGTCATTATTCTCACAGCCTTATGTGCTGTAGGCTTATTATAGGCTTATTCTCGTCTTCTCAGTCACATCTCTTCTATAAATTATGAGTAAACCCTTGTCTTTTTTTCTTTTCTTTTTCTTTTTTTTTTGAGGGCAGATGGTAGAAGTACCTTATCATGCTCTTGCGTACATGGAAGCGTACATTGACACAGCCAGTCCGACCTCAGGCTTAAGACTCACCTTTTGCTGGGGGGCAGCAAATGGAGAAAGCTCTTTGCTTCTGTCAGCTGTGGCAGAGGTGTGCTCTGAAACCTTTCTCTGTTAATAAACTTGCCCTTTTCTAGGTAATGACCTGTCTTTCACTGTCTGCATGAGCGCTGGGTGATCCCTTAACCTTTCATCTGTAAGAAGTGCTCTCGCTCCTCCTCTTCACAATGCTCCATCTATCACTCCGTCTCATAGGCATTCTTTCTCAAACTCCTTGCCCTTTTGTCTGTCTCAGCTTTCATTGTTTAATGCTGTCTGGCATTGAAGACTTGAAATTGTTTCAGGACTGTTCATGTGAAAATGTTTGCGCCCCGAATTCAGTGTTCCTAAATTGTAAGTGTCTACTTTGACGTTGATGGATTTATTGAAGTAACGTGCAGCCGATTTTGACTGCAATAAAATGTCACAGCGTATTGAAATAAAGCTCATGTCTTGATCCATTATCTTCCAGACTCATACTTTGTGGCATGGGAGTCACACCAACACAGTGTGAATATGTATTTGCGATTATCTAAAATCTCCAAGAAAGGTAAACAAATAACTTGAATGAATGACAGGAAGACAGGAGGTGTCACTGCTACACAAACAGAGCAGTCTGGTGTAATCCCACATGACGAATCACAGCACAGTACAACCCAAACATTTCAAACAGACCAACATATTAGGGCATTTCATAAAAAGTCAAGGGCGTGCAGTGGTTAGCACTGTCTTCTTGCAACAAAAAGGTCCAGCTGGGGCCTTTCTGTATACAGTTTGCATCTTCCTCCCATCATCCAAAGACATTAATAGGTTAATTCATTGCCCATTTTAAAGATGTGAATGGTGTGATGAACTGGTGACATGTCCCTGCCTCCCATAGACTTCAGTATCCCTGAGACCCTCACAAGGACCAAGCGGTTTGGAAAATGAATGAATAAAACATTATCCTAATGCATGGATGAAAGGGTTAAAGGCATTGCAACTGCTGAAAGTACCAATTTTAGAATATTAGGTGTCTGCACTCTTTGTATCATGATTTAATGTGACATTGTTTTCAAAGCAAACATTATCATTTAAATCAGAGGTGTCAAACATGTGGCCTGGGGGCCAAAACCTCCCTGCCAAACAGTCCAGTACAGCCTGTGGGATGCAAAAATGACAATGAAGATATTAACAATCAAGGATGTTAAATCATTTTAGGTCAGTTCAATTTAAAGTGGATCAGAGCAGTAAAATATTATCATACTAAACTATAAATAATGAAAGCCAAAAACAGTTTTTCTTGGTTTTAGTATAAAAAAAAGTAAGATTACACAAAAATGTTTATATTTACAGACTAGTCTTTTACAAAAAATGTGAATAACCTGAACAAATATGAACAACCTGAAATGTGGAATTGTACTAATACAAAACATTTTGTAACAGAGAGTATTTGTAGATCCACTGTGGCCTGTAAGTTGTGATGCACATGTATAAATTAGATAGATAGATAGATAGATAGATAGATAGATAGATAGATAGATAGATAGATAGATAGATAGATAGATAG
>JAQQZY010000006.1:29334389-29352622 GCA_030068375.1 Ostorhinchus rueppellii | reverse complement strand
ATAGATAGATAGATAGATAGATAGATAGATAGATAGATAGATAGATAGATAGATAGATAGATAGATAGATAATATAGTTAAAATTGCACTTATTTTTCTTAAGAAATTTGAGGTTGTTCAAGTACAGTGCATAGATGTAAACATTTTCGTTATGGAATTTTACTGTTTTTACTCAAAAACATTAAAAAACCACAACTTTGGAGTTAATATTATTTTTATATATGAAGTTTTTTCCTATCATTTATGTTATTTTACTAATCTGGCCCACTTTAGATCATATTAGGCTGTCTGTGGCCCCCGAACTAAAATGAGTTTGACATCCAACAATAATGCATGCAATACACACTTGCACCGCAACTGCATGAAGTTAACACTTCACAAGCAATGCATTTTAGGAGTTAGATTTACAGTAAGGGCCATATATGTTTTGGAAAGTGACACAAATTTCCTCTGAAAATGGAGAGACTTGGTTTATAATGGTTGTAATTAATGTAGTATTTTTGTTATTTTTATTCCCCTTTGGATTAAAGCTCAAAGCCACATCTTGATTGTTTGATCTCAGATATACTGTGGTGATGTACAGAGGTAAAACTACAACATCTGTGTCACCATCCAAATATATAAGGACTAGATTGTATATGAATAAAGAATATGATTACATTAAAACAATATGATAATCTGTGCCGTTTACTGCTGTTTAATCATATGGAAACTTCAAGTGACAAACCAAATGTGATCGCAGATTTGCTCATTTGCCAGTGTAAAATGTAGACAAAATATTTGGTGGAGGTTTTGAAGAAAAAAAGATTAGATTAATCTAAAAAAAAAACAAACAAAAAAAACCCCATCTGTTTGGCAACTTGCTAGAAAGTGTTAAACCCAAGGAGCAAAGAGTTTGGCTCCAAAATAAAGTCAATGCGGAAGTACCTTTCAGTGTAATACCGTTGACCGCTGGGTGCTGGCTCCAAAAATCCCCGGCCCTCTTAGTCTGACATTGAACTGCTCTCTAAAAATAGAGTCAATCATTTCTTTTCAGGAGTCACTCTGGTCTCATTCCTTTTATTTAGAACCCCTAAGAAGTGTTCTGGTGGTCCATCTTTAAACTTTTTCCTCTATTAATAATATCTCGGGTTGAATATAAAGGCTTTGATGTGTGCTGTGCTGGGTTTTGATTGACAGGTGTGTGTGACAGCTCGCTCACTGGTTGAGACTGATTTTGGGAGCTTCTGTTTACTCAGTCAAATACATTTTTACCTGACAGACAGCTCCACTGTAGCTCTGGTTATTAACACTGTAAAATGGTTTTGCTACACAGTCCTCGATAAGGTTTAGTTTCTACGTAGTCCATAAGCTGGTGTTTACCAGGGACGCACGGCTTCTCAAAGGTGGTTCTGATCCATCATGCTCATGCAGCCAGAGGTGGCAATCCCAGCTCCATAAAGTAAAAGTCCTGCCATGCATTGGTTCTACCTGTTCACTTAACACAGGTGATTCCACCGATTATCCCTTCATCTACCTGGATGAGGAGTTGTGCTCATGAAAATGGGCTGGTTCAGTGAATGGTTGGAACAAATACATGGCAGGACTTTTACTTTATGGAGCTGGGATTGTCTACCTCTGCATGCAGCTCAGCCCCTTTTGTATAAATATGGTCACTTATGGCTCTAAACAGGTCAGCGAGAAAGTGGTAATCAAAATGCCAACTACTGACTTTAAAATGGTTGTTCTGAAATCAATGGATGATGGTTCCTCTGTCCTCGAATAATCCGGTCTTTCATAAAGAAAAAAAAAGCATCTTTTACTTATATCCCACTAAAGTAATAATTTTTAGGTAAATATCAAATGGAAAGAAATATTATAAACCCTTGCACAGTTGTGTAAGATTTTATTGATGTTTTAATATAAAACTAGAAAAACACTCAGAGAGCGCAGACCTTCGCCACGATAGTGTTTGTACTTTCCTCCACTAGATGGCACTGAATAAACTCATAGGCAGTTCAGTGCCAACATGTCATATCTCCCAGTGATAAAGAAACCTTTAAAAAAATTCCTAGATCCAGGTGGTGATCCAGATCACCACCAAAATTTAATCACTTGTTCTTTGTCCCATTTCTAACAATTCCTGAAAATGTCATCCAAATCCGTTTTGAATTTTTCCAAGTTATTTTAAACACGAACAGACAAACGGCAGCAAAAACATAACCTCCTTGGCGGAGGTAATGAACTTAACATTTACTCTGCTACTCCTAACTGCATCTTAAATATAATGCCATCCTCCAACTAAATAAGGGAGCTACAGGAAACATGAGTGTAGCGAGATCAAAACACAACTCCAGCAAAGTCAGAGCAAGTCGGAAAAGAGGAAAAAAAAAAAGCATAACCAAAAGTTTACAAGTTTAGAGTAAAAACTGAGGACTTAACATGCACTGCTGGTGACATGTGCAAGAATCAATAAAGTATAATGTCCCACTTCAGCCTACAGAACCTCTGTGTTCTCATCACATTACTGTCATAAGTACTGGCAATATTTTGTGCAACAAGCTGGCTAAACATCAAGGTGCATTTCATGCTACCAGGTATCTTCAGCTAATGAGCCCCTGAGGACTTTTAAGTTTGAGTGAAACTTTTCTGGTACACTGTGTTCCATCCAAGACAGCACTGCATCTGTGTTATTAAAATAGTGTTTCACATAAAGATGCACATCAGAGGTTGGTAGGAAAATGACACAAACATTTATGAAGGTGACTGCCTTATAATTTTCTATGTAGGAAAAATATTTTAACAAAATGCTTTGAGTCTAATGTTCCACAATACATTCAGCAGCACTGCAAGCAAAGAATTCCTGTTGGGAAGATATTAACCTAATTAACTATTGCATATGTATTGATTTGTCCATTTACTTATTAATCCCAAGCTTTGGAAATAAAACATATTAGACCTCTGCTGTTTTTCTATAAAAAAAAAAAAAACACTTAAAATACTGTTTGAAAATCAATCAATTGAATTGATTAAACAACTAAAGCATGATCTAATCTTACAACAACATGTCAAAAATAATTAAAATTTAATTGTATATAAAAATAGTAAATATTGAGATACCTAAACTGCCTAATTTTTCTCAAAATAATCGAAAACATTTTTGAAGCTCCATAATCCTATAGATTCATTACATGGCAATCCAAAGTAATTTATTACTCAGCCAAGTTAATTCATGTGTAATTCAACTAAGAGACGAGAAGTGTACATTGAGAACACAATCATTTTAGTGGTTCATGAATGAAAGTCAGTGCTAAGAGATTTGTAAAACAGCTGTTTATTAGAACCCACAGGAGAAAATGCAGTTTGACTCCATCAAGGAAGAAGCAGAAAACACATTTCAACACCTCAACACAGTGGACGAATAATTAGTTCCAAAGATATATGAAAAATAATACCAAATATTATAAATACAAGTGGTGCCGGACTCAACAAACCCCACTCCTCGCACGTATTATAGGTTATTTTGGCATCGATCCAGCTGATGTCATCATGTCTATGCATGTGCTGATGTCACCGTAGACATAGACAAATGACACCCGTGTGTGTGTGTGTGTGTGTGTGTGGTGGGGGGTGGGGGTGGGGGGGGTCCAATAAAAATTTGAACTTTTACCTACTTTTCCCAAACTGTAATCACATCTGTCCTGGGTCACTGGAAATCTATAAACCCAGTTTGGTATTAATTCAACCAATAGTTGAATAGTTGAATACCCTTTGTCTCCCCTTGAGGGGCAGGGTAATAATACCAATTATCTTTATGTAGGATAAATAATACTCGTACAAATAATCTTGATTTGATCTGAGAAAAACAGAGAAAAATTGGCTTGACATTTAAAAATCTGTATTTTCATTAAATAATTTGCAAATAGAGAGTAATTAAAAAAACAGATTGCATCTATGCTGTCAGTTTTTATCTATCTTGTCCTTTTCACACTCTGCTTCTTCCTCTAGTTTTCCTGTTTTCCATCTTGCTTTCCTAAACAAACTGAAAACAACTTCAACAGAAATGTCTCTGAAGTGTTTATGTACATCCATTCATCCATTTTGTGAACCACTTACTCCTGCTGAGGATCATGGGGGTTCTGTACGCTAACCATAGGTAGCCAAAGGCAGACATGTGCATGCTTATGTCTCAGAGTCTGCTGGTAGACTGTTTTCCTACACGATAATGATTTGTGGCAATAAAGTTTCAAGTTGCAGTTGAACTTAATATGCACAAAGGAAGAAGATGCACTCCACTGATGACAGCAAAACGGTGCTTTCATGCTTCTCTTCCTTTTTTATTAATAAATCTTATTTATGCCTTTTGATTAAAAAAAAAAAACAGTGAACTTTAGCTGGGCTTAGACTGTCATGAGACAGGTTAGATGTACTCTATGATGTGTTGCTGCAGAATAAGTCTGAAATGAAGCACTAGTCACGTAGTTAATCTTGCTGTTAATTTTTTTTTTTTTTTTGTCGGATGCTCGTCTGTCATCACGCACTAGCAGATTGGCAGGTCTGCTGGTGTCGACACACCATCAGCAGGACCAATACTTATTAATTGATGTCTTTATTGCAATATACCAGCTCTCTCTGTTTTTACATGTTAAATTCTTAGCTTTGAGACGAAACATGCGTGAGGTGTGGCGGTGGCGAGGGTGTGTAATATGTGCTTCAAAGCAGAAAAAGTGGATTTGTGACTCATAGAGCCACTGGCAGGGATGGAGAGAGACAGGAAAAAGATAGAGTTTAATGGCTCTGTACAACCCATGAGCTGTTGAAATAGACCTGTGGTGATTGGTTTGGACTATATTTCCAAAAGCCCGTCACCCACTAAAATAAACCATCAGTACTACTGTGGCAGAAGGGAAATTGCCCTGAAATGTCACTATTTGCTGTCAGCGGTGCACTCTGAACCAGTACGAAAGTCTATGTATAGCTGTGCTGTCTGGGATTTATTAAATAACATGTTACTGTCAGTCTAACATAGCTGTGTAACTTCTGTTGTTTTCTTCACTCTACAGTGGCCTTGCAGCTTCCAGAAGGCCTGCAGATGTTTGCCTGTGCCATCGCAGATATCATAGAGAGGTAAGGCGAACAAAAAAGACAGATTTTTCCCTGGGTCAAGCCCGCAGTGTTCAAACTTTTACAGGCGCTGCCACTTGGTGCTCATTAAGGGAACGGGAGGTTTATCATTAATTCCCCGCCTTTGACTCAATCAGGGATTCAGGAGAAAATGAGACAGGATTTCAGTGTTTTAGGACAGAGCAGATATCACAGCCTCCCTTGCTCACAGTTGGAGGAGGGAAGAGATATTATTCTTGTTAATTACATCTTGTTTCAGTCTGCATATGCCCTGTTGCACACCAGCACTCCATCACACAGGCGCTGACTATTTGTCTCATCCTGGAGCTAGAAGTGGTGCTCTCCAGACAAAATAGTTTGCCTTTATACTACACTATAGTTTAAACAGAATTTATACTTCAGGACTTAGTGAAGAGAAACATACACTTTGCTAAGTGTTTTCTCTAAGGAAATTGCTGCCATCATTAAACACTAAGAGTGGATTTCTTTCATAGGTGTTCAGTCAATACTAACATAGTTATGAAATGGACATGATGAAGAATAAAGTGGCGAGAGATGCCATAGACTTTTCAGTAGCTGGATGTTTGATTTGACACAGGAAGTTTAGATTGTCAGGCTGCGTTTTCATATATATGCATCACATCATGTCAATACACATCTGTTTATGACATAAATGATCAGGGTATATACTATAGTGCTCAGAACCAGCGACGGGCTGGGGTGTTTTTCTCCTTTTTTCTCTTTTTGTCTCAACATTTGATCTCTATTCTGATTTCACTCTACCATTTTATTCATCATTTACTCTAGATCAACACCTCTATCATTCCATCACTCTGAAGAAGGATGATAGCGCAAAGATTTGATGATAGGGTTTGGTCTTATCAATCCTCCAGCTGTCAGATTGAGTACTAGTGCTTTGTGCTCCTAGGCTTTCAAAGCCATATGTATGCATGTTCGTTTTTACATTTTGGAATTTTCAATGTCCATCATGCAATCTGCTAAATCAGCCCATCTCTTCTAATGAGCAATTAGCAATCACTAATTGCTTTTTGCACTCACTCATCGTCTAGTGCTGCTCTCTCTATTTTTTTCATCTTCTTTTCCCCATCTGTACAATGTGTCCTACAGACTGCAGCAGTGAGGATTCCTCTCATGGTCTACCTTCATTAGGTTCTGCTTTATACAGTAGTTTTCTGAAACATTTAGCTGCCTTACACCTGGAACACATTGCTTACTTCAACTGAACCTTACTAATGCCTCACTGCACCACTCTGCCTCACTCACATATGTGGAGTTTCCTTTTGATAATGGCCCTCAGTATTATTTTTTTTATGTGTAATTTCTATGTACTTCAAATGAGAAAAGCATAATCGGCATTCAATTTTGTTTTATTTACTGTTTATTTAAAAGGGACAGTGCCCAGTACTTATATTGCTCTAGAAATGATGTAGCCTACAGGTGAAATGTATGTGATCGTCACATCACAGCAGTTACAGAAACAAAAAAAAAAACTTGACAATAAAATACCATACAAGCCCATAATCATGTACCCACTTATAAATGAAATACTCATTATATCCACTTTTCTCTTCATATGGTAATACTTTTAACATATTCAGATGTACTCTACACATTGAAACTATAACAAAGGTTTTGACTGTGTCCTTGTGCTGTTGCGATATGTTCAACGAGGATGTGTAGCTGCTCTGATGTCTTAACAATCAAAATCAATTGGAGAGGTAAGCAATGTGTCCAAGAACTTACTATGTAACAGTTTTCTGTCTAGATTTACAAATGGGTTCATTAAATCTTGAATGGTGATCTGTGTTCAGAATAGAATTTCTTGCAGACTTTCAGATGAGTATTTAAGATAAACCTACATGTTTCACTCAGGAAGACTATGGATGACAGTCACCGTCAGATTTTTTTAAATCATATTTAGCATCCACATCACAGTCAGCATCATCTGGACATCACATCATGACAGTATCATCTGCAATAAAATATGAATTAACTGCGTTGTTAGTTCAAATCTGTTTCTTCATTGTGCTTTCACTGGATAAGCAATGGATTTCAGAATAGACCTGATAACAATCTCAGACATAAGCACAAGAATTTGGTTGATCCCTTCATAGGCTTAACCTGCAGGTGAAAGACATCAATTTGTGGATGTTTTATCTGAATCTGCAGACAAAACCAGAGTCTGCCTGGTGGCAAGTCACGAGGGTGTGAAACGTGACAAAAACTAACAAGAAATAAAATGTGATTCAGTGAAATGACAGCAACCTGATCAATACTTGAGTCCGACAACCCAAAGAAAGAATGAGAAATATAATAAACCAAACTACTCAGCAGTCATCATTTTGAATAATGTGGAAATCAATCCAATGTTTGCATTGAAGATATTTTAATGATCAGCCAGTGGCTCCATAATAACACAGGATTGGAGGTTAGTGTTTAGAGAGAGTGACAGTAACCTTTGGATGTTGGCACAGCGGGCAGCTGACCTTCTGGCACTGAGCTTATGTTGGGAGTTTCCAACAGTCCCATGAGTCATTCAGCTGTGCTGTCACCATCACTACCACCGTCCTGCATACTCAAGAGACAGGGCTGAGGTCCATATCAAAATGGGGATGAAAGGGCTAAGCTGCCTTCAGAGTAAGGAGCTTCAGTGGGATGGACGCCTAAGTCTTAATGAGGACAAGCTGCTGAATTATGGCCATGTAGCTCAAATGGGGCCAAAAAACACACCACTTACATATGTACACTTTCACAGTTGCAGTGCGCTGTGCCTAAATATTGAAGGCAGGTGTCCCCTCAAATTTGATCTCTCTTTTTATATTTATGTAGCTGATAACTGCTGTGGTGGTGTACAAGGCCTATATGTGTATTTCATAATTTCTAAAGCATGAATGCCACTAACTTTGATGATCCCAAATTTATTCAATTCATGACTTGCTAATAGCTTTATTCCTTGACTTTTCTTTGAAGCACCACCAGCAGAATTATCCCAAAAATATCTTTGTGGTCAGAATGTAAAGTTTTCCAAAATGTGAGTAATTGACCAAATATGGTCGGGTGACATAAAACTTACTTTATTAACAATGATAAGCGTTGCACATTTTTTGCTATGCCAAATACTACTGTTAATTTTTGAGTTTTTTTGTTTGTTTGTTTTGTTTACTGTTTTACATGTATGCTTTCTGCTTCAATCATCATTAAGAAACTTGCAGTGTCAATGTATATAAATATTTTTATTGATTGTAGTGGTTTTCTTTTGCCTACATGTATCTTATTACAATTTGTAATAAATTATAGCTATCTATAGTGCCATTGTGGTAAAGAAATGACTCCTGTTCTGATTTTAGGTGTATGATATTACTGTGGTGGATATATTGTAGTTGCTCCCCAGTGTCATATTTGCCCTACTATAGTTGTATAATGAACTGAAAATATTTTTACACTTCCCACAGGAAGTTTACAAATCTTCCTGTGAGAACATTTTGTTCCACACGGATGCTTGCTCTGTATAAAGTCAAGCTCAGTGCAAAGTTCCACAGCCATCAGGTCTCTGGATTTAGATCATCTGAACTCCTTTTATTTCCTCAATAGCCCTGTTGGGGCCGAAAGACTTTAAAGAATCAATTAGACAAAAAAATGTTTTTAGAACATAGACAGATTTGTACCTTTGGTTTGACTGAAATAAACTTTCTGTTTTTCAAAATTCTGACACTGAAGCTGCAGCTCACGACTTAGAATAATTCTGTCAACTCTCGGAAGCAGGGGTGCCCACACTTGTTCAGCTTGTGAGCTACTTTTAAAATGACCAACTCTGAGATACCTTACTTACACAATGTAATTGGCGTACCCTGCATAACTGCATGAACCCTTATGGCACAATATAATTCAAAACATTGTGGTCACTACATTACTCTGATGATTTTGTGAGTCTACACAGTAGCTGCTGGTATCCAGCCTCAAGCAGACTTTCATCTATTATGGTGGAACGCTGTTTGACTTAATCATCTTCATGTGGGAAAAACGACAGCTGTCTGACTAACTTTCATTTTGGTTCCCTCACCTTTCTCTTTCTTAGGTTGATTTTTGGAGGGAAGTCAGTGGTGTAGTTTTTATGAACATTTCCACAATGCCTCTCCATATTTCTGTTCTTTGGAATAGCAGTGATAGACTGACAGATTAGACAAACACGCTTTGAATAAGATGCTGTGGAAAAAGTATTCCACCCCTTGTGGGTGGAAGTGGTAATTCTTTGGTTTCCTGGTCCAGCTCTCCCACTCATTTTTATACCCTTCTTTAATAGATATAAATTAGAAGGTTAACTCGTTCAGTTGGCTTGCTGGAGTTTTGCAGCAGCTTACATGGATGGCCCCTGATACCGAAGTTATAAGAGAAGAGCTCTCAGACTAGATGCCCTGTACATAAATCAAGTGGTCAGTGCCATAGGGAGGATAGATGACGGTCTAACATCTAAAGACCATCCTCCAGGAGTCGAGGTATGCTTGAGGTTTCTGCCTGTTAAAAGGAAGTTTTTCCTCACCACTGTCACCAGCCACAAGTGTTTGCACCTGGAGGATTCTGTTGGGTTCTGTGATTCGGCATGAGAGCCTGGTTTGACCAGCTCTACATATAAAGTGTCATGAGATAAATTTTGTTATGATTTGGTGCTATATAAATAAAATTTGCTTGATTTGATCAAAAGAAGTTGAATCTACCCACACTGTCTTTGCGATCTACTACACAATTGGAATTGATATGTTGGGCACATCTGTGCTGAAGTCTTCCTTTTGTCAGCCATTCATTCTTTAGCAACAAAAAACAACATGTTTAACAAACTATACAGGTTGCTCTGCGGTCTAAGCAAAGAGCTTAGTGTAGACAGAAACTAAGTAATTGCTCCAAATGGACTTAAATGTATTCACTAGCCTAGCAAAGGTAATATTTACAACCCATAATGCACTCAGGCCAGTAAAAGCCTTTGTTAACTCAGTACTCAATGCATTTAAAATGAATAACAGTGATTTAGGAAAGTTTGGTCTGCACTTTTATTTGTTTAATGATGTTATCTTCACAATTTCACCTAATAACAGATCAGATGACAAATTGAGATAACAGATCTGTGGAAACACTTCAGGTTGTGTTGCCTTGGTACCAATAATTACTGTGACAGCAGTATCTGCTCATGGTTTTGCAGTTAATAATAAGAACTGAGAGTGAGATGTCTTCAATTCACCACATAGACTTTATTTGCACCAACATGAACATAAAGTATCAACATTTAATAGGTATGAATTTTCACCACACTTACTTTTGGGTCCGTTCTTCATCCTCACCCTCTGCTGCCACCTTCTCTGCTGTGGAACATCAGCTTTCTCAGCATATCAGTTATTTACTTTGGCTGGTGTTTGTTAAATCAGTATGGTTAGAATAAAAATAGTGATCATGGTTTTTGTCATGTTGCACTTCCTGATATCAATAGCTTTCTTTTAATATTAATAAACATTTATAATTCGGTGCATGTGTAAAGTCCTTACTTTGCCAATATACAGAAACCTGAAAATCTCACAGAAAATTATTGACTTTTTCAAAATGATTTTGTGAAATAAATTGGACCGTTTCACCATTCAGCACACATCCATTAATTACACTGTCATCCTATTTAATTTGATTTCTTTTATTAATCTCAGTGCATCATTTTGTGTCCTGTTGTTCATGTTGTCAAGGAATTTAAAGAATTATGCATTTTTTCAGAAGTAAACAAGGAAGAAAAAAGCTTTGAGAAAAGAGAAAGAACTGGTAAGTTGGGTAGGCAGGCAATGATGCATGTGCTGTCAATGTACCATATGCTTTATTGCTTTTGATGGTATGCCAGCTGTCTTGTTCTAGTGTTGAAAGATAGTTTTATGAACTTACTTCAGTATTTACTGCCACTGCTTTTGTGATGGTGTATAAAGAGAGTAGCAGAGGGCAGGATGTGAGGCCACCTCCATGTCCTAATCCTCAGGACAGCATTCGCATTTAATGTTCCATCATTGTTTTCCTGGCACAAAAACCCTGGGCCTCTACATAGAGATATTGGCTTGTAACTTAATCTGAGGCCTTGTTCTCTGATATTTGATGGCCGAATGACAAATTCGCTGAGCACACAAGGCCAAAGGGCTGCTGTTACTATAACAAAACTGAATTGTGAAAAATGAGAGGTTCTTTTTCCTGACTTAACAGGGGTTCTTTTGTTAGTGTTGTACCCGTGGAGATAGGTCTGACACCATCTACCGTCATTCTGAAATAGGAGGGGGAAAAAACACCCAGGGTTTTTGGGCTAGTTTGTATTTCTTTAAACTATCACACTCATCTTTGAGTGTGAAGTGGCTGGGATGAAGATCAACACCTCCAAATCTGAGGACATGGTCCTCAGCTGGAAAAAGGTTAGAGGGCCTACTCCATGTTGGGTCCTGCCTCAGGTGGAGGAAGTTTAAGTTTCTCAAGATGTTGTTCAAAAGTGAGAGTAGGATGGAGCGGGAGATTGACAGGTGGATCGGGGCAGTATCTGTAGTGATGCAGATGCTAAACCGATCCGTTGTAGTGAAGTGGGAGCTAAGCTGAAAGGTGAAGCTCTTGATTTACGGGTTGATCTACATTTCGACCCTCACCTAATGGTCATGAGCTGTGAGTAATGACCGAAAGAATGAGGTTGCAAGTAAAAGTGGCTGAAATGAGTTTTCTTTGCAGAGAGGCCGGGCTCAGCCTTAGAGATGGGGTGAGAAGCTCAGACATCTGGGGGGGACTCACTCACTCTACATTGAGAAGAACCAGTTGAGGTGGTTCAGGTATCTAGTGAGGATACCTTCTTGGGAAGATGTTTCAGGCATGTCTGTCCAGGAGGAGACCTTGGAGCTGACCAAGGACATGCTGACGGGATTATATCTTGGCTGACCTGGGAACACCTCTGGATTCCCCTGGAAGAGCTAGTGAAAGTGGCTAGGGAGAGGGTTGTCTGGGCTTCTGTGCTGAGGCTTCTGCCCCAGATAAGTGGATGTTTTTCATTATAATTCATAACTCATTAAAAAAAAAAAGAATTGTCTTAAGGAGTTTGAGGTGACAACATGACAAATCAACTGTAGAAGCCACAGGTGCTTCTCAAAATCTCAGAATTTTGGTTCAATATTTTTTTGTCTCAGATTATTTTAAACTCATGATAGATAAGCAAAAAAATATAGATTTTTTGGGGTTTATTTTGGTAATTCATAATCTTAAAAAAAAAACCAAAACAAAACACCAAACTTGTGTCTTAAAATATTTTATTTCATATCTAGTGTGACTAAACCACTGTTATACACTGTTAATACCATGAGTCTGTTAGTTTGGTTCAGTACATACTACCATTATCTTGGGGAAGACTGCTGACTTGATAGTTGTTCAGAAAACACTCACTGACAGGGTAAGGGGAAGTGACTTCCCCTCACCCTGTCACTGCTGAAAGGACAGGCTGCTTGCAAAGAACTGTAGCAAAGCAGATTCACCAAAAATTGACTAGGAGCGAAAATTTTATTTAGAAAAGATGAACAAGCACAAGGGATGGCCACAGCCTTAAAGAGATTGTGAAGCAAAGCTGATTCAGGAATTTGAAGGCACTTCACAAAGAAAGGACTGAGGCATGAGTCAGTGCATCAAGAAGCACTAAGTAGAGACAAGTGTTAAGCCCCTTGTGTCAAGACACTTCTGCAACAGACAATGGAAGAAGAATCTTACCTGGTCTAAGGAGAACAGAAGCTGTCCTTTTTAGATGGAAGGAAACGTTTTATTTCATTTGGAAATCTCGGTCTCAGAGTCTGGAGGAAGATGGAAAAGGCACAGAATGTACTTGAATTTTCTACAGTTCCAGATAATAGTGGTTATGTCGTCTACTGCTGTTGGTCAACTGTGTCCAAGGTCAACACAGCCATCTACCAGGAGATTTTAGACCACCTCATACTTCTATCTCCTTATAGGCTTCATGGAGATGCTGATTTTCTTTTTGCAGCAGGACCTGGTACGTTGTGCCAAAACTACCCTGGGCTGTTTTGGTGACTGTGGTGGTGCTGTGCTTGATTGCCCAGCCAACTGGTCTGACCTGAACCCCTCAGAGAATCCATATGATATTGTCAAGAAGAAGATGAGAGTTGCTAAACTCAACAAAATGAGCTGAAGGCAGCTATCAATACAAAGTGAGGCTTCCATCACACCTCAGCGGTGTCACAGGCGGCTCGCATCCACGCCATGCTGCACTGTACTTTTAGTCATGTTTGTTTTACTTTCATACATGTTTTTGATTGAGCCTATGAAATATTTTCATGATTTGAGATACAGAAATACTCGGGTCCTCGGGTTACGCCGTACTTGACCTACGCTGTTTCGACTTTACGATGCCTGAGTCTTGGCCGCCACTTTGTCTCCGGCACCATACTATAGTAGTGTAGCGTAGAGTGTACAGTGTTTGTGCTCTGTAATTTTCTTGGTATCTTCACCTTTGTCACCCTCCTTTTTCACATCATGGCCCCAAAAATTGATTCTCCAGCAGCAGCTCTCACAGCCTCCCCTCCTTCTTCTCCAGCCACCTCTCAGCAGTGATGGCAAGTACAGCATCTTATTTTTTATTTCAATTTATTTTATTGAATTAATATGAAGTATAATATGTGTATTTGGATATTTATTTAGAGATTTAGGGGGTATTAAAGGGTTAATTCCGACTTATGCGGAAATTCGGGTTACATCGCCAGCGTAGGAACAGAACTCGTTCGTAACCCGAGGACCACCTGTATTTACTTTTATCTGAAATGAATCACAACATATGAAACTTTCACTAGTTGAGTTAAACTGCAGGGGAAAAAGTTTTACATGATAATCTATTTTTTTGGGTTACATCCATGTGTATATCAGTTCTTCATTCTCAAATGAAGTTCAACCTATGGGGCTGGGCGACTTCTTGAAATTATTTCATGTATCATGGTTTGTTCATTGTGTGCTTCTGGCATCAAGGTTGTGCTTTTTTTGTTCTACCATGCTGGTCCTGTCTCACACACATGTATTTAACCTGTGTACATCACCAAGAGCATTGTGTCAGTGCATATAGGATTACTGCCTGTATGCTCGCAACTTTCTATTTATAGAAAGTGATTAGTCACCTTCAACCTGCAAGCACTCTAACATGTTTTGGTACTACTGTGAAATGGTGATAAATGAAAATAAGTTCAGATCGTGTCATAATGTGTTTACTGCAGACACAATACAAATGATGACCTCTCCTCTTCCCATTATATATCGCATTAGAAATACAACTGTATAATGGTTGCGATAGCTTGGAGGTAACAGGTTCAGAACTTCATGTACATTGTCAGAAGAGTTATGGTGTTTTGGCTTTGACTTTACTGTTTACACTGTGTTGCTAATTTATTTAATGTCATTGAAACAAATATCTCTAACATAGCATAGGTCTATGAGTTATTTATGATAAGGTGTATATTCCACTGCACTCTACTTAAACCGTCTTTTTGATCAATTGAAGTATAATAACTAAAAAGTGGTTTTTGCTCCCAAAAGAATTTTCCCACAAATATATTGCAACATCCTGTTATCATACATTTTGATAGTGCAAGAATGCTTCAGTAAATAATATTATATATAATGTTGTCCCAGCCTACAGAGCTAAGGTTAGGGTGAGGTATGGTCTAATTACCTGAGATTTTATGGCGTGCTTTGTATCTGTGTCATTGGGATATTACATTGAGAATCTGTCAGGATAAGTCTGGTCAACAGGGCAGTAAAGACGCACGATAACGGGTTTCATGTGACAAAATAACATGTTCAAAAAGAAGCAAACAAGACAGAGGGAGAGAGGTAAAAAAGAGGTAAATTAAAATGTATGAGTAATATCTAGCTGCAAGCCCTGACAGCCACCAGAATATTAATTTTCCCCAGATCTGGCAGTTGCCCCAAACCCATTCACCGGTTTTTTGTTTTTTTTTTTTCAGTTTAAAGCCTTTCTGTAGAATAATAAGTCAGCAGAAATACCTGCAGTCTTTAGAGTATGGTATAATGAGGTGAGGCTCATAATTCAGATTAATAAAAAACAAGAATAAAAGTAAGCCTTCCCCAAAAATGGGCTTATAAATAAAGATAGATCAGTGACTAAGCCTGAGTATCAGGAAGCTCCAACTCACTTTGGTGTTCAGTATACAGTAATGAGTCAGGGATTTGCAATTTGTAGTAATTTCAATGGCCTGTAATAAATGGTGTCTAATGTCCAAAGATATTAAGCTTGGTGCCACAATAAATCATCATAAGAATTTAAAAATGTGGCCTATTTATATACTGATTATAAAATTTGGCTCAAATATTACAGACTTGCTTCAGGATAATTTTATATGCTTTGGAGAAGGATTCTAATAGAGTTGTGTGATTAATCAACTCAGGATCACCATGTTGGCTTATGTAGTTATATATTATAGTTATTATATCAGAAATTGAACAGAGTATTCACACTTACTTTGTAATTAGTATAGCATCAACTGAATTTACAACTGCTGCTTCTTCTGTACCTTCAAATAAGCCATTTTATATCTACAGAGAGTGGGATATGATCACCTGCATAAACTGTATGTCGTGCTTATATATTGTACTCTATATACAGGGTTCTCATGGGGCTTTAAAAAGTCTTTAAAGTCTTGAATTTACCAATCTGCATTTAATACCTTAAAAAAAAGTCTTTAAAGGTATTAAATTTGATATGGTAGATCTGAGGTTATATTACCATAAACTTTTCTTCTTCTTCTTCTTCTTCCTCTTCCTCTTCCTCTTCCTCTTCCTCTTCCTCTTCCTCCTCCTCCTCCTCCTCCTACTCCTCCTTTTGGCTTTTCCCTTCAGGGGCCACCATAGCAAATCAGTTGCCTCCATCTAACCCTGTCTTCTGCATCCTCTTCTCTCACACCAACTACCTTCATGTCCTCTTTCACTACATCCATAAACCACCTCTTTGGTCTTCCTCTAGACCTCCTTCCTGGCAGTTCAAAACTCAACATCCTTCCACCGATATATTCACTATTATAAACTTGTTTGCTGTATTGTGTTTAAATATGTCTTTAAATGTCCAAGCTGCAAAGAAAGCTAGTCTACTCAATTCCACAAGTTCCAACACAAGAATTAATATTGAAATAAGGAACCAATTTTGGCTAACTTTGTAACCACAGGTGAAAAACAATCACAGAATATTCAGCCCAACACATGTTCAGCCATTAGTCGCCCGCATTACCCGAGACTGACTGTAGCAGCTTTCAGGGACAACTCGAAAGCCAAAAGGAAACAGGAGGAAGTGAAAATGTAAAAATGCCAGGTTGGAGAAAAGGTCGTCCTCCACCTGGGTGACACGAGTGGAGGGGAACGACTGTGAAGTGGGCGTTAAATTCTGTTCCGAGTAGTTATAAAAAGTCTTAAATTTCACTTGTAGAAACCTGTAAGAACCTTGTCTATTGTAGGCGGACTTTAGCATTAACTCACAACTTTGAACTCTCACACTAAACAGAAGATAATTGTTAATTTGGTCAAAAAGAATATTTCCTTGTGTAGTAAAAAGAATTTAACCCTGTTGTATTTCTGTGGGTCAATTTGCCCCATTCCACTGCCTTTGTCTATGGGATGTGGATGTGGAAGGCCATGGAAGGGTTAAGTAGCTGCATCTACTCTATGTAATACTGTGAAAAGAGTGAGGTAGTCTGTGTAAATGCCAAGGGAGGAAACGTGAGCTATCAGATAGGATTGCATGATAAATCGTCATCCTGCTGTGATAAATCTGTCACTGTATCCAGAAGTGCAACATGGAGACTGTATTACATGTGGAGGTAGACCTATGACAGTTCCACTGAGATCTGTGGGACCAAACTCACCTCAGATGAGCCAAAAGACTGAAAGCGGTCAGTCGAGTTTCATGAGGTCGAGTCCTGTATGCCAACGATGGACATCAGGCTGTTATCAGTGTAAGCTACAAAAGCAGCATCTGTGATGATCTGGGGGTGCATCTGTGTCCACGGTACAGCTCACCTGTAAATGTGTGAAGAAGTCATGAAAGTGGAGGTATAGGTTGGGATTTTAGAGATAAATGCGTCACCATCAGGGCAAGTTCTTTTCCAATGAAGTGTTGCTATTTCTGCAGCACAAAATCCAGTCCTGATTCTGTATGACTGCAGCTTCATAGTCACAGAGCAGATGTGTTGGACTGTCCTGCCTGAAGGCTGTGTGGAAAAGTGTGGAGGTCATGAAGAAGAGAATCAATGGCCACTGCAGACTGTTAAGCATCTGTAGTCTTATATACAACAACAATGGTCAGACATTCCATTTGTAAAAGTGTAATAATTAGAGTCCTCAGTTCCCAAATGATTTAAAATGTTTAATTATTCGGAAAATTGCTGTAACAGATAAACATGCCCATTTCCCTTTTTTTTTTTGTTTAATTTAGTTTGTCACCACCAGAATCTAAATTTGTTTTTATTTCTTTAGTCAAACCACTGAACATGTTTTCTTTGTACTTTTTCCTGTTAAGCCTTTATACTTATATATACTTATATAAATAACAATGCAAGCTTTATATTTTAGAGCAGAGTTTCCCAACCATCAGTCATCAGGTGTGCTGAGGAAGATTATCTGTTTTTACCTGATTGGTTCTCTAAGCTGCAGTGTGATATAGATCCATATGACTGCACACGCCAATGATGCACTTTATAACAGTCTCCTTATAACAGTTTGCAAAATAAAAATAGAAGTGGACTGGCACTGATGCGGTGCGTTCTGTTGATAAAGCCCCCTCAGTAGTGATGCACGGATTAGCGGGTTACCCATGAACCCCGGTATCGGGTTGGAGTGGGAGAGATATGCCTTCCATACTGTTATACAACAGACCTCAATCCGGGGAGTTGGTCTGAGGCAGTGGTTCTCAATTATGTTCTCTCAGGCCCCTCTTTAGAGGACGAAAAATCTCCAGGCCCCCCCTCAACCCCAATAACATCCTATCAGTGGTGCAATTATAACTTTTATTGAACAAAACATCAATATCATAACAGTATTTTTTGCTTTTCCTTGAACAATTT
>JAQQZY010000006.1:29319800-29330083 GCA_030068375.1 Ostorhinchus rueppellii | reverse complement strand
GATAGATAGATAGATAGATAGATAGATAGATAGATAGATAGATAGATAGATAGATAGATAGATAGATAGATACTGCACTGGTTCACTTTTATTTTACAAAGGGAAACAGGAGACCGTTGTATACTGGATCATTGCTGTGTGCTGTTTGCGTACAGAACCAATCAGGTAAAATGGGATCATTTTCCACGGCACATTGAGCTAAACTACTACCACGATGAAACCACCGCCCCCTCGCGGTCATGGAGGAATGCTAAATACAACTCCGTCCAGTACAACATCAGATTATTCCGTTTGCATGATCACGTCAATAATCCGATAAGTCTAAAATCGGAGGAGGATGAGCTTTTTCCTGTGGGTGTAAACGGGCTTAATTCCTGAAATCGGTAATGGAACCGGAATCGCTAAATTCTTATTACCTCCCATCTGTAAGTCAGAAATGCAGTCAGTGCTGGTGCTGATGTTCCTTCTTCCTCCACTCCCTTTAACTGCCTGCTGTGGGAAATTCTCCTCCTTATCCTGGTAAAGAACTTGTTGACATTGCAACTCCAAGCCAATGCTGCAGCTCAGTGGATATTTGGCCACACCATGGGAATGACTGAGTGAATCCAGGAGCTGGGGATGTGAATATTTGGGCACTGCGGCTACTGTAGGCTTACCTGACATAAGCGCTAATCACACAGGACCAATTACGAGCTACCTGGGTTCATGTGGTGATTTCTAATGACTGCTGAGGTTGTTGGCAGTTTTAATCCTGTCCAAATCAATCTTGTTTGCGGCTCCTTTCCAAGTTACCTTTTTGTATTTTTTAACAAAGACAAAGGTCTCTTGAGAATGGCCGAACTCTTGATTGTTTCACATCTTCACATCCTCTTACGGACACCTAATTTGTATCTTTCCGCAGCCTTTATAAATGGAGACGCTTAAGAAATTGCATTGGATTTCACTATCACCCAGCATTTCACAAAACACAGAGGTTGGGGAGTAATTCATTAATCAAATGAGAGTCCTACATAATAGCAGTCCCGTGCTAATAGGGCTAACGTCACCGGTGCTGCCAAGGTACAAGCAAGAACAGGCCACCACCACAGTGGATTAAAGGTAATGCCTCACCAAAAAAAAAAAAAAAAAAAAAAAAAAGCATGAAAAGACACTCGTGGCTTGATTTCCACAGGGGGAAGGACAAAAGGTGTTAAAGCAAAGACTTATGCAAGTGACAATGCAACTAAAACCTTTAGTGCACATACTGCATTGAATAAGAAGACCAACTGAGCTCGGTGTCTCCTTTGACGTGAGGTTTTTCATCCCCAGCTGCTGTGCCTGATATGCTGACGCTCAGGTACTGCACGAATTAGTGGTGACAGTAGCTCAGGATGTGGGGAAATACAAGTGAAGGTTTGGTTTTATTTACTAATTTGCACATGCAGATATAAACTAAAACAGATACATGTAAATATCTGTCTTGATAGAGAGAGAGGAGGGTTCAAAAATGTGCAGGTGAGGTCGGAAACCTGAAAGGCTTAGAGGAGGGGTCACCAATCCTGGTCCTCGAGGGCCGGTATCCTGCATTTTTTAGATGTGTCCTTCTTCCAACACACCTGATTCAAATGATGAGCCTATCATCCAGCTCTGCAGAAGCCTGAGAAGGACCGTCAGGTGCGCTGGAAGAGGGAAACATCTAAAACATGAAGGGTATCGGCCCTCGAGGACCAGGATGGAAGACCACTGGTTTGTAGAATGACCTCACCTTGACCTTGTTGTGTTTTAAACAAGACAAAAGAATATCATTTGTATACCGTCCATGAACAAGGTGAATCCTGATTAGACCGAACAGGACACTTAACCCTTTATCGGACAAGTTACTTTTTTTGTAATTTACACATGTATTACAAGACAGTGACAGTTCCAGTGAGGACAATGAGTCAGGTCCAATGTGGTCTCCAGGGTCTGTAAGGTCCACCTGTGCATGAACAGTGAGTGGACCTGCTTCGTTAGGTACCATGAAGTTATGAGTCCCCCTTCACATTCCTAGTTGCTGCCTCACTTAGGACTACCTGGACCCGGCCCCATGTTTAGCTACGCAGTGCAGCAGGAATTTGACCTGTGCTCAAAATTGGTCAATTTCAGACTGACCAGCCGATTGTAGGTTATTACTAATCACATGAAAATCGGCCAATTTCTTCAGCAAGTCGTCCTGGGTGGGTTCTTTTTCTTCTTCAGGTTAGAACATGTATCAGCTGGAACTAATGTTTTAGCACTGGAGCACCCTGGACTCATTTTAGGGATGTATAATCTACTGCCATGGTGATCTGTCACTAAAACTAGACAGAGTTTAGGTTTACAGAATGGACAAGGATTGGACTGGAACAGGAAAATGTGTAATCTTTCTGTTTTTGCACTTTAATGTTCTCAGATGTGCAATGTAAACAGTCTCACTACAGCCACTGATATTGTTCAAATATTCATCTTTGTTACCAGAATTTGTTTTTTGTTCTCAAAAAAAGTAACTTTTTTGTCATACTTGTTGGATAAATGCATGTTTCCTATTTGTATTTGGAAAAATATTGTCTCAGGGAGCAGCCTTATTGAGGTTATTTGTATTATTCAAGCAAAAATCTAAGGTATTTTAAATTTGAACAAAAAATTCTTCATGAAAAACCAAAACGTACTATTACGATGTTGATGTTTCGTTCAATAAAATGTATAATTGCACGGCTGTTCGAATGTCATTGGGGTTGGGGGGGTCTGGAGATGTTTCGTCCTCTAAAGGAGGGCCCGACAGAAAAAGACTGAGAACCACTGATCTAACCAACAACTGATTTAGCAACTCTGACTTATCGCTAGCCACGTTTCCATGGACACAAATAATCGGAATAAAAGACCAATCAGATTGAAAATGCTTCATATAAACACATCAATTGGAAGATTCTGATCCGATCGAGTACGTTAAGAATGAGTAAGAAAAATTATTCCGAAATGGAGGGGTGATTTATGCCGATCATTATTCCCATCGGCGTCCATATACACACCCGTTCGGATCCTGTCTTGGATTATCTCCACTGCGCATGTGTACTGTGTCTGTATGACGCGTTTCTGCCTTTGCAAAACATAATCAAATTATGCATTCGAACAAACGATGCATGTCCATAATTTAAAATTTGAAATCAAATTAACATGCGCCAGAAGGCAGGAAAATACAACGTGAAGGACGCAAAAAATTGAAGCTCTCTGAAGTTTGTTTACATCGGAGGGAGAAATACAGCTTCTTCTACTATTTCCAGAAAATTGGACCAATCCGCGCATGCCCAAACTTTTTTTCCCCGATTAAACGCTGTGTGCAGTATACGCACCACATGATCGGAACAGTTGATTATGATGTTCCGATCATCCAAGATTTTGATCGTATTGGGAAAATGTGTCCATGTAAACCTGGCTACTGTTGATCATTACACATTGCTGATTGCGATTATTGATTATTGTTGATTTTTCACTGTTGCACATTGCTGATTGTGATTATTATTGATTTTGCACTATTGCACATGGTTGATTCTTACATGTTTTTTATATTCTCTTTGTTTCTTTGTATTGTACTGATGTGCCTCTGGGTCAGGTTTCCCTCAAAAAAGACATTTTTACCTCGAGGGACTGCCTGGTTAAATGTGGTTGGTTATTGCAGAGTTCAGTGGATGATTGCCCTGGGGTAGAAGCTGTTTGCCAGTCTTGTAGTGTGTGCTGGGTGGCAACAGTTAAGAAATGCTTTTCTTAAAATAATGACACAATCAGCACGAAATCAACAATTGCAGTCCTTAGTAACACAGAATGTGCCACTCATTGCAAAAACCCGGCTCTCCAAAATGTGTGCTTTGAAACACAAAATACATGTTCTAACTGCATTTTGTGAGTTCTGTCAAGTGCAAAAGTAACCCTGTCCAGCCTCTCCAGCACCAATTTTGCATAACACTCCCTTAATAAAACTCAACAATAGTATTTTTTAGCACCAAATGCAGGTTTATGCTGGTGCAAGGCATTAATTAGTCTGTCAAAAATCTGGATTTTCCCACAAAGGATTGTTTACTAGAAACCTGTATAAAAATAAAATTGAATCAAGTATGGGAAAAGATAAGTATTCGACAAGGTGATCATCAGGGTAGAGTTAAATATTTTCAATGCATATATATCGGGAGAAAAGGTAAAAAAAAAAAAAAAAAAAAAAGGGAAGTATACCGACTTAGTTAATATGCGTGTCCTTTTTTGTTAGAGGATAAATGAAGGACAACTCAATCTTTCCATCCCACATAGATTCATGAAACACTTAGAGAAACCTAATGAGTGGGTGTTGCCAAAAATTAAGTGAGAGATTTAATGACAGACAGCAGCTGAGCGAGATCCTGACAAAGCGCATAAGAAGTGAGGAAAGGAGTCAGAAGACTTGAGAAAATGAGGAAAGAGGAGCGAGACTGGGAAATGACTCGAGGGAGCCGAGTGACAGATGACGGAAGGAAGCCTTAGGGGTGAACCAAAGAGAGATTTGGCGGATGTGACCTCATCCCTCTCTACAATAAATGTTTTTTCATGCTGCTTATTTTTCATTGTTGACTTTTATGTCATGATCATTGTGACTAAAAAGAGTTATGTACTGTAGGTGGCAGCTGCTCTGTCATCCTAAATAGAATATGCAGATAGTGGAGTAAAACGTGGCAATACATTGTTCTAACTTTGTATTTATGGGTTGTATAAAAATAACACGACGTGCATTTTAGTGTTTCTAAGGTTTCTGGAGTAAAGAAGGCTACAGTTGGTGTTTTTTCTTCAGTTAATCTCTGTGTTATAATTTCAGTTTCTCATTTCAGGTATTTTTCACGATTACTCTTTTAATTATTATCTAATAGACCTATTAATCCTTTAGTTATGTTACCTGTAAATTAGAATGGCAACTTCTACTGTTAGTTTGTAATGCTTTATTCATATATTTTCTAAAAGATGCAAAAAAATAAATAAATAAAATAAAAATGCATGCACTGATGATTAAAAAAAAATGTGTGTGTGTGTTTTTGTGAAGAGGAATTTTTAAAGAAAATATCAGGTCATGAGAATAATAATTATATAAATATAATAATGTAATTCATTATATAATTGAATAAAAAATCATATCATCACAATAACTTATTCAGATTTTTATGAGTAAAAGTTATACTGGAAGAAAATAAAAATACAATCAACATTTCCCAGCTGAACAATAGAATTTGTGAAAATATAATTCACAGACATACCCTACATCCCTCATTTTAACACAAATGACAGAATATTCTTTTATATTTTCCCTTTTTATGAGATTATTCTTGTAACATTCAGATATTTACATTACAAAATGACAATGTTATTTTTGTGACGTTACTTCAAAAATAAAAAATAAAAAAATAGGACTTCTTTCTTTCTTGAAAACTTCAGATTTATTCCCCTAACATTCCCATTTTTCTTGAAAAATTCCAACTGAATTCTCATTACATTTGATTTTTATTTAGCTAATTTATTTAGCAACATTTTGATTTTTCATGAAATGTAATAAATCAATCTTCACTGTGGCCTTAATCCTCCTTCAGAATTGATTTACAGTGCAATGCTAATGGAAATCTTTTTATAGGTCTGTACACAAATGGATTACAGCTTGCAAATGTACTGGAAAATGCCATTGTCATACTATCCATTTGCATCTGTTGAGTCACAGTGTACAGGCTCACCATTTTATTATGGTTCTGTTCATGTGCTACTGTTCCCACCCTTTTGACAATAGAAAAAAAATGCTTGTGTTCATAAAGCATCTGTTATATAAAATATCTGCATTGGCATTATGTTATTGCACTACATGTGATCCTATCCATCTAGGAGAATGTTATGCATACTAAAGATGACCAAATTACAGCAAAAACCATGTGGTCAACTTGGAATCCCACAAAGATAGGCAGGTGAGATTAAGACGAGCTGAATGAATAGTTTCAGTGTGACAGCAGATAATAACAGCAGCATTAAGGGAGCTTTAGCATTAAGTTCTCCCAGCAGCCATGCAACTGCAAAGCACACCCACTATCTCAGTTCTTTTGTCGCTTATCCCCATTCCTGTCTTTATACCCCCACAGATCCGATAACCACTGTGTCAAAGTAGATTTCGTTTACTTTATTATTTTTTGGAGATCCCTAGAGATTAGATATGTTCCTTGTTGAAGTCCCAGCCCTGAGTCTTCACATCTTCCAGCAGCATCAGCACAATAGCCGTCACTTGTATTAACTGTTGCCCTATCACCATCCTGTTTTGTTTAGTAAATTGGATTGCAGTTCTTTTTTTTTTTTTTTTTAAAGCGTTCTCTGCTTTGCGTTGCAGTTTGGGACTCTATCTTGATAAAGCTGTAGGCTTTTCCATAATGACCCATGGCTCAGCCTTTTGAATAAATGCCATGACAAATAGATGAGATACACTCACAGAAATAGCAGTAATGATCTTGTTTTTCAGGGAGTTAAAGGATTATCTAATGGTATTACTGAAAACATCTGTCTAAACATCATCCCGTACGCACTGCATCACGTCTCTCTGTTTACTCATTCCTGGCAGATGTTCAATGACTGCAGTAAGGCTGTCATATTTTACATTGGCTTTTTGTCTACAAGTTTTCTGTGCATGACTGATGGCTTATGCTTTCTATGTCCATATGATAAAAAGGAAAAGACGAGTGAAGTATGCAGGGAAAGTCATGAAGTGGAAGATATCTAGAACAAGACGAGGACTGAGGATGATATAATCCTGACGCCCAGTCCTCCTTGCCAATTTTATTTTGGAAGGGGGTACTTTGTCAGGATATTTTAGTGTTATGTGTGCAGAAAGAAGATTATAGATATCAGATTTGTTAATTTCATAATCCCATCAGGAAAGGGCCGTAATCCTGGTTCACATCGGCCTGTCTGCCTCCACCTGTTCCTCTTACTTTTTGCTTCTCTTATCCTTTTTTTTTTTAACTCACTTTTCTTTCACTGCTCCAATCTCCCACTTTAACATGAGCTCTTTCTCATGATTTTAATTCTGCTTTTCTCCTTTTAAAGCTAATCTTTTTTTTTTTTTTTTTTTTTTTTTCCTCGCTTACCTAAACTTAAACCCGTTTAAGGAGGAAGTAATGACTGTTCATCCACACTGAGCTTCCTCTCCACCTTGGGAGAGGCCTATTTTCGTGGGCATGTGTGCTCCGCCCCACGCCAAAGCCCACGCGCACATACAATGGGCTGATGGGGGGGCTGATGCCTGAAATGTAATTGAATAAAAGAAGAGCTAGCGACAGATGTACGGAAAAGATTCACGTGTATTTTTATAACAGGCAAAGGTGAGCTTGCGTTTGTATGTGTGTACGGTTTGACTTGCTGTGCAAACGTGCCACATATGCTCATTTGAGCTGTCTGCCCACGGTGTATCAGTGGCAGCTGTGCATGAGGAGTAGCGCTGAACCTCTACCCACCTCACTGACCTGCTTGTCACTTTGTTTCCTGTGAGACCAGACTGCTACATCTGCTATTATTAGACTTGTGATGTAAAAATCTCACAGGTAGCACAGGCATGATGACAGACAACCTATACTGAAGAGTACAGCAGCCTATCACTTAGACGACTGAGTCAGTAACAATAAAAAAAAAAAAAAAAAAAAAAGAATATATTCTGGTGCTTTTTTTTTTTTTCTCAGAACAATGCCTCTGGTCCCAGACTGGCTCTCTCAGTTTTATTTACGAGTTAAATCTGCACATGTTCTGAGGAAACACTGAGCAATGCATGAAAGACTTAACTGCTTTAAGTCAAGGCTTAATACTTTGAGCACAATTATTGAGCCTAATGTAATAATTGAATGACCTGTACAGAAACATAAATGTCATATTTCCACATCCTATTCCACTGTTTGGCATGACTGGAGCATAACTTTTATTGGTGGCCAACATGAGTAATTTCTTTATATATTTCAATCATAAGAAGCTTGTTCATATTCTTCTTGTTGTTTTTCTTCTTGGTCCTGTTGTGTTTTTCGTTTTTATTCTTTTCGTTCTATTTCTTGTCCTTATTGTTCATTGTGTTTTTCTTCTTCTGGCTTTTCTTCTGTTTCTTGTTCTTCTCTGTCTCGTTCTTTTTGTTGTTCTCTGTTGTCCTTTTCTGGCCGTCTTCAGGACATTGACTATGTACATCCCACCAATAACAGCCCCAAGCACAGTGAACACTAGAATACTCATTTTAATAATCATACATAAACATAGTGATTCTGGTTACATCTATTTCATTTTACAGGTATGTTATTTGTGGTGCACATCTGTGTGAGAGACAAAACTCAGGGCAAAGGACACACAGACAGACAGACTCTGGACAGAGGAAATATGTGCATCAGCTTAGAACAGCTTTTTTTTTTTTTGTTTAACTGTTATTTAACCAGGGAGTCTCTTGAGATAAATTCTCTTTTTCGAGGGAGATCTGTATCATTCACTGTATTACTTGCATAACTACCATATTCTCACTTTTTCACTGTGCAGAGACCCATATAGTTTTTTATTTTCTTTTTTTATATACCAACCAAGCAAGAAGAATTTAAAGAATTTTACATTTAAATTACTGTTATGTTGAATCAGCCCTGTGCCATTTTATTTAGAAAGCCCTAAACAGAAACACAATATTTATTTAAGTTTCATGTTCAGGGCTGCTTAATAGACCGTCTTCATTAGATGCACAGTATGGATATAAACATTTACAAGAAGCAGAAAAAGAACAGAAAAAAAACATCATATCATTAACCGTAAATATGCTTGTGACAATTTGCTTTAATAAACACATTTTTATGCACATCCACACAGTCATACAGTCATATATTCATACTTGTATGTGCATATCCACCATTAAAAAGAAAAGCATGAAACATTTTCATGAAATACATACTTACCAGCTCCTCTGATTATCTATAAATGAGCTTTTAAGTGATAAGAAAGAAATTACTGAAGAAACCGTATATTTAAAATTTTGTGGTATATTTTATCTGTGATCCATAAATAACCCATCAAAATTTAGCAGTAGCTTAATTAGAAGACACGGGGTTGGGATATTTGTTTTTATTAAGAACTTGAAGCAAAGACAGAGAAAATAGTAAGCCTTTGAATAGAAGCCACCTGGCACAACCCAGCTCTGTAGACCTACCGGAAACTTCTCTCATTATACCATAAATAAGAGCAGGAGCAGCCGAAGCAGTAATAGGACTCTCCAAATTCTCCTCTAAAGAATTTACCGCATGAAACTGTCTAATATCCCAGCGTGATGTGGTGAACCTTAAGCACACGATATAAAGCAATATCTGGCTTTAGTCAGTCGTCAGAGAATGTGTTCATTATGATATATAGTGGCAGCCTGATAAAACTCATGAAGTTTTCTTTGGTTTGTTTGAGGTTTAAAAGAAATCGATGCGCTAGTTTAATTCAGTTCATATCAAGCAGAAATCCACAACACCCAAGATAAGAACATAAATCAACTACAGCAAACAAACAATAAGACAGACTTTGTTACTAATCTCTGTGCATGCTTATTCCAGAATATCCGTGTTTGAAAGTTCCGGCTGCTATGATATGTACATGTGCGCTGGTGCTTTATGTCCTGATAACATTTGCTTTATAGCAGTGTGTTTATATTTACCTTTTGCATCAGCACACATCAGCCTGTAGACAGTTTGATTGGCTGATCATGTATTGCTTTGATGCGCTGTTACATGACGGAGTTGTTGTGTATTCATAGCTATTGCTGAAGCTGTGGGAGGAGCTGGAGCTGATTAAACTTGCCTTATTCTGCAGAATATTCACATATAGGGAATGGAAAATGGAGCCCATATAGAATGTATATAGCAGTAATGCTTTATTCTGCATTAGTTGAAATCACCAGAGCCAGAATTTGAAACATCACACTTACCTTCTGGAAATTACAGCTGCCAAATATGCTCAGAAATCTAATAAATAATGTGACTATTTTAATGCCAGAGTCTGAAAATATACACTTTCCTTCTGCAGCTCTCTCCTCTCAGTCCAAATGAATAGAATACTGTAAATATGACCTGACACGAGGCCTGCTCAATTAATTGAATTTAAATCGTGATTATGATTTTGGCTCCAGACGATCTCAAAATTCATATAATCGAGGAAAAACGATTATTTGGTTTTCGTTCTAAGATGCGTTTTTTTTCTACTACTGTGCTGTACTCACATCACGTAACTCTGTGCTGCTGTACGACTAGCGA